>WPIO01000007.1:5832500-5882500 GCA_009760855.2 Cristatella mucedo
TTAATCGTCAATCTGAGTTACCAGATCGAGTTTTTCGTCAATCTACTTAGCCTGATTCCATACTTAAACTTTGGTGAGCAGATGAAAGGCACTACAGACCTTCGCTGATTGACCGAGCTAACTGATTGCTTGAGCAGCGAGTTGAAGAGACTGAATTAAAGTGAATGATTGAAAAGCTGCTGTAATCACACCGTAGCCGATATCTGACGAGAGCCCCCTTGGACGTGCGACCGTCCGACCGCACCTATTCGTCCCGAAAGGCTACAGGTTAAACTTGCTGTTGCATTCATCCGCTTAAGGATCGTCGGTAACAGAAGCTTTTGCTCTGCAAGTCCAAGACTATGGAACTCTCTTTCATGATTCCTATGCAACGACATCCACTCTCCCGCGGCTGACTGTGGCACTTAATTTCCAACCGTCATGAGATGCTACTTCCATGCTACTCATATAAAACCTCACCAGCTAACGGTAGGAGTTCCAAGTGATTTGATGGACGGAAGTCAGGATCGGCTTTACGAAAGCTATGGCGCCAGTAGAGGCCCTTGGCGATCAAGATGACGTCCGACCCAGCTGAAGGAAAAGCAGCCCACCGTCCGCAAGACTCATCCGTTGTGCACCTATTGCAACTTAAATCGCTCGATTTATCTCTAACTAATCGACGTGCCTCATTCTATCATTTGCAGCGAGCCAAGGTTGAGACTTTATTCGCACGGGGCTCTACAAAATAATGATTAGTAGTCCATTGTTATCAAAATGTTTACTCTTACCCCAATACCCGACGTGGCTTTGCCACTTCTATTATTCTTCAACTGCCATGCAACAGCCTCGTCGTACACAGGCTCCACTCAGTATTGTAAATTTTCTGTTCCATTTATTCTTTTTTAGACCGTTAGTGACAAAAGATTTTGGTCGTAGACGTATTAACTCTCGAAAAATTCTTATGCAGCGACATATTCTCAATTACTACCGACTCTGGCACATCCAATCCAGAAAATCAAACGTTGCTATTACTATGCTGATTACATTCTTGATAGTTCTGCTTACCCGGCTAGGCATCTTATATTCTCTTTGTTGAATCTTAGATAGAGTCTTTTGGCTACCAAATGTGCACCGGAAGAAGTCACTTAAGCGAAATGTGTGAACTATTTTGGGCTCTCTAAGGTAACACCAACCACGCAGTCTTTTCGAGCTCTGACATTTCCAGAAATAGATGCAAAACAAGAGAGTGAAGGGACCTAAAATTAAGTGAAATAACTTGAAGTCAAGACGAATATTGATGGAGACCTAGTGGAGGTTGGCGAAATTTATTTGGTGTCACATGGCAGTTAAGGAGTTTACCACGGACTAGCCTAGCCGCTGTCTTGTGCGCACAGCTGAAGAGTCTTAATGCGCTTATTGAGCTGTACACTACGGATGGTGTTAGACACATTTCGGCTTCTGTAGCAGTGTTATGATTTTTCTAAGATAAGGAGTTTTCTCATTAAAATATGGCTGTTATTGGCTCTTCTCTACAGATGCTGTTAGCAAACATCGGTGTACGGTAATCGGTGCTGCACGTAACACTCGTTAGTCTATCATTGACGAGCCATCTCAACCAGTAGTGGTTGGTCACGCATGAGTGGGGGACGAATACCACTACGAATGCTGTTTTTGTGCCAAATAGCTTTAGTGCAGAGCTGGTAAGTGCGCTATCGTAGAAACACTTGTCTTTTCAGATTCGTGACGGATATTATTAAAGCTTTCGCCTCTAAACATAGCTATCGATCCCACATGCTATATCGCTACACAGGAGCTGATTGAAGATTGTGACAGCGACATCAGGCGAGATGTCACGCACATTTACAATCGACCTCCGAGGTTTTCACCAGCTGCTTCGTTAAGAAGTTGACACACTTTCGAACAGCTCGAGTGCAGATGCATGAACACAGCAACGAGAGGACTGCACGAAAGCAGCATTCCATTGCTTGTAACCACATTTCCCGTGTCCATGGCAGTAGCAATGTCAAGCACATATAAGAGAATGTCTACGAAAAAAAGAAGCTGCGTGCGCTACGCAGCTGCAATGTGGACTGCTTGTGGGTTGTGCGAAACTGGAGCAGCTAGAGATCCGGTGCCCGAGGAAAGCTGTACAAACCAAAAGAATTATGTGAAGAGATCATCTTCATCGGTCCAGATATGAGAAGGGGTGAGGCGTGAAAGATCGAGAGAGATGAAGAAGCAGAGCAGTAAAGAGAGAGACAGAGGTAGAGATAGAGAGTTAGAGAGGTTGAGAGAGAGGTAGAGGTAGAGGTAGAGAGAGAGAGAAAGAGAGAGCGAGAGAGAGAGAGAGAGAGAGAGAGAGAGAGAGAGAGAGAGAGAGAGAGAGAGAGAGAGAGAGAGAGAGAGAGAGAGAGAGAGAGAGAGAGGTAGAGAGAGAGAGAGAGAGAGAGAGAGAGAGAGAGAGAGAGAGAGAGAGAGAGAGAGGTAGAGAGAGAGAGAGAGAGAGAGAGAGAGAGAGAGACAGACAGACAGACAGAGAAAGAAGAAGAGCACAGCACCAGCTACTGTGTACAATTCCTTAACAATCACTGTGAGTTACTTTTTGTACATAGATTATGCTGTAACCGGTACCTAATCGAAATTTAAAAAACGCTAATAATCTCAAGAACAGTAATAATCTGACCACTTTGGGCTACATAAACCTGTCACGGAGGAAGGGAGCCTTTAAGGAGCGATGCTTAGGTCAAGGGGCCATGTTTAGGTCAAGATGAAATGCTCTTCAGGGATAATTTATGCCAGTACTAAGATTACAGCGTGTCCAAATTAACCGTTGGAATTTTGTAGAGGGGCTAAAGAGCCGTTCTGGACAGCACTCCTTCAGCATGCAGAATATAAATCGTTTCCAAGAAGGGAAGGGATTTCATGTTTAATAACTTACATGGAGAGCTTAATAAGTACCTTTCGACTAAATAGGTGCCTTAAGCTTTACGATCAGTCTCCGCTGACGGCCACCGGTATTCGATATGTGCTCAAAGTTGTATCTTGCAGCACCTTTTCATCGGACTCTGCGTGGAAACCAAAGGCTACTAAGTGCCTACCGTTAAGGAATTGCAAGAGACCTCTTAGAATCACATTTTCCGCTTCCGGTTAACCTGGTTCGACTCGTGCTTTCTGATTTGCCACTTTGAACTGGAAACAGCTCAGGAAATACATGCGATAACCCAAGGCTCATGCGCTACGGGATATATAATTATTTTGCCACGCAATTTACGTACGACCTACGAACCGTCAAGTATACGAAGCACGAGACTGACCGCAGCTACTCTCTCTCTCTCTCGCAGCCAAAGTCCGCCTGTCGGTGAGTCGTAGCGCTGAGCTGAAGCTGCTGAACGCTTCTAGCTCTAGGATGCGAGTAGGTACCGACTATAACGTCCGGGTGATTCTTTGAGCTATTGCATATTCAGTGTTGCTGCTGGCGCCGCTTGCAGGGCGCGCCTTAAAAAATTCTTTTGCGAAACACCCGCTTGCTACAATTGGCTATGTGGTGAAACAGAAGGAGGCACGTTTAATTAAATTTGAGTTCAAAAGTTAAATTACTGTATACATTGCATGCGTTACGCCGCTGCTCAAAAACTAGCCTGGGCAAGGCGGAAATAACACTCCGCATCTGCATAAGCTGGCGTTAAAGCTTCAACGGCTCTTATTGACAATTCTCTGCGATGAGATCACAATTACCTTTTATCGTTTCAAAATGTGGGTCCTCTTATACAGGAAAACTGCGTCAAAGTAGGATATGCCTTTACGACATCTCGTCTCTACTTTTGCAACTCATTGCTTGATATTTTAAGTGCCTGTATAGTCAAGTGCTTATAGTTGATGCAAAATTGCACCTAGGATTTTCTGTTGTGAGCGTCGCAGATGCCACGTATTGCTGCTTCTCCCGACCTAAACCGGCTAGCAATCAAGCAACGTACGACATCAAGGTTCTGTCACTCATATTTAGGTCTTTTCATTCTTTGGCTCCAGCCAACATTTCACAACGACTCCAAAGCCACCCTAAGCATAGTACCATCCGCGTTTCTGACTCATATCGTTTAACTATGTCTCGAACGAACTCAAATTGCTTAGGAGACCATCTTTCGTTCACAGAGTCCAAAAGCCTGAAATTAACTACTGAATAAAGTCAGGACATGCCCCGAATTAATGAAATTTAGAAAGAAGTTGAAAAGTTACCTGTTTCCCAAAGTATTTGCTGGGTTCATAATGTTACTTATCCTTGATCTGCTTACATTTGCTGACACTGTGCAGTTTTCTACTAACCGTAGTTGCAAGTTGACCATGTCGCCACAAACCATTTCATTATTCTTCCTTTACAGCTTGCAAAGCAAGCATAAAGCAGGTTAAGTGCCCAGAAAGTGATTGAGAGTTCTATTATGGCACTATAGGAAGTTATCAATATTGTATGTAATGTAATGTATCCCCGTCTGTAAGTCCACAAAGTCATAAAAACCATAAGGGTGTTACGCAGGAGAGTTTTGTATAGCGCACTCACAGCCTAAGCGGCTTTCGGTACGCATTCGGTAGCCAACAGACTTCATCTCACGCAACAAAGAGAAAGTGGGAAGCATAGCAGAGTCAGGAGAGCAGTTGAGGTAGTGAGTAGCGTGGAAGTAGCAGTTCAGGACCGCTGAAAAAAGATGTGCCATAGTCGGCAGTAGGAGAGTAGTTGTCGTTGAGCAAGAATTGTGGAAGCGAGTTCCACAGTCTAGGACCTGCAGAGCTAACGCTTCTGTCGCCAACTGTCTTTAAGCGGAGGAGTGGGACAGCTAATTTATTGTCCACACAGGACCTCAGGGCACGAACAGGCTGAAACTGATGCAGCAGTTCAGCTAGGTACGAAGTAGCCAAGCCGTGGCGGGCCTTGTGGGTCAGCGTAAGAACTTTGCTCTGTATCGTTTGCTCAACCGGCAACCATCCTAGCTCTTTCAGCAAAGGAGACACGTGCTCAAACCGCTGGGACTTGAAGACCAGCCTTGAAGCCATATTCATAGTCCGCTGTAGTGGCATAATAGCTTTCTTTGGCAGCCCAGCCAAAAGGGAATTACAATAATGTCGTCCGTATTATCCTTTTTTTTACATGGGCTCGTGTGCATGGCCCCTTTCATAAAAAAGTTCCAAACTCAATCAAATGCTCCCACTATTGTTTGCGGCCAGCTTGACCAGATGGGGATCGCATTCAATGAGCAGCCTTCGTACTCTACGGAATCTAAAATTATCTGGGAACGGCAACCCCTAAAAATTGTTATTTATGCTGTCTATATGAAAGTACCTATCTTGTCTCTGCCGCTCAATCCTCGGTCCGACGTGTCATCAGTACTGTAATGGTGCAGCATGACTCTAGCACACATTCTTAATGTATTTGCTCCTCTGACCACGGTACTGGAGCTATTTCCTCCTCTGACTAGTGTTCGCTCGCGAACAGATAGCACATGGTTTAGTGCAGACGTTGATCTTGCAGGGAATACTCGGCAAAAGCTTTAGAAAGCATTCAAAAGATCAGAACTGGATATCTTTCGACTGACACACGATGGCTGATGGGGATCATGCTAAAACACCCTGCTAAAGGTAAGTCTCGCTTCTAAAAAAATAGAAAAGAACTAATGATGCACAAAAACGCTTATTTCGACCATCAATAGTCTCCATATTATCAACCGCTTCCATATTTGCATATTGCTTAGTGATCCTTGTGGTGATTTATTTTATCACTTTTATAGCTTCTTTGTCAGCAAGATAATGTCAGGCTTAATCTCCAAAGTAAAATTTTGACTAGAGTAGTCTCTTTCAATTTCTTGCAGCATCAAAATTTTTTAGGTTTTCAGAAATGACCTCGTGTCGTCCTTCACCTCCCAGTCTAAGAAATCCGCTAGCACCATACACATTTGGCTACTGCGTACTATTTTCGTAATAAGCTGCCTATTTTTGCTTCGGATCTGTACCACTCACAATCATGGACCTTTATTTACCATCAGGTCTTGTACACGCATCTGTCAGCAAGATGCAGTTAAGCCATTAATAATAGCGAGTTGACACTGGGCCAATAGACAACGTAAGTCTGGTCTTCCTATTGCTGTTTCTATTAAAACTACTTGAACGAGTGGTGTCAGGCCAGCTAAACGCTTAAATTCCACTTCAAATCTAGTAACTAAGTTTCAATTGACTTTTAGAGATAATCGCTATAAAGATTCAGCTACATTATGAGTTTATGACGTTTATGACAAAACTTACGGTGATAGTAATAATAATAATAATAATAATTCACTTGATAAAGCGCCCTCAGAGAACTTAATCTCTCTCTAGGCGCTTTACATTTGCTGTAAAGTGAAATGCAATTGAATGGTAAGTAAAATCATGCTTGAAAAAAACAAACGAAATGAATAATATGGTTAGGGGTGACATGCACAGGGTCAGCATGCAAATGTGGTTAGTGGCAGCATGCACAGTGTCAGCACGCATAAGCACATCAAGGACGAATCACAGGGACCCACTAAATGCTGTCCTAAATAGGTGTGTTTTTTCAAGTTCTTTTTAAATGTGGTAAAGTCAGGGGATGTACTGCCGCAAGTCGGGAGTGAGTTCCAGGCTTTAGGAGCATACGAACTAAATGCACGGTCTCCAAAGGATTTAAGGTTTGTATGAGGTATTTCTAGACTGTTGGATTCCGAAAAGTGGGTGGTACGATGCTTGGCCTGATGGGATAGTATATCTGACAGATAGGCTGGAGCCATAGAATGAAGGGACCTAAAAGTGAGCGACAAAACCTTGAAGTCAATCCGTTGCTTGACTGGTTACCAGTGCAGGTCGGCGAGAAGTGGAGTAATGTGGCAACTGCGACGCTCACGACAGACAAGCCTAGCTGCCGAGTTTTGCACCAGCTGCAATCGCCTGATCGCACATGCTGGTAGGCCAGTGAGCAGTGAGTTGCAGAAGTCGAGACGAGATGTCACGAATGCATGGACCAACTTAGATGTGGTATCTTTGTCTAAACAAGCCCGAATTTTAGCAATGTTATGAAGCTGAAAATAGGCGGATTTGACTGTGGAGCTGATGTGGTCGTCTAACGAGAGGTCGCTTTGGAATATGACACCTAAATTTCGAGCTGATTCAACTGGAGATATGCTGGCAGAGCCAATTTTGAGAGTCAGCCTTTCCAACCTCTGGATCACACTGGGTTTGCCCATAACTAGTAAGTTAGTTTTATCATCGTTAAGTTTTAGAAAATTTGCTGCCATCCATGTGCGGATATCATCAATGCATGCAGCTAGTGAGTTTAGAGAATTTGAGGTGCTCGAAGGCTGTGAGGGATCAAAGCAAAGGTACAACTGAGTGTCATCTGCATAGAAGTGAAAGCCTTGATTGTGCTAGATAATTCCTGCTATTTATGCTGAATATCGTCGATCCATTCGGTTCATTTTGAGCACACGCCACATCGCTTAGGCAACACAGGCACTGCGGTGGAATGTCTCAGGTTATTTCACAGCAAAAGATTTCAGAGAATAGATGTCAAAGACCAATGGTCATCCACCGATCGTTAAAGTTGCGATTTCAAGGACTTGTTTGTCGTCGGTCCGCGTCTGGTCAAAATTATTACTGTCTCTCTGACAGCAGTGATTTTCACATACAGCCTTGGCGTCGTTTGCATGCAGAAGGAAAACAGCTGTAGCTGTGCTTTGACCACTGCTGGCCCTCCACCTTGTCGAACTCTTTTAACTCTCTAAAACAAAGTAACTTGCCGACGTGTTACTTTCGATGGGAGAGAACTACATTTAACTGAATAAAACTGCAGCAGCTTACTAGTTTCGCGAAAGGCTAGTTTTATCCAGAAATTGAAAATGCTAACCCTAAAATTAGCCACCACGTATCCTGTAGCGGCTGAATTAAACCGGCCTGTCCTATTCAGAAATGTTATCTCGATAGATGACCATATCAGTTCCTCTGTCAAGTCTACCTAAATTCAGGATTTTCCCATGGGAAAAATTGGGTTGGCTTAGGCAGGAATACCACAGTCAAGCTTGTACATGCACTTGTGACATCCCGCCTACACCTCGTAGCTCGCGGCATGAAAGATTCCTACCTGATTATCAAGAAACGTAAACCGCAGTACAGTACAAACTGTGCAACTAGGCTCGTCTCTCGCAAATTTTGTAACTGCCGCATTACACAACTTCTCACAGACCTCAACTGGCTCGGTTTAAAGTAGCGTTTCGACTCAGCGGCTCCGTCGTCAACTCGTCGGTCCGTTCAATCTCTTGCTCATGCCAAGCTTGTCGAGCTGCCTCCTTGTCCGGCGTTGCATTATGGCGCATTCGCATTCTGGCACTGTGCATGCTGCCACTAACCACATTTGCATGCTGACCCTGTGCATGCATGTCACCCCTAACCATGTTATGCATTTTGTTTGTTTATCAAGCATGATATTACTCATCATTCAATTGCATTTCACTTTGCAGCAAATGTAAAGCGCCTAGAGAGAGATTGAGTTCTCTGAGGGCACTTTATCAAGTGCATTATTATTATTATTATTATTCTGGTCTGGTGATTCGAGTCGCTTAGACATGTATCTAACTTGGCCTAAAATCCTTTAGAAGCTCTGCAGGCAGTCTAGTCTGTCTGCTCCTAAAGCCTAAAAATCACCGCGATTTATGTCACGGTATTCTCTGGTTTGACGAAGTTTTAAACGTAGCTAAAAACTCACATTTTTCCCTAAGTTCATTCGCTGTTCGCTGGCGAACCTTTTTTATGTGAATGCATCTGATAATATTGTGAATTGTATCACTATAATGAGTCGACATGCTTTCTTTTCAACGTAAGCAAAGTGCGCATAAAAGGATTGAGATAACCTGGGTGGCGAAAAATAAATTAATAATGTTATGATTGTTAGTACTATCATTATTATCGCTACCAAAGCACTGTAGCTACTTCTTTACCCTGATCGTTAGACCGAAAGTGCAAAGCTCTTAGTTATCGCCGATGGGTGACAAATACAGGTAACTGAAAGGCGCAGCTCACGAGTCGCAGTTGCAGAACCGATACACGTTTGCAGTTGTAGAGCATGAGGACAAAACAGAGGGCTCAGCCCTTAAAATAACAAGCCCACATCTTCTGGTTACAATAGTATATTTGTATAAATGCATATATATATATATATATATATATATATACATACTAAGATTTGCCAAACACAATCTAGGCTTTCACTTATATGTGGATGACACTCAGTTGTACCTTTGCTTTGATCTCTCCCAGCCTTCAAGCACCTCGAATTCTCTCAACTCGCTAGCTGCATGTATTGATAACATCCGCACATGGAAGGCAGCAAATTTCCTAAAACTAAACAATGATAACTAACTAACTAACTTACTAGTTATGGGAAAACTCAATGTGATTCAGAAATTGGAAAGGCTGACGCTCAAAATTGGCTGTGCCAGCATATCTCCAGTTGAATCAGCTCGAAATCTAGGTGTCATGTTCCAAAGTGACCTCTCGTTAGACGACCACATCAGCTCCACAGTCAAATCTGCCTTCTTTCAGCTACATAACATTGCTAAAATTCGGGCTTGTTTAGATAAGGATACCACGTCCAAGTTGGTTCATGCATTCGTGACATCCCGTCTCGACTTGTGCAACTCACTGCTCGCTGGCCTACCGGCATGTGCGATCAGGCGATTGCAGCTGGTGCAAAACTCCACAGCTAGGCTTGTCTGTCGTGAGCGTCGCAGCTGCAATATCACACCACTTCTCGCCGACCTGCACTGGCTACCAGTCAAGCAACGGATTGAATTCAAGGTTTTATCGCTCACTTTTGGGTCACTTCATTCTTTGGCTCCAGCCTATCTCTCAGATCCACTCCCCCAACAGGCCAAGCATCGTACCACCCACTTTTCGGAATCCAACAGTCTACAAATACCTCGTACAAACCTCAAGTTCTTTGGAGACGGTGCATTTAGTTCGTATGCTCCCAAAGCCTGGAACTCCCTCCCGACTTGCGTCAGAACATCCCCTAACCTGACCACATTTAAAAAGAACTAAAAAACACACCTATTTAGGACAGCATTTAGTGGGTCACTGTGATTCGTCCTTGATGTGCTTATGCGTGCTGACACTGTGCATGCTGCCACTAACCACATTTGCATGCTGACCCTGTGCATGTCACCCCAAACCATGTTATCATGTTGTTTGTTCATCAAACATGATTACACTCACCATTCGATTGCATTTCCCTTTGCAGCAAATGTAAATCGCCTAGAGAGAGATTAAGTTCTGCGAGAGCGCTTTATCAAGTGCATTATTATTATTATTATTGTACTAAAATATTTAACGTACAACTATACATTTGCCAGCGGTGCCCTGCCCTGCCGAGGTCGTAAGTGCCACCCCGCCCTCCCTGTTAAGGAGCAAGGACCACACGGTCTCCAAGGCGGTAATGGCATTGAGACGCAGTGCCACCATTCTCCGGGCCAGAATCGGCCATGATGGTCAGGAGCTTTCTCGCGGCTTCCTTTATACATTAATATACTGCCTGCTATATTGTCGATTCGATCTTTTGCTGTTCGCGACTGCCCGTACAAATTCAAAAATGTTAAAACCGTCATTTCCCCAGGTGGAATGCCGAGGTCGGCCAGGCAAGCTTCATTATTTGGCCAACGGCTCTCGAGAGCCCCGACGACGAAGGGCCTCACCATTGCCGACCGGTAGCGAGCGGTCAGGAAATACCGGGCAACGGCTGCATATTTATCGGTCTTGTTCCGGGCGCTATAATCAGAGCATCCTCGCTGCCATCGAACGGCGCCGTCGCATCAACAAATATTAAATCAGTGCCCCGTTGCCCCTTCCGCTTATATATATATATTTTATTGTTAAGAACTGGTCGGGTACATGGTTGGCCTAGGTCCGCCGAGACACGTCTCGGGCGTGACCAGGAGGCGGCCAGACCTCAGCTGTCGCGCGCACTTGCAGGGGCGTCTCATGCCTGACAGGAGTAACCCCCAAATATATGTTTATATAAATATATATATATATAAATATATATATATATAAATATATATACATACATATATAAGTGAGTGTACACCTTTAAGTGAGTGACAAGAGCTTGAAGTCGATGCCTTGCTTGATTGGGACCCCATACAGTTTAGTGGTGAGTGTTATGATGTGGCAACTGCAACGCTCAGGACAGAAAAGCCTAGCTGTAGAGTTTTGCACCAACCATAAGCACTTATTTGCACAGGCCGGCAGACGAGAAAGCAGTGAGTTACAAGAGTCAAGTCTGGATGTCACAAATGGATGGATTGAGCTGGAAGTAGTATCCCATTGCTTTCCACGGATGACTGCCTGCGGCACCTTTGCACGATCCTATTTACATCGAAGAGCACAATTCGATCAAATATTTACCTACAACTGCATGCTATCATAAACTATGCTATCGTCACTCCATGCTATCATGCTACACGGTTCTGCTTATCTGGCCCCATGCAGATCTTACTCACTCTACAGTGTGTGCCCTCCTTTGCATGTACACTCTGTGAATAGATGAGCCTCAAAACCCTTGACATCGACGTTGTTTGCGCGAGAATATCTTCTTCGCCCCAGCTGCTTAATCCCTCTTCCGAACTGTCATGATTGGTAGAATGCTACAACACGACAATAGCTGACATTTTCGACGAGTTTGAGCCACTGACTAAGCAAAATGTCTATCCTCACCCCAGAGGCCGTGGTTTACTGCAGACATTAAACTAGCTAGGTCTAATAAGATAAGCGCAAGCTTAAAAAAGCAAACTCAAGATCAGGGACTGAATGTCCATCGACAGGCATATGAGGACTAATGTATATCATATCAATCGATCTTGGCAAATGGCAAATCTACCTTATATAAGTTGAATTGGGAACATTCCACAAATATAGCGTTCTACGGTCAACCATCTGCTTTACCGCTACCAGGTAGGTCCTTACCTAGCGACCCTAGTGGTGATCTTGGTGATCGCTTCTCTAGCGTCTTTGTCAGCAGGATTGGCATGATCAGGGAGTCTATCCCTAAGATGGCAACTTTCACTCCAGACGTTTGTCACTCAATTTCGTGCAGCACATTAACGTCTACATTTAAAGAGGCCACAGGTGAGCTCATCTTTAGGTGCATAACCTAATCAAAGAAGACAAATAGTCCTCTAGACCCTATACTAATAATAATAATAAAACACTTGATAAAGCGCCCTCAGAGAACTCCATCTCTTTCTAGGCGCTTTACATTTGCTGCAAAGGAAACACTAATCACAGGCACCATACCATAATCACAGAACCATCACAGGGGGAGGGAGAGAGGTAGGGAAGGAGAGAAGAGAGACAGTAGGAAAAGAGAGACCACCCAAGAGCAAGGATAGATGGTCGAGGCAGGTGGATCTCGGGCTCCATGAGATGTCCAACAAGCTGGCCATATAGTATACTTACTTGCCACTATCCTTCTTCTAGGAAGCATGGATGTGCTGCTGATATGCATAAACAAAAAATATAAATGTGTCATTAGCCTCAGGTCATGTCCCTGCACCTTTGAAAGAGCTTCAGTAAGGCTAATATTTAAAAAAGCAACACTAAACCGGAAGAGCTTGAGCAACTTTAGTCAAGTCCTCCTTCTACTGTTCCTGTCAAAGGCACTAGAACGAGTTGTAGCAGACCAGCTGAACTCTTGTAATGAGACTTCAAGCCTACCTGGCAAGTTTAAGTGTGATTTTAGAGCTAATCACTCCATAGAGTCAGAATTTCTTCGAGTATATAACGACCTTTTTAGGAGTGTAGATTTAGGTTGAGTCTCTCTGCTATTTGTTCTTGATCTCACAGCAGCATTTGAAACTTTCGATCACAAATTCCTTCTCAAGCGCCTCTCAGCTCGCCTGTGTATCACTTTCGCAGCACTATAACAATTCAGGTCACATCTCAGTGGGAAAATCCAGAGTACTGATGTGAATGGACAAGGATTATCCGAGCAATCGCTGAAATATGATGTACCTAAGGGGTCTGTGCTTAGTCCGGTTCTTTCCACGGTTCAAAATCTCCATATTTTTATTTGATTGCCAGGGACAATCTAGGCTTTCACTTCCAGAGAGATGACACTCAGCTGTACCTTTGCTTTGATCCTTCCTAGACCTCCAGCACGATGAATTTCTCTCAACTCCCTCTGTGCATGTATTAATGGCATCCGCACAAGGATCTCAGCTAACTTACTTAAATAAATGACGACAAAACGAATTTACTAGTTATGGGCGAACCAAGCGTAATTCAGAAAATAAACAAAATTTGGAAATTCAAAAAGACTCAAAATCGGGTCCTCCAGTATATCTCCTGTTGCACGTATAAGAAGAAATTTAGGTGTCCTGTTCCAAAGTGACCTTCATTAGATGACCACACCAGCTCCACAGTCAAATCTGCCTACTTTCAGCTACGTAATATTGCTAAAATTCTAGCTGGCTTTGACAGGATTAATACATCTAAATTGACCCAGGCATTTTTGACATACATTCGTGATTTTGTTTTTGCCGTAGCATCGGCTCGGTGCCTCTATCCTTCGTGCTTGCACTTCTCTTTGAAGCACTCCACGCTACTCTCTCCCCTCACGATCGTACATTTGAGTAGAGCTAGCAAAATGTGTCGACAGATAGCGCATGCACCGAAAACCCATGCTTATGCTTTTTTATGTGACTATCTCGCCCAACTTTCGGTAGACAGTTTTACCTCCTCGATTCATCAGGCTAGACTCGGTCCGTAAGCGTACACAGTTCAGCAGTCTAGCACATCATCCCATTAAAGACTTCACGTGAGCCGGCCGGCGGAATTTGCCTTACCAAGCTACAGTACTCGAGGGGAGTCTGTCATCGTGTGGAGCGTGCCGACGCTCTTCGTGTGTGCTTTCTTACAACGTTTGATATATGACCTACGTCGCCATGTTCAAGCAACCGAACACATACTTTGGCTCTCCAGCATGAGCAAGTTCAGGTTTAGTGGCTGCAATTTCTGCGTGGCAATTGCCAGCTCGGCTTCATCTGGGATGTCGAGCCTATGTTGCCGCCTACCGAGATCACGTTTCCGCGTCTGCATTTACTCACCAACGTTGCCATGCCCACATTGCTTAGCCCCAGTTTTGCCTGCCATTGCTGCACCGTCGAGACCTGCCCAATGATGCCGCAACAGCATTGCCTACCTCATCGTGGTGTGTCTGCACTGCCGCGCCCTCATTACATAGCCTCCGTTACTGCAACCACTCGAACGATGCCGCGCCGAAGCTGTTTCGCTCGCACTGCAATGCCCGAATGGCCGAGCCCATTCTAGCTTAATAGCGTTGCTGCATCTGAATTGCCTCGCCAACTCTTTGCTTATCTTTGCCGAGCCCAAAATGCTGCACTCTCGCTGCGACAAACTTGCTGTGGTGCCTTCGTTTTTGGCCGGTATTGCCGTGCCCACATTACTAGGTTCGTGTTGCAGAAAGTATTTTTGCCTCTCCAGACTAGCTTCACTCGTTCTACCACGCCCACTTTGCCGAGCCCGGATGGCTGGAGTTTGTCCACCGCGCCCTCGATGTTGCACACTCGCTGCCGTTCCCACGACTCTGAACCTGCGATGTCGTTCGCCGACTGAGCCAAACCCATGCTGTACAGTCCTCGTTGCTGGACCTACTCTGAGGTGCCCACGAGGCTGCACCCGCGCTTCCGAGCCTGGGTTGATGAGTCCTGCACTCTACTTGCCGTCCACTTGCCGGTGAGCCCATAGCCATAAACCATTACCGACCCTATACCCTGCATCTAAGGTGCCACTCCTGCCACGCCCTCCCGCGAACGTCGATCTGCTGCTCTGGCAGTAGAGTTATATATATAATATATAATTCATTTATATAGCGCCCCAAGAGAACTTAATCTCTATTCAGGCGCTTCACATATGCCTCAGGGCACGGTCCACGACCTCAGTCAGACCTTGGTCGGAGCGAGCACCTTAACTGCTAGATGCGATGCCTTGTGCCCACTTCCATATCTAAATGTCATCTCTCGAGTTGAGATTGAGCTGGCCACCCTCGCCTCATCTGCTTTGCCGGAGCTTTCTAGCTTGGTGCAACATGTGGGCTTGGACTGCTTTGCCTTAACACGCTGGAGCGCTACTGCAGCACTAGTGCAGCAAGCCCTGCTGTAGCCCTCGAGAATTCTTACAGTGGCCGCCATCGCTTGCATTAGTTAACGTGAGCTTTTGAGCTCGAGGGGGCTCTGGGCAGTGCACCTTCATCTCGGGTGAGGCAACATGCCTCCCTCTCGGGAGTAGACGAGCCTCCCGATCGGGCGGCACCACTATTACCTCTGGGGCGGCCGTACGCCCCTCTCTCTTGGGCGGGGCGAGCCTCCGTCTCGGGCGGTAGCAAGCCTCCCTCTCGGGTGTCAATTCGCCTCCCTCTTAGGGGTCGATGCGTCTCCCTCTCGGGCGGGTTGTGTGTCTCCCGCTCTGGCGTCGGCGCGAACCTAGCTCTATGGTCGGCTCGAACCCAGCTCTGGCGTCGGTGCGAACCTTGCTGTGGCGTCGGTGCGAACCCAGCTCTGGCGACGGCGCGAATCTCGCTCTGGCGTCGGCGCGAGCCCAGCTCTGGCGTCGGGCGCGAACCCTACACTGGCCTCGGCGCGCACCCAGCTCGGCGCGAATCTCGCTCTGGCGTCGGTGCGAGCCCAGCTCTGGCGTCGGGCGCGAACCCTACACTGGCCTCGGCGCGCACCCAGCTCGGCGCGAATCTCGCTCTGGCGTCGGCGCGAACCCAGCTCTGGCGTCGGCGCGAACCCTGCACCGGCGTCGGGGCGAACCCAGCTCGGCGCGAATCTCGCTCTGGCGTCGGCGCGAGCCCAGCTCTGGCGTCGGGCGCGAACCCTACACTGGCCTCGGCACGCACCCAGCTCGTCGCGAATCTCGCACCGGCGTCGGGGCGAACCCAGCTCGGCGCGAATCTCGCTCTGGCGTCGGTGCGAGCCCAGCTCTGGCGTCGGGCGCGAACCCTACACTGGCCTCGGCGCGCACCCAGCTCGTCGCGAGAATCTCGCTCTGGCGTCGGCGCGCACCCTGCACCGGCGTCGGGGCGAACCCAGCTCGGCGCGAATCTCGCTCTGGCGTCGGTGCGAGCCCAGCTCTGGCGTCGGGCGCGAACCCTACACTGGCCTCGGCGCGCACCCAGCTCGTCGCGAGAATCTCGCTCTGGCGTCGGCGCGCACCCTGCACCGGCGTCGGGGCGAACCCAGCTCGGCGCGAATCTCGCTCTGGCGTCGGTGCGAGCCCAGCTCTGGCGTCGGGCGCGAACCCTACACTGGCCTCGGCGCGCACCCAGCTCGTCGCGAGAATCTCGCTCTGGCGTCGGCGCGCACCCTGCACCGGCGTCGGGGCGAACCCAGCTCGGCGCGAATCTCGCTCTGGCGTCGGTGCGAGCCCAGCTCTGGCGTCGGGCGCGAACCCTACACTGGCCTCGGCGCGCACCCAGCTCGGCGCGAATCTTGCTCTGGCGTCGGGCGCGAACCCTACACTGGCCTCGGCGCGCACCCAGCTCGGCGCGAATCTTGCTCTGGCGTCGGGCGCGAACCCTACACTGGCCTCGGCGCGCACCCAGCTCGGCGCGAATCTCGCTCTGGCGTCGGCGCGAACCCAGCTCGGCGGCGTCGGCGCGAATCTCGCCTGGCGTCGTCGCGAATCTCGCTCTGGCGTCGGCGCGAACCCAGCTCGTCGCGAATCTCGCTCTGGCGTCGGCGCGAGCCCAGCTCTGGCGTCGGGTGCGAACCCAGCTCTGGCGTCGGCGAACACCCTACACCGGCGTCGGGGCGAACCCGCTCTAGCGCGAGCACCCCCAGCTCTAGCGTCGGCGCAAACCCAGCTCTGGCGTCGGGGTGTCTCCCTCTAGGTCGGCTGACGGCGCCTTCTGCCTGACAAGGGGGCGGCGATGAGCCTCCAGCTGAGGTCGTGCCTTCCCCAGATTGTTTGCCCGTCCCCTACCGCCAAAGCGGCACGGTGGCATCGAAAGACGGCTTGTGTTCGCCGGCTGACACCCGCACTCCCCCACCCTACCCAGACGAGCAGGTCCTAAGTTGGCTGGCGACACGGCTACGCCTTCCCATGACCACCTGAAAGGCTGCGGAGTGAGCAATTAAAGTTCTCAGCCAATCAGGTGTCAGCGCGCTGGCCCGGCCAGGGGTGCTTTTCAATTCGCATGCCGGGGATTAGCCGCCAGTTGATGTACAGCCGCTTCCGCAGTCTGGAGCATTGCTAGCATGGCAGCTGAATCAGTAGAGCTCGCTGAAGGCAACATCGTCGCTCAGAAAGAAATCTTACTGATATGCTTCAAACCGGGAGCTGCAGTTTTTCAAGTCGCTGATAATAGCAAGCTGAAAGGAGAGGATCTGCTGTCCGAAGTGAGTGGCTGACTTTGCTCGAGGCGCAGCCGGCGGCGAAAGCAAGTCCGGCGTTAGAGCTGGCTCAGGCTAACCGGTTACCGGTCGGTTTGGTGCGTACTGGCTAAATGCGTGGCAACTGCATGCAGGATGGTCTTAGCTGGGTGACGCAGGCTTTCTTGCATTGGCCGTACTTGTAATGCGTGTATGATCAAGCAAAACGTATTGGACTGTCGAAAAGCTCTGGGCTTGTGCTAATCACATTCATGTAGGGTGTTGGTAGCATGTATATATACTCAACACATTGGACGCTAACGCACATTTACATTTGAGACTAGACATAGGAAGTCATGGATGGACCTTAATCATGCCATCCAATTCGGTTAATCTCGTCATCATATCATCTTAAAAGCATCTGTTCATTTCTTGTAGTCTATACACACACCCCTGCATTAGGTCGTTGTAGTGCTGCTGGGACAGCTGACCCTGTGTTGTTCGTGACCGGTCCCATCTTCCTGCTTGCCGCGGATGCCCCTCCGACGGACAGCAACCATTTCACTAGTGGCTAGTCTGTTCTGGATTAAAGTCAGCTTCAAAAAAGATTAATTTTGCAATCAATCTTGCCAAAGATTCATATATAGCTAGCTTTTTTGCTGCCGCTCAAGGAGGGCGCATTTACAGCCCATCCATGTTGGTGCTCTTTTATGTCTTCTGACTTACCATGCCACTATGACTGTATTCGTCTTCTGGTTGTCGGGATCAGAGAAGTGTGAACTACGAACCGTCGCTCCCGTAATCGCTGTGTACGATATGTTGCTTGTCCTTGCAGTGCCTGCTGAAGTGAATGCCACGATAGCCTCTGAGGATTTATTGAATTAAAGCTATAGCTGCCAGCAATTGGCCGATAGCTAGCACTATTAGCTCGGAAAGCTCCAGATCTCAGCAGTGAGTGCTGAGTGGCAGGCAGTTTGTAGCCCGTATGGCCCGCAGTGGCAATAGGCATTCAAGGATCTGCAGCTTTGATACTACACCATCACTGTCTCTGCGGCCAGCTCTACCTGACGTTTTTAGTTTCGCTGTCAGCATCGTTCTAGCTCACCAGGAGAGCCATTCTGTGCGTCCCTCACTTCGTCCTACATAGCTTGGTAACCACACAAAATGCAAACTGAACTCTTCGCTCCAGGAGAAGGTTTATGTGAGCGACGTGTCTTTTTATTTGCATGCTGTCTTCGGGTTAAAAACTAGGAAAGCCGCATCGACCTTTATTCTGCCACATTCCCTGTTGCACTTTAAGCAGGGAAGCAATGTTCTACATTATCGACGTCGTTATTTGGATCGTACCTCTCTATAACTAATCGTCTGGTGGCGTTACTCGATAATCAACTTCGAATAGCTAGCACAGCGAGAATAGCTTTACAAGTGGGCGCTTAAGAAGGTAACAAGCACAGCGAGAATGCAGCAGAATGCAGCAGGCATTTGGCTCCCTGCAGGTGGCTTAAGTTTCTTGACAGTGTAGACCAGAGACGATTCTAGCAACAGTGCCACGTATATTTAAGCACTTATTATTTCCAAACAGCTGCCCTACTGATTGATGGCTGCTAGAGGATTGCTGACCTATTCAATAACAGGCATTGTACTAGTGCCACTGATAACGAGCCTTTATACTCCGGTCGCCGGCCTGATGAATGCAGCTATTACACGTAGTTGAACCCATTTAGTCGCGTGTTTGTACTCATGACTCAAGAGTTTAATCATCTCATTATTCCTGTGTGCGACTGGTGCGAATGTAAGGATTCCTCAAGCCCCATTGCCCAGTTGCCTGAGCTGGCTGCTACACACTAGGCAGTGCTTCTCTGGCCGCGACATGTCACTGACAATCCAGAGCTGCTTCCGGAGCTCTAGACCAGCTGCCCCACGTATTTCACTATTTACCGCCGTCGACGAACTCCTGAACCTCAGAACTTGCTTTGACCATCGCGGTACCGACGAGCTGGTGGCTTTCCGACGGTTGATCCGGGAGTTTCGCTTGCAGCTTGGAGATGCTTCTTGCACTATTGATTCGCTTTTGGCCTCCTACATGTACTACACTACTGGAACTACACTGGGTGGAAGTACAAGGCCTCATGCGATGAGACGAAGCATGGTAGCCTTGACCTAGCCAAACGAGGTAGCATAACACTGAGAACTGGCATCGGGTGGCGGAACAAGTCACCAAAAATTAGCTCCCTATTTTAATTCACTGAGTGAGTGGCCCTTTCTACCGACCTGCTATGCACTCAAAGCCACCAGGGCTTTGAGTGTGCTACATCAAACTCTCTAGTTCAACAACCAGTTATAACCTTGTGGGGTGGCTTTGCTTGGGAAATAACTCACGGGTTTAACTGTGCGATACAAGTAGCACAGAGGATTAAAGGGCTTTCAGTTTCAGTTGGGCACTTTTACGCCAGCAATGTCAAAGCCACCGAAGTAGCATAACCGAGTAGCTGTATATGTCTCCTGGTTCGATAAAGTCTGTCCTTTAAATGATAGCCGAGTGAGAGTCTGTGCTAATTCTTGCAATACAGATATACACATTGTGGACTGAAATGATTTTAACAGAGATTCCGTATTCCTGTATGTCAATGCAATATCTAGAAATTTACATTAATAAACAGTTTCAATTCACACGAACACACGTAGGGCAGTTCAAAAGAAAATAGACAGTTTTTTTGCCGTGGAAGTTTTGACTCCAGTTTAAATGCCAAAGCAGGAGACATCGTGATTGTCAGTCGGTAGCAAGTTTCATGCTCTTCATGCTCATAGTAGCTGCAGGCTTGGTTGCTACAAGGATGCGAGGTGTTTTAGATGTGTAAATAAACAGCCATCACCCGAGGAGTGCATTATGTGAGGCAAAACACGAATTTCCGCAGCTTCGCTCAATCAGTTCCACCTGCTTTGCAACAGACCAGCTGGTCGGAAACAGGAATCCCGCTGATCACTAGGTCATACAACTGAGTCGCTAGCTGCGATTACACTTGATAACTTCTCCAAATGTCGTAAATATAACCATGGATAGATTTTGCATCCTGCTCAGAAGTACACACACTCTCTCTCTATCTCGGACTCTGTCTCTGTCTCTCGCTGTCTCTCTCCGTCTCTCTCTACTTGTCTTTTCTCCCTCTCTCGCTCTAGATTTACGTCCCCTGCAGCCTGTTCTGGAGACGTGACCTTGAATTGCCTCTGTTTTTCAGTCCTGCTATTTCTGGGGAATTCTTGAAAGAGAATACTTCAGTTTGCTTATCGACTGCCCACATGAAGTATGCAGAACATGGATCAACTTGCGTAATGAGGTTTCTGGGCAGAAATGCTGGTGCGGAGCCAGGCCTCTTCGTTTGCTTCTCATGCTTAAATATTTTGTTGGACCAGACGACGTACTCCACGACAGTACAAGGTAGAATGAATATGACGAGCTTGGCTACTGATGTTTGCGCTTTTTTTGTTTGTCATGGCACTCTGAGAGCACGAGACGTGTGATCACGGCAGCGAAAAGCCGAGATTCCACTGCACCAACAAATGATTCAGCTACGGAAACGTGCCTAAGAGCTGCAGGCCATTTATTTGGGCCCTATACACTTGACGTGCGTGCCGCAGATCATGAAATGATCTTAGGTTGGTTGGAGGCTTAATTAAACAACTAGAGTCAGAGCAGCTAACGCAACTGGCACCCCTAGGAGTGACTGCTGCAGATAATCAAGGTGGAAGGTTAGAGAGCTAAGGAGCTCAAACGCTCATACTAGGTCTGTAGAGTCGATACGCACTCTCAAGGTCACGTTTAGTCACGAAAGCTTAATGTGACGCAGATAGAGAGCCAGTGCAAGTTTTAAGAAGTTGTTAACGTGGCAGTTGCAACGCGAAATGCAGACATGCTTGGCAAGTTTTCAGCCACGTGCCAGTGTCTTATATCAGAAAATCCAGCATACAGACATACAAGTTAAGGATCGCACTTTAAGTGTCACAAATGTTTTGAGCAGCTCTGACGTGTCATGTAATTTAATGTAATGTATCTCCGTCAGTAACTCCACAAAGTCATGAAGACCACGTGGGTGTTACACAGGAGAGTTTTGTATAGCGCACTCACAGCCTAAGCGGCTTTCGGTACGCATTCGGTAGCCAAAAGACTTCGTCTCACGCAACAGAGAGAAAGTGGGAAGCATAGCAGAGTTAGGAGAGCAGTTGAGGTAGTGAGTAGCATAGAAGTAGCAGTTCAGGACCGCTGAAAAAGATGTGCCATAGTCGGCAGTTGGAGAGTAGATGTCGTCGCGTAAGAATTGTGGAAGCGAGTTCCACAGTCTAGGACCTGCAGAGCTAAAATGGTGAGCCGCGATGGCACACTAGGTAAGGCGGTTGCATTCATGACCTCGGTCCCGAGGTCGTGGGTTCGATTCCTGTGGTGGGCGATTCTTTATCGCCACTGCAAGCGGCGGTGATAGCCGTAAAGGCTCTTCTGTCGCTATACAAAAAGAGGCTGTTTAATCAGCTAAGGTTTTTTTAAAGCTTCTGTCGCCAACTGTCTTTAAGCGGAGGAATGGGACAGCTAACTTATTGTCCACACAGGACCTGAGGGCGCGAATAGGCTGAAACTGATGCAGCAGTTCAGCTAGGTACGAAGGAGCCAAGCCGTGGTGGGCCTTGTGGGTCAGCGTAAGAACTTTGCTCTGTATCCTTTGCTCAACCGGCAACCATCCTAGCTCTTTCAGCAAAGGTGACACGTGCTCAAACCGCTGGGACTTGAAGACCAGCCTTGCAGCCATTTTCATAGCCCGCTGTAGTGGCATAACAGCCTTCTTTGGTAGCCCAGCCAAAAGGGAAGTACAATAATCAAGCCGAGACAGAACTAAAGAGCTAGTTACATTTTTTTAAAAGTCACTGTGGGAGACAGCTTCTAATCTTGGATAGGGATCGGATGTGATGGCTAGCTGTAGAGGCAGTCTTCTGAATGAAGCTTTTGAAATTGAGGCAGCTGTCGAACACGACACCTAGATTACGAGCACGTGGTGAAGGTCGCACAATAGCATCACCTGTTAGAACAGCAAAGCCTTTTAATCCTCCCACACGCTTAGGGTGTCCTATGAGCAGCAGTTCGGTTTTATCGTCATTTAATTTCAGGAAGTTTTCCGACATCCAGGATCGAATATCGGCAAGGCAAGCATTCAGTTTCTCAGTTGCTGCAGCAGATTCCGACGGTTTAAATGACAAATACAACTGAGTATCGTCAGCATAGAAGTGATATCCTATTCCATGGGCCTTAATCACTTTTCTCAGAGGTTGTGTATAAATGGAGAACAGCAAGGGACCGAGTACAGACCCTTGAGGGACTCCACAGGTGACCCTTCTCATGTCTGAGACCTGACCCCCACACGACACGGATTGAACATGATCAGACAAGTAGGATTTAAACCACGCCAGTGCTTCGTCTGCCAGACCAATCGTTGTTTTCAATCGTTCAACCATAAATTTGTGATCAGTGGTGTCGATGGCAGCAGACAGATCTAGCAGAGCTAGGGCAGTGATATTCCCGTCGTCGTTGCCACGTAGAATGTTACTGTTAACACAGAGGAGAGCAGTTTCAGTTAAGTGCTGCCTCTTGAAACCTGATTGAAATATTTTTGACATTCCATTATTTTCAATATGTTCAACTAGCTGCTTAGCAACAATTTTTCAAGAATCTTTGATAAAAACGGAAGAAGGGAAACTGGACGATAGTTTGCTAGGACCTCTGTGTCTAATCCAGGCTTTTTAAGAATAGGTCTAATGATTTCCGATTTGAAGGACTTGGGGACGACCCCTTTTCCCAAATAAGCATTACAAATCTTGGTTATGGAAGGGCTAAGTTGGTCTGCAAGTGAAGACCACAGAGATGAAGGTATAGGGTCTTCAGGAGACGAGCTCTTTTTGCTAGACCTTATTAAGGCAGCCACATCACAGGCAGAAACATCGGAGAACCTTTTAAGAAAGGTCACAGGTTGAGGAACGGTGATTGCTTTGGTCGGAGGGGGGCTTAATGGAGGCACGAATGTGCACAATTTTTCAGTAAAGAAGGCTGAAAACTTAATGGCTGAGCCCTTAATATCTGGGGAGTCAGATCTGACAGCATTGGCCAGTAAATGGTTTACTGTCTTATAAATCTGTTTAGTGTCCAACTGGCAGGAATTCAGCTTTCTAATGAAAAAAGAAGCCCTGGCTTTTTTAAGCTTTCGGGTGTAAACTCGAAGGAAGTCTTTAAAATTGACTAGGTCTGCCCCAGACCCCGATTTCTTGAAACGACGTTCCAGCCTGCGCTTAACACGGCGCATCTTAAGGAGTTTTTTTGTAAATTGAAAGCAACCTCGACGACTTTGAACACGGATAGAGCGAACGGGAGCATGCTTGTCAAGAGCACTCCTGAGTGTCATGTTCATCGCATCAGTAAGGGTATCGAGGCTGCCGGTCGAGTCTGAATGCAGATCAAGAAGGCCTGCATCCCAAACAGATTTCAAAAACTTGTCCATGTCAATGCTTTGTAAGTTACGTCGTTTGGCAAATTCGACATTGCCCTGAACGTACGAGGTAGCAGGAACAGTAAACGAGACCGAACAATGATCTGAGAGGGTCAGTGGGCACACCACAAAGTCAGTGGGGAGGACATCCTTAGTGATCACGAGATCTAGAATGTGGCCACCGACGTGGGTGCTATGATTAACGTGTTGGGCCAAACCAAGATTCTCCAGACAGTCAAGAAATGAGCGGACCTGGCTGTTGCTAGGGTTGTCAACGTGAATATTGAAGTCTCCTAAAATCAGTCACTGCCTGTCACACACAAATATTTTAGCGAGGAACTCGGAAAATTCCTCTATAAACAAGTTTAGACAGCCAGGAGGCCGGTATATCGTAACGGTGAGAGGCATTGTCTTTGATGAAGACCTGATAGCAACCGATTCAAACGATGACCCATGCGAGAAACTGCACATTTTATAGCCAAACGATTCGCGAACAACAATTGCAACCCCGCCACCAACCTTGTCAGAACGCATGGACTGATAGAATGAGAACCCGGGTGGGGTGGTCTCGGAAATACAGCTACTGGAACAAGGTGTCATCCAGGTTTCGGTAAGCAGAAATGCATCTAGCTTCTCCTGGACCACCTGATCGCGGATAAGTAACCCCTTGTTTTTTAGCGAGCGGACATTTAGTAGGCAGAATTTAAGAGGCCGTCCAACAACTGGGCGGCGGCGATGAAGTGGCTTGTATTCTCTACCGTTTGCGCCCGGCCCGGCGGACGCTGGCTCTTCATTCAAATGTTGCTACTATTTAGCTGTAGGCAGACCTGACTGTGAAACTGCGGTCATTAATAAAAGACCAACGTCAAATTGATTACCCGGTTTTTGTGATCAAGCCAAAGCAGAATATGATAATTCCCATCTTCCGTGTTACTTTAAAGAGTTAGAAAGTGACATATTGTGTTCACTTTCGTTCGGGATCATGTTTGTTGCTTCTTTCTGCCTGTAGGTGTCCCTGTTCAATTTAAGTTGCCCCTCTTGTTGCCTAATTTCTCGGTATCTTCCCCTGTTTGATCAGCCTGGATTTTTTGTTAGAACCATTTTAATAGTCATTTGTCTCGTTTTGTTTTTCTCTAGGCATCGTTCGGCTATTTGAAGCAACATTCTAACAAATGCAAAATAGCCATTACTGGTAGTTGCACTCGGTACAAGAATGCACTCCGTCCTAGAAATACTGCAATGATGCTCCAATATTTTATACGGTTTAGGTCACCTATAACATAATAAAACTGCGCAAGAAAAATTCTGATGTCCTCAGTAAAAGATAAGCTAGTGAACTGAATATGGTATAGCCATCATGAAACCACACTCTATTTTGAGCTAGCTTATGGCCAACAGTGTTTCAAATGTGTAACGAGCCCGTACTGCATCTTGCTTGATAGACGCTTGCTAAGCTAGAACGTTAATAACTCATATGGCTCAAGTTAGAACAAATGTGCTCCAATCTATTCTCCTATTCGAGTCTTAATATATTTTCTTCTTGAAAGTTAACGACTTATTATTGAATACTCTTTCTCATCCTGTTACACGAGAATAAGACTGCGCTCCCTGTTGGTCTCGTAGAGTTGGACCCAGCGGTGCAGTAATTGGTTCATACGCCTTCGGCATGTCATGCCATTTTAAGCCGAAGAACAACGTGGCCGGATGGCTACTCCGAATCCAGTAAAAAATACGATACCACGTAAATCTTAGCTAACTTTGGCACCAAACGGGAAATGCAAATGAAAATGAAAAGTGCCTATAAAGAGACTGAGAGCTCTAAGGGAAAGCTAGAGAAAATGTATACTAATAATAATTATTATTATCAAAACAGCGATCTATTAGGGAGCAATCAATAACTTCCGAGAGATTTCCACAGAGAAAGTAATGACGATCCTCAAGTCTCTGAAATGAGCCTGGGGTCATCGAGTCCAAGGAGGGGCACGAACCATTATTTCTTCTAGCTGGACCGAAAGATCAGCCAATTTCATTTTCCTGGAACAACAGAGCAATAGCTTCGTGATGATCGCACGACTTTCCCCAAACTTGCCCGCGATCGTAATTCAGCTGCCTTCTTCCGCTTCTGATGGACGAGAGACAGAAGCTGACGAGTGGCTATGCATAGCCTTGACTTTGTTAGGATTGAGGCACTTGGCCGCAAGCCGACTAGTTTAAAGCCAGCGAAAACAAGTGACAGCCGGCTTCAACTCGCCCAGACCTTTGAGCGAAACTCGTAAGCCGGTATCAAGATGGCTGCTGCTTTAGATACTGTAACCGAACAACAAAGCGTCACGCGTGTGCTCCAGCCTGCCTGCGTAAGCGCTCGGACTTGATTATACTTGCAGGCAATACTTGCTGACTCAGAGTGGCGCTGAGCTGGCTGGTGGCCACTTGACCTGCAAGCGCCCAGAGCTTCGCTGGCTCGTGGAGGCTGCTCTGAGTTGGGCCGCAGCAGGGCGGGATGAGGTCGATCTGAGGGCCACCGTGGCGACTCGCCTGGAGCAGTACTACAGCGCGTGCGAGCCAGACGAGCGAGCGGCGGCCAAGGAGCGACTGGTGCGGCTGGAAAAAAATCTGACGGCAGCACGCGCCAGCTCTGCAAGCCCTGCACGGCCGGGGACAGTTCGCAGGCGCGAGAGAGAGTTTGGTGCCGTGAGCCTCCTCGACCTGCTGGATGGTTTTGGCTGCGACCTACATCTGACTAGGGCTCGCTACCGAGACTCGGAGCAAGAGATCGCAGCCATTGTGGCCATACATAATCTTGGCATTGATTTGCTCACACCGAGCAGACGGCGACTTCGGTGAGTTATGACGGGGAAGCATGAGCCAGAGAGCCGTAGCGCAAGGTACTGGTCAAGTTGACAGGTGGGGATTAACCTGAGGCAGTTCTGTAAGCCAAGCTAAAGGAAAGCAGGCTTGTTTAACCCCCTGAAACCAAAATACTGTTTGGTTACACTCTGCCAGATTTTGGCAAGGTATCTTGATTGCTTCTTCCACTCCGAGATTGTCTTTCCATCTCTCCTTGCATTCAATATCACTCTCGATGTCTTTATACTTTTATAAAGAGGTACGCGTGTATATATATATATATATATATATATATATATATATATATATATATATATATATATATATATAGGTCTCTCTCTCTCTCTCTCTCTCTATGTATACATACACACACACACACACACACACACACACACACACACACACACACACACACACACACACACACACACACACACACACATATATATATATATAATAATAATAATGTACTTGATAAAGCGCCCTCAGAGAACTTAATCTCTTTCTAGGCGCTTTAAATTTGCTGCAAAGGGAAATGCTATTAAATGGTAAGAAAAATCATGTTTGAAAAACAAACAAAATGAATAACATGGTTAGGAGTGACATGCACAGGGTCAGCATGCAAATGTGGTAGGGACCCACTAAATGCTGTCCTATATACAGACCTGTATATATATATATCTATATATATATATATATATATATATATATATATATATATATAGATATATCTATCTATCTATATATATCTATCTATATATATATAGATATATCTATCTATCTATATATATATATATATATATATATATATATATATATATATATATATATATATATATATATATATAGATAGATAGATATATCTATATATATATAGATAGATATATATATTCCGTTCCTCAATCCACGCTCTCTCTCTTCTGCTTCCATTCATTCTCGTTCTCATTCTCTCCCCCTTTCTTCCCTCTCTTCCTCTGAGCTCGCTCATCCTTTCCTTTCCTCCCTTTTATTTCCTTCTTCTAATTTCTCATTCCATTTCGCTTTTCATTATCAACTCCTTTCTCACTTCTAATAGGGCAGGTGTCAATCGAAGGACCAACTCATCGCTAACATTTAGCTCCACTTCCGCTTACAAACGTGACTAGCTTTGGACAGTGACTTTTTGTTGCATGTCATACGATCAAGGTTTTGCCCTTATGTTGTAGAGACGGCAGGTTTGTGAAACTAAGTTCTATGTGTTGCTATTTAACCCTGTTCCTGCTCGTAATATTTGAGGTTCACCAGTGTATACAATATAATCAGCCTAGATAACGCTCGTGGATAGAGATATATTACCTTTTGAATAACATGCAAATAAGCTATAACTTTTGATTTAAACCTGTAGTATACTTTAAAAAACCAAAACGATGCTAAAATAAGAGGATGAAAAAATGACAAGTTCCACAGAAGTGTTTCTTTTCTATGGCCTCTGAAGCTTCTTACCAGTAATGAAAAGCTTTAATTGGTTCGTTACTGGTACTTTTGACTTTTTTGTTACATCTCCGCCACCTCAGAGTAATAATTTTAGGCTTGAGAAGAAAATGCCAGAGATTCAGATGCCTTCAGAGGCAATTTGTTTTGACCTTTCAGTGTGGCTTCATTTTTTGAGCCGTTCCTCTGCATTCGCTCAGTGTGCTGCTAGTATCACGCTGTTGGCTGCTACTGCTGCCATCCCTACTGTGGCTATCAGTGCTGTTCCTAACAATGCTGCTGGTTACTTTATGAAATTTTTTGTATTCTTGGTATGAGCACATTGTAGCTGTGAAACTGTTCTTATGTGTAATTGTGATATGGATGTATTGAAATGAATGCAGTGTTGCTGAATGTGAAACTATCATTTGTAGCCCGCTCCTGGAATTCGACCTTCTGACCGTCGCTCGCAGGGTCTTTGTCTCTGGAAGCCGGGTAGTCATCATCGACCAGTCGTCACTCTCTGGAGGCCTGTGGGATGCACCAGTGACGCTGGACCTGTTTACTGAAAACTTAGCCGACTCAGTGTATCGATCCATAAACGAGCGGATGATATTCTACGTGTAAGAAGGCAGAGGCATTTCTTATTGACATGGCGCAAGAACTGTGCTAGGTTCTGCAGTAAAAGGCATGAAATTAAAATAAAATCTTTGCTTTGACCGATCTGCAACGTCAGTCCGGTGTTTTACGGCCTAGCGATATTTTCTTCCGGTGATTATACCTTATCATTATATCTTATTACTATACCTTACAATTAGTCTTTATACCAATAACAGATCTCATCTGGCTCACAAAATCAGTAATTTTTCCGATTTCTCAGAGATGCATTTTGGTGTTGATTAGTGGTCTTCGTTTTGGAGACAATTAAAGAGCAGCCGCAGTTTCCGCTACAGATTGTTGCTATTGCTTTTCTTAAGCGAAGGAAAGGCGATCTGGGCTGCTATATTATTTATCGTCATTCCTCAAAGGGTGACTTCTAATGGTTCCATGCAATCATTACTTCGATTTCAGTTATGAATCCGTGCCGCCGGAAGTCCTATTGAAGAGTCACCAGTCTGAATTTATCGTCAATCTACTTAGCCGGATTCCATGCTTGAACTTTGGTGAGTAGATACGCGGCAATGCAGACCTTGGCTCATTGGCTAAGCTGTTCGATTGCTGGAGCAGTCGACTGAATTGAAGCGACTGATTGAGAGGCTACTGAGAGAATTACAGTTTGCAGTTTGCCAAGCCTGCTGATTTCGGACGACCCACAGAATCCTT
This sequence comes from Cristatella mucedo, assembly GCA_009760855.2. Lineage (NCBI taxonomy): Eukaryota > Metazoa > Bryozoa > Phylactolaemata > Cristatellidae > Cristatella > Cristatella mucedo. The sequence goes on from WPIO01000007.1 coordinate 5,862,055, forward strand.
TTGCGCTTATGGCAACGAAAGAAATTGTCGTTAAGTTAATGTCCTTTGCCTCATTTATCCTTTGAAAGCTAGTGGGGCTTAGTTCGACATTCACGGGCTTGGAGTATAGCCGGGCAGCCGGCGTCACTTTAGCACCTATGCAACTTAAAAAGCGAAATAAACTGGCGAGAGCATGGACCCTCTATCAGTGGCACGTAAATACTCGACTTATTTGAGCTGACCCGGTAGCTATTGCGATAAAGCACACTAGAAAGCGAGGGAGCAATTCAGGAGAAAGGGGAGAGACGAGAGAGCGAGGCACCGGGACAGGGAGAGGGCGCGTGTGAATGCTTGGAGCAGAGAGTGAGAGAGAGGAGGTTTTGTTGTGAGGTGAGGAGAGAAAAAGAGAGAGAAAGAGAGAGAGAGAAAGAGAGAGAAAGAGAGAGAAAGAAATACGGGGATGACGAAACGGATAAGGAGGGGGAGAGAAAGGAGCAACTCAAAGATAAGGAGGGAGAAAAAGAGAGAGGCAAGAGAAAGAGAGGAGAGAGCCGTATGGTGAAGGATAGGCGAAAGTCATAAAGTGAGACACGTGACAGAGACACGTGACATGGAGAGGGTGTATCGGAGGGGTCACGGAATATCGTATGAAAAACAAGAGAGGCTAGCGATAGACGAAGCGTGTGTAATCGCGTAGGGCCAAGAGTTGACGTCAGTTTCATGATAGGGTATCGATATTCGATGCCTAGTAACCTGGCCGCCTACGCTATGTTTGTAGAACCTACGTACACCTTTGATGTCGTCTGCACGAAGAGCGAGGTGCAATCCAGAAGGCGTCTGCAGCAGGTAGCTCCTTTGGCGCCGGTGACTGCTCGATTCACAGCGATCATTAGTTAACCTGCAAACTGCGAGAGTCTAGCTGTTTTTGCACATGTAGGAGTGTATAGTCATCGAAATCTAGGTGTCATGTTCCAAAGTGACCTCTCGTTAGACGACCAATCAGCTCCACAGTCAAATCCGCCTATTTTCAGCTTCATAACGTTGCTAAAATTCGGGCTTGTTTAGATAAAGATACCACATCTAAGTTGGTCCATGCATTCGTGCCATCCCGTCTCGACTTGTGCAACTCACTGCTCGCTGGCCTACCGGCATGTGCGATCATGCGATTGCAGCTGGTGCACAACTCCGTAGCTAGGCTTGTCTGTCGTGAGCGTCGCAGCTGCAATATCACACCACTTCTCGCCGACCTGCACTGGCTACCAGTCAAGCAACAGATTGAATTCAAGGTTTCGTCGCTCACATTTAGGTCACTCCATTCTTTGGCTCCAGCCTATCTCTCAGATCCACTCCCCCAACAGGCCAAGCGTCGTACCACCCGCTTTTAGGAATCCAGCAGCCTACCAATACCTCGCACAAACCTCAAATCCTTTGGAGACCGTGCATTTAGTTGGTATGCTCCCAAAGCCTGGAGCTCCCTCCCGACCTGCGGCAGTACATCCCCTGACTTTACCACATTTAAAAAGAACTTGAAAAAACACACCTATTTAGGACAGCATTTAGTGGGTCCCTGTGATTCGTCCTTCCTGTGCTTATGCGTGCTGACACTGTGCATGCTGCCACTAGCCACAGTTGCATGCTGACCCTGTGCATGTCACCACTAACCATGTTATTAATGTTGTTTGTTTATCAAGCATGAAATTACTCACAATTCAATTGCATTTCCTTTTGCAGCAAATGTAAAGCGCCTAGAAAGAGATTAAGTTATCGGAGGGCACTTTATCAAGTACATTATTATTATTATTATTGCTTTAGACCATCGAAATTCTGCCCGCTCAGCCTACCCCTCCCAATCTCTAGAAAGGCTCGGCCCTACGAAGTCTGCCACCTGAATGAGGTCAATTCAGCACCGTGTTTCAGATCTCTGATTGCCTTTTGTCGTCACTCTGTCTATATAGCTGTCTGATTTTTTACCCACGTCTTTGTCTCTCCAAATACTGGTGTTTCGCTAAACTTTGGCTCAACCCTCAAAGTATCTGTTTATTCCTTTTGATTAACCTGTACTACCATTTTCTACTCTGTTTAGCAGCCTCTTAAAATCATGCTGACGGGTACTATGTGCACTTTTTATGTCTCTGTTGCTATCTTTGTTCCGTCTGTTCTATAAGCCTTCAGCTTTCGTGCACCAGAAATCCGGAAATCTCTCCCAGGTGCGATCGTGACCTGCAATGACCTTGCTAGTTTTAAGTCTGATCTGCAGACACAGCGTTTGGAGTCGGCTTACTGATCGTCCTAGTAAAGTCGCCTTTTTATTTCGGTGCGGTTTTCGCACATGATTATGGGCATGCTTAGAACCATGTGATTATGGACATGATGCTTATAGCTCGTACTAAGCGGTGGCCGTCGGTTTCTTTATGCTTGCTTTTGCAGGCTGGCCTACTTGCTCGTTGCCTGTTGCTTATTTGATACTGTATACGCAACTAAATCTTGGCCCTCATTTTTTTGTCGACTTGAATTGGAAAGTGACTGCATAAAGATTAAACTTACTTGAGGAGGTATATTAACGGTCATATATATATTAACGGTCATATCATAATTCCTCCACCCTCCCCAGTCATTCCTTTTGCATCTCTGCGTGTCTCTCAATCAATGAAAAACGCTGTCACTCTCTTAACGCTTGCCTGTCCTGCCCATCTCGGCCCGTCTCGGCTGCTTCCCTGCGGTCTCCCACATCTTCCTCTTCTCATTTCCCTCGAATCTCCTTCGTCTTGACCTATTAGTGTGTAAATGGGCATAGATGAATGCAGCCAGATGTTCATGCCACTCTTAGATTGACCTTGTGGGCTAACTCCAGAAAAAGCATAATAGTGCGCCTTAAAGTGTCGTGATCATTCAAAACATTCTTCACTTTTCATGATTGCCTTTCATGATTGGCAGCCACTTCAAAACTCAAGGTCCAGTCGCCTTCTCGTCTTAATTTTGGCCGTTCTGATATATCTCAGACTTTCCCATTCTTTATTACTTTGTCTCTTTCTCTCTATCTCTCTCTCTCGAGATCTCTCTCTCTCTCTCTCTCTCTCTCTCTCTCTCTCTCGATCTGTCTGTCTCTCTGGAATCTGGAATTCAAGAGGAAACTACGGTCCTAGTGCTTGATGAAATCTTATAAAGTATAGCCAGAGCAGTAGGAGTTCAGCTACCGCCGAACAGCTGCAATCACCTGCTTATATGTCAAGGCATCACACAAAAGCTCAGTGGCAAAATTTTTACGGAGCTATGGCCTGCTCATATTGTGCACATGACTACACGTGCTCGCTCACACGCCAAAGTAATCTTTCACTTTCTGTTGACAGGACAGTGCCCGGGTGAATAGACGCAGTTCGGCGGCCCAGCTTCTGACCAATCTTTTCGAGCATCAGCCGAGCCTCGATGGCGGCAGCGAGAATAACCTGTGCCGTGCTTGCTCCGGCGACATGACTGGAGTGGTGGCCAGGCTGGCCTGTGGCCACGAGACCCTGTGCGTCTACTGCCACGAGTTAGTCAGCCGTTGCCCCCTGTGTCGAGCCAAAACGAGGCGCCACACTTCATCACTCCCTACAATCGATGAGGTGGCGGTTTGCCCTGAGTCGGGGGAGCCGGATGACCATAATGACTCTGTGGTCAGCAGCGTCGAGGTCTTCTGCCCTAGAGGCGATTGCCTGTCCGATGTGAGAGAATCTTAGAAGTTCTAAATCGAACTTTGTATTTCCGAATGATCTCCGACCTATCTGGGCTCAATTTTTTCTATCCACATTATTTACTCAGCTTACCGTTCGATATTTTTAACGATTCGTCAGATAAGCTTGGCTGAGGCGTTTCAGGCGATCGATGTAAGATGCCGCTCGATGATGAGGGACTGTCAAGCCCTGTGAATGATATGGATTGTCTTGCTCTGAAAAAAGCTTCCGGCAATGCTCAAAGCATGCCAGAATCAATCACTGGCATGAATGCGACTGACGAATGCAAGATCTCCGTTGGCCTCATTAGTGAGCCTAATTAGAATTTTTCGTGGAAACTGCTTGCCTTTGGGTCACGCCGTCTATCGATACAATACAGAGTAAGCTCCAAGATTTAACTCAATGTCCGTATTTCGCGAAAATGTATGACTATCATTTGCATCCTGCAATTTTAAACTGGTATTGAGGGTGGATGATCTCTATAAGTAAGGAGATAACAGCAGCTTAGGCAGATGTCTCTTGAGAGCTAAGGACATGACTTTTGATTTTGGATAGGTCATTAGTCATATTAACTAATTAGGGCACTCATAACCACGCTTGAGGCTCTAGTGGTATATGCGCTCGCAAGCATTTGAGCAGTGTAGTTTTCTAACGTGACCGTAGCTGGGAGAATCTTGATCTTAGGTCACTAACGAGTTTCAGCTTTGGATTTTGCCTTAAATTTGTACGTAATTTCTTAACTCTAATCTTAGCTTTGGGCTGTTATTTCAGCTTCACCTGTAAGGAACAATCTGCCTAGCTATATGGTGGAGCTTCGGGTTCGGGCATATGCAAAGTCAAGATAGTTCGTCTTTAATATGCTTCTTGGTGGGCTGCCCAAGGTATCTCATTCCTTGGCCGAACCTTTTAAACCTGGAGACCCAACCTGTTGACGAACGAAGCTAGTTCGAACAGGTCCCCGATTATTTAAGAGATCTACACTGGCTTTTGTGTGAACTATAAACTTATTTAAAAGCAATTCTTAATTTCAGTCTATACATTTCGCTGGGATCAGATCCCGTTTTACAATGGCTAACAGAACAACAAATCTGTCAGGACTACAAGACTGTCGAATCATTATAGGGCAAAGCTTAGCAGTTTCATAAAGCAGCCTCCTATCCAGAGGGCATTCTTGCTCTGTAATAATTTGCGTGAGCAGGTTCGACCGGCTCGCTCCGTTTAGACATTTAAGGGGCGCGCATGAAGACGCACCTCTTTGGGTACGCATACTGCTTGGATGGACTTGCATTAGCTTGGAATTAGACTAAAGAGGGCGGGAAGATCCCCAAACATAACTAATGCAGGCATTTTGAAGCAAAGTAACGACACTAAGCTGCCACAACGGTATTGCTCCAAGTGGTCAAAGAAAGTTTCTGCCTAGCGCCGCACTGCTTAAGCACTTGCATGATGCCCGTTCTACCTACAGCAGTCGTGCAATCCAGCCAGCCACGAGCCTCATCCACCTGCACAAAGTAACTTTCCTCCCTATGTGGAGCTAAGAATTACATATCAAGGAAGTGGACTCTTCAAAAGAGTGGCATCATCAAGAAGTTGCCTCATCAAAAATGGACCATCTTCAACAAAGTTTCCGTATTAAAGAAGTGCCGACAGTAAAGAAGTAGAAGAATATAAGCTTTTCTGTGTGAAAAGCTTGGAAAAATGATTAAATCCAAGGGAAAACGATATCTAAGAGCTAAGGTGGGCAATTTATCATTTAATAATGCTGTGATTAAATTCAAGTCTGTTCACTTTCTGGAAGGCGTCGTTGCAGAAACTCAGAACTGCTGAGAAAACACGGCCGAGCTGGCCGCATAGTTAATGAAATCCCTACAACACTTTCGAAACATTTCCAGAGGACTTGCTGCGTGTGCAATAAGACGTTTACAGTGGGTGAAAAACTCTGTAGTGAGGCACGCGTACTGTGAATGTTGCAGCTACTCGTATGACACCTCGTTTCTCCGAGATAAACTAGCCGGTATCCCCTGACTTGACAGCATTTAAAAAGGAACTAAAAAATTGGTTTGCTTTATTATTTTAAGCATTTATCGGTTTTTTAGAATTAACTATTTCGTGCTTACTTGAGTATACAGCGTGCAAATTGTCGTCGCAATTGACATGCTTCCTTTATAGCGTCTTTAAAATATGTAGGAAGAGATCTAGATCTTTTAGGGTGCTAGAAACAAAATGTCCCCGTACTGTTATAAATCTCATAAAATATCCCGATTTGGAGACAGTAAAAAAAAACTATGATCCATTCGTTCCTCGTTACACCGTCCCGTCGTCATGAATAGTCCTTTGTTTAAATGTTTGCTTGACACTAAGCATCTATCTTATCACTGACCAGCTAGGCTAATTTGATGCAAGCATCGAGACTGTCGTATTTGACCACTACCGGTTGTCTTACTCAAGCGCTTAAATTCAGCTTGATGTTACTCGAGGTTGCTCTAGTGTTTGCATGAAGCTCGAGGTTTCGCTTGAGTCTTACGCCAACCGTACGCTAATGGCAGTATTTCGAGAGCAGGCTTTGCTTCGACTTCATAGCTGTCAACACTTGTTGCTGCAGAGATTCAGTAATGCATTAATTTGTAAACGAGCTTTCTGTAGCGGGAACACTTCGCACTCATACCAGTACTGTTTAAGTGCCGCCAATCGATGGAGCTAAAATATCGTAAATACTATATATAGCAAACTCATTTAAAATACAATAATAAGAAAATACTGCTTGCCAGGTCGAGCCTATTTGGAGGAATAGGTGTTCAAATTTTTAAGTTGCATTGGGCGTAACCAGTTCGTTTTCTGAACGTCGTTCAATTTGAGAATGTTCGCTGCCATCCAAGTGCCATTTTCAGCAGTATATGCAGCAAATAAGTTGAGAGAGGTTGACGCATTTATTTGCAGAGAAGGATCAAAGCCAAGGTTACTATTGGATGTTTCCATATACACATACACACACACACACACACACACACACACACACACACACATACATATTTATATGTAATCATACTGTAATACTGTATCTGTAATATTTATGTGTATGGCACCTTGTACGAACATGATCTCTATCCAGGCGCTTCAATATGCCACACGGCACAAGCCCATGACCTAGGTCATCAAAGGCGAGAACCCTAATGCCTGAGCCGAAGCAGGGCGGCAAGCTTTCCGAAAGCAGCTCGTGCTCTTCCACTCCGCTCTGGGTGTGACTGTGACCCGTAGTCTTCTGTCGCACCAAGTCTTAGACATGACCATATCATCCCAGGACAGTAGCTGTTGGAACTTCTCATGCAGATCTCAGTCAACAAGCGGACGACCTTCGAGCGCACCTTAAGTCAGCTCCCACAGGTGCCTTTGAACTGCCTGGACTGGGCCTTGGGTATAATCAACAGCTTGTTAAGGAGGGCCAAATTGTTTCTAACGGCAAGACTCTGTCTCGATTTTTCTGGAGCCAACGAATAATATCGGTCGGCACATCCTACTCACAGAGAGGAAGCCAAGACCAGTGGGCACGACGGGATTGATCTTGATTTTCTTGCTGCGAAAAGAACAGCCGCGTGCCAGTGGATTTTAGTAAAATAAAGCTCCAGTGACCGTAGCTCTCCAGGACCAGCTATGGTTGATCGTTCTGCGCTCAGCCTTGTCTATAGGTGGACACCGGACTAAGAAGCTCAGGTACACTTCGCTGAACTAATAGCCCAGAACTCGTCGCCCAGCTACTGCTGCTGCTTCATCGCATTATACCAGGTGATACCAGCGTGATGGCTAGATATAATTTTGGGCTCAGCCCTTGCGAATATGAAAGGAAAGTCAGCAATCTATCAGTATGGCTTGGTCTGCGATGTCCACGAGCTATGTCATGGTGCGACCTCACGCTTTCGTCTCGAGCAGTAAGTAGCACATTGAATACGCTTCTTCTGACAAACCCTTCTGTCGGACTGTTTATTGCAGAAAGTCGATTTCGTACTGCGCGGTTCGCACAAAGGAAGAAGCCATAGAAGTAAATATGCGTCGCTTTTTTTGTACCCGATGCTTCTGCAACATAAGAGGGGGAATATTCGTGCGACCCAATAGCGTTGATACGAATGGGTTAAAGACGTCCGTTGGATGCTACTGCGTGCAGTTCGCTCCTACAAAGTACCATCGGCAGCACGACTGCTAGTTGTACGTACAGACATGCTCTTTTAGGGCAGAGGCATAGACAACAAGACATACTACCAAAGCCACGCTTGGTGCTGGTGCACAGGTTGAACCCCGCGAGCTTGGCAGTTTCTGTTTGGACGACGTACATCAAGTCTGTAAATGCACCTTGTGCCGATGAATCATCGTGAGCTGGTTTGATAAGGTGACATGGCGTCATAGTAAAGATGCCAATGACAAATTTTATATAGAGCCGCCAGAAACTCAAATCTCTTTCTAGGGAGTTTACATCTGCTGCAAAGGAAGCACGATCGAATGATCCACGGTAGTATGCTCAATAAACAACAAGACTAACATGGTTGGGGTGACATGCACAGGGTGAGCAAGCAAGTATGGTTAGTGGCAGCATGCAAAGTGTCAGAACGCATAAGCTCATAAAGGACGAATCACACGAATTCACAAATTGTTGTCATAAACAGCTGAGTTTTCAGTTTCTTTTAAAATTAGTCAAGTCAGGGGAAGTCGTGACACAAATCAGGAGTAATTACCGGGATTTTGGTGCATTTGATCAAAAGGCGTGGTCTCTATAAGGTTCGAGGTTCGTACGAGGTAAAGGCAAATGATTAGATTCGAAAAATTGCGTGGTGAGATGCTAGCCTGGCTGGTGAGTAGATCTGTTAAGTAGGCTGGAGCAAAATAATGAAGGAACCTAGATGTGAGTGACAGAACCTTGAAGTCGATACGTTGCTTGACTGGTAGCCAGTGCAGGTCGGCAAGAAGCGGTGTGACGTGGCAACTTTTAGTCGATGCGTTACTTCTCGCGTACGTTAAAAATCTACCTTCGAGGTTTTCACCAGCTGCTTCATTAAGGAGCCACAAAACTTTCGAACGGCTCGAGTGCGGATGAATGAAAACAGCAGCGAGAGGACCGCACGAAAGCGGCATTCCACTGCTTGTAACCACATTTCACCTGCCCATGATGGGAAGAATTTCAAGCGCTAATAAGAGAATTTTTTCCCTTTTCGATCATGCTTCCTGTGTAGCAAATTTAAAGCGCCTAGAAAGAGATTTAGTTTTCTAAGGGCGCAATATCAAATGTATTATTTCTATCTTTTTATTATGATAAATCTGCCTGAGAATAAGAAGGTGCGTGCGAACGCTTCAGCAATGTTGATTGATTGCGGGTTGTTCGCATCTAGAGCAGCTAGTGATCCGACTATCTTTCATGGTTCGGACATGAGACGAGGGAGAGTTTGGGAGGACATAATACTGCTACAAAAGGGCTGTTGGGACTTGTCAAGTATTGTCCTTCGCTGAAAATGCGAGGGGAGGGTGTGGAAGGAAAGGCTAACTGTTACGAAAATATGCTTCGGCTTCTTAAGTAACGCCCTTCACCAAAAATGCCGCACATGAAGCGGATGCTTGCACTACGTTGGAATGGTATATGGGCCACTTGACGACTGTCCTACATATTAGCAATGGTTTCTAAATGCTAGTACATAAAAACTAAATACCGCCCACTGGTCTTAGCCTTAGTGTATGGTGGTTCGCTCTTCACGACTCAGGTTTTGAGTTCAAGTCCTGCCGCAGGCGACCATTTATTGCCTAATGCAAGCGGTGGTGATAGCCAGCAGCCATGCTCTTCTGCCGCTATAAAATGAGGTTGTTGAGTTTAGTCAGCGTATATTTCTTTTATTTCGCTTGCAATATTTGCCTAGCTTTACTGTGGGCTACGAGTCAGGCAGTTGAGCTTTGGGCGATCTGTACTCTACGGATAATCTTGCACGCATGTAGCCCTCTGCGGCCGTCGAATAGATTTTTCGAAGCGAAGGACGTGGGATTTTTCTGCTGAGGTACGAGCAATCTTCCGCCTAGCAACTGCCTTCGACCGTCGGCATACCGGGTTTCGTTGGCGCTGCGCCTACCAGTGTGCATCCAACCGAAATTTAAAAAAATTCCTCTAGAATCGTGTAAAATAAGCAGAGCTGAATTCGCATTTCCCGTTTCTCTCCGCTCCGTGAAGCAGACTGTGGAACTCGCTGCCACGATTCTTACGCAACGACAACTACTCTCCTGCTGCCGACTATCGCTCATCCTTTTCAGAGGTCCTGAGCTGCTACTTTCATGCCACTCACTACCTCAGCTGCTCTCCTGACTCGGCTATGTTTCCCACTTTCTCTTTGTTGCGTGAGATGAAGTCTGCTGGCTACCGAATGCTTACCGAAAGCCGCTTAGGCTGTGAACGCGCTATACAAAACTTTCCTGCATAACACCCACAAAGTCTCTCTGACTTTTTGGAGTTACAGACAGAGATATATTACATCTGGTGAGTAGATTTTACGAGGTACAAACCTGCACTTGAAATGAGCTATGTAAAAGCAACAAAAATTTATCTTAACAAGGTTTTATGCATGTATATCGATCTACCAAAGTTTTACAAGTTGGATTAATAGTAACAAATGGATTTAGAGAACGGTAGAGTTTTAGTTTGTAGACCTGTTGCTATCCGATTACACCCGGTTTAGTCGTGATTTGCATAACAATTTTTTCGTTCCTGCGGAAGTCGTCAAAACTTCTGACCCCACTTCTAACGAATTTGCCTTTCGAAAGGTATCGCTAACGGTTATTTGATTGTCGGAAAAATTCCATAAGTATTTCCTTGACATTCTCTTCTAAACAATTACAAGAGACCTATTACAACCGGCATCTCTCACTTCCAGTTCACTGGGCTCGGCTTACCCATTCTAATTGCCCGCTTTGAACCGTAAGCCGCTTGGGAAAGAAATACCCGTAAGGCAAGGATTATTAACAGCGCGAAATATGACTATTACCCCCTAAGATAGTTACGCACGACTCACGACTTGGCAAGTATATAAGGCACGATACTGACCGCTGCCTCTCTTCCTCCTTATTAGCCAGTCCACCAGTCACTTCAGGATTGTCAGGCTTTCAATTCGCTTACGGGGGACTGGCCGGCAGCTCATCGGTGAGCAGTTTCTGCCGTCAGGAGCTCTGCTGTCATGGCGGTTGAATTAGTGGACCTGCTGGAAGGCGACCTCATTGCTCAGCGAGGGCAGGTGCTGACGTGCTTCGCAGCTGGAGCTTCAGCTTTGCAAGTCGCCGTAGATCGTAAGCTGAAAGGAAAAGACCTGCAATCGAAAAGTTGGGGTAGATATTGTGGCAGACATTGTTCGTGCTCTAGCCGCACTCTCGTGCCGCCGCGTCAAAGCAAGTCTGAAGTTTGAAGTGAATGTAATGCCTGAATGATCAAGCTAAACATATTAGACTATTGGAAGGCGATAGGCTCTCTCTCTCTCTCTCTCTCTCTCTCTCTCTCTCTCTCTCTCTCTCTCTCTCTCTCTCTCTCTCTCTCTCTCTCTCTCTCTCTCTCTCTATCTCCTTCTCTCTCTCTCTCTCCTTCTCTCTCTCTCTCTCTCTCGATCGACGTCCATGCTGCTTACTCTGACATCGTGACCATGCACTGCTTCTACTGCTTACAGGAATGCCGATTCTGGGGCACCCTCGAAATAGAATATCGGGCCCCCCACCAAGTGCAGAGAACTTGGACCAACTTGGGTAATCCGATTGAGGGCAGAATTTCTGATGCTGAGTCAGGCCACATCCTCCAGCGCTCACGAATAAATACTTTGTCAGACCAAACGATGTCCTCTTCCACGACAGCACAATATAGAACGAATGTATCCGGCTGGAGCTCTGGTCATACTAGTAGCTCCTTCAATTTTTGCGGCACTCAGATACCGAGATTCGTCATCATGGCGGAGCTAGATTTCAGTGCTGCTTCAAACCACTCAGACTCAGAGGGGAGGGACTAGGCAGCTGCAGCCTTTTCATTATGGCCGCACACAACTCTGATAGGCGTGCCGACGGTCATCGAGGGGTTTAGGATGGTTAAAAGCATAGCTAAACGACTAGAGTCAGAGAAGCGCACAGTACGATGGGCGCCTCTTCAAACGAGTGTGGCAGATGAGTTAGAGAGTTCTGTAACCCAAAAGTGTGTGCCGGATCTTTGCAGTTGTAGGCAGCTTCACGTTCGCATTTAGTCATGAAGGCTAAATATGGCGCAGATAGAGAGCCGGTGTAGGTGTTTAAGAGAATATTAACGCCGCAGTTGCAAAGTTCCGAGAAGACGAGCCAGGCCACAGAGTTTTGAGTCAAGTGCAAGTTTTTTTTATCAGGAGATCCAGCCGAAAGACCTGCAAGTACAAGAATCACTCTTTTAAGGGTCACTATAGCAATGCCGCTAATCATTTACAACTCTGCACCTTTTTTTGTTCGCATAAAAAATGCTGAGACTAAAAGTAAGCGGGCTATCCAAAAAGATTATTTTTGAAAAAAATGGTAATATGTTTCGAAAGCATGTCCTGAAAGAAATAGGTTTCTATGAAATCACAAAACTGGCATACAAGACAGCTTACTCTGACCACCAAGGCCCGCCACGGCTTGGCCCCTTCATACCTAGCTGAACTGCTGCATCAGTTTCAGCCAGTTCGCGCCCTCAGGTCCTGTGTGGACAATAAATTAGCTGTCCCATTCCTCCGCTTAAAGACAGTTGGCGGCAGAAGCTTTAGCTCTGCAGGTCCTAGGCTATGGAACTCGGTTCCACAATTCTTACGTAATGACAATTACTCTCCTGCTGCCGACTATGGCTCATCTTTTTCAGCGGTCCCGAGCTGCTACATCCATGCTACTCACTACCTCAACTGATCTCCTGACTCTGCTATGCTTTCCACTTTCTCATTGTTGCGTGAGACGAAGTCTTTTGGCTACCGAATGCGTACCGAAAGCCGCTTAGGCTGTGAGTGCGCTATGATAAACTCTCCTGCCTAACACACATGGTCTTTATGCCTTTGTGGAGTTACAGGCGGAGATACATTACATTACACATCTACCGATTAGTACGTATACAAAGAACATTTTGAACGTGCAATTGTACGCTTGGAGCAATTCACCATGGACTGAGGACATTATTTTCGACTGAGGCGTACCTGGATTGTTTTTAAACGACGAGGCAGAGTGTATCGTGGTCATCGGTCAATAGCAAGATTCAAGCTCTTCGCGTGCATAGGAAATGAAGGCATAGTTTCCGCAAGGATAAGACGTGTTTTAGAGGTGCAACAAAACAGTCATCGTCCTAGGAGAGCATTATGCGAGGCGAAACACAATTCCGATGTCACGATCTATCAGTTCCGCCTGCTTTGCTACAGACCAGTCGGCCGGAGTCCCGCGTCCCTGCTAGTCACTGGGTCATACAAGTGAGTTGCTAACTGGGATTAAATACGAAAGCGTCTCAAAGTGGCGGAAATCAAAACTTGGCTAGACTTTGCATCCTACGCAGTCCTAAAAAGCGGTTCGGCTCTCTCTTCCTCTCTCCCCCTCTCTTACCCTCCCCCTCTTCCTCTCTCCCCTCTCTCTCTCTCTCTCTCTCTCTCTCTCTCTCTCTCCCAGTCACTCTCTTACCCCAATATTTATCTCTCTATGTCACTCTCATAACCCTCTATTTCTTTCTAAATTTATGTCTCAGCAGCTTGCTCTGGAGTCGTAAGCTTGCACTGCGTCTCCTGTTTACAAGAACGCCGATTCTGTGATATTCTCAAAAGAGAATTACTCAGTTTTCAAATCGACTGTCTACTCGAAGTCTCCAGAACGGTGGTAAACTTGAGTAATATAGTTTCGGAGCAGAAGTGCCGATACGAAGCTATGCCTCATCGTCTGGTGCTGATGACGAAATATTTTGTCTAAACTAAAGGATGTCCCCAACGACAGCGTAAGGTAGAATGAACATAGCCGGCTGGAGCTCCGGTCATGCTAGAGCTCCATTGATTATTTTGGCACTTGATTGAGAGCACTTGACATGTGATCTCTGAGGGTCTAAGCTGAGATTTTACTGCACCCTCATACGGCTCAGCCAAAGTTAGGCGCTTGGGAGGTGCAGCCTTAGCATTGTGGCCTCATACGCTCTTGATAGGCGTGCCGACGTTTATCCGAGAGTCATAGGTTTATTGAAGGCATAGCTAAAACGACTAGAGTCAGATTTGCCCAAGAAACGGCGGGCGCTCCTTCTAATGCCTGTTGCAGATAATAAAGGTGGAGAGTAAGAGAGATTTAAGGATCCCAAAAGTTGGTTTCCAGATCTTTGCAGTCAATTGGCAACGTCAAGGTCACATTTAGTCGTATAAGCTAAATCGGATGCAGATTTTGAGCCCGTGCAGCTGTTTAAGAAGCGATTAACTCACATGCCGAAACAACTGCAAATAAAGATTTTAAAGTCATCAGGGAATGTCTTTATGGCACTGGGGAATTAGGTCTAGGCTAAGGTAGAATACGAACTAAGGTATGGTCTCGATAGGATTTGAAGTTGGTTAGAGGCGCGATTACGCGAATGAGACAGAAGAGCTGGCGGTATGATGCGAATATTGACTTGGAGTTATTTCCAGCAGATAGGCCAGAGCAAGAGAACGAAAGGATGTAAAAGTGAAAGGCAAAAAAATTGAACTCTATGTGCTGCTTACTGCGGAGACTGCGCCGGTCAGAGAGAAAGGCTTAATGTCACAGTTGCGACCTTCACGACAGACAAACCTATTCGCAGAGTTTTGCACCAACTGCATGCGTCTGATTGCACGGCCAAGAAGACGTGCAACTCGGGAATTATTAAAATCTAGTTGGGAAGTCACAAATGCATAGACCAGCGTGGATGCGGTATCCTTACCTAAGCTTGACCAAAATTTTTGGAATTATTACGAAGTAGCTGACAGCATGCAGACTAGAGAGCAGCCCTGATGTGGTCATTCAATGAAAGAATTTTGGAACAGGGAACCGAAAAATTCGTAATTCGAAGGGGCTATATCAGACATACTGGCTAAGTTCATTTTGAGGGATAGGTTTTCTAATTTCTGAGTAAGACTAAGTTTGCCCATAGGTAGTAAGTCGATTCAACCTTCATCCAGTTTTAGAAAGTTCGTTGCCATTTAAATGTCTAGGGAGTGGTGAGAGTTTTACATGCTGGAAGACGGGGAGGGATCAAAGCACAGGCACAGCTGACATCTGCCGAAAAATGAAAGCCCGGATTGTGCTTTTCGGTTAGTTGAGCACGAGGGAGATATAAATTGTTTATAGCACTCAAATTCGAACAGATCGCTGGGGTACCCCACGCTTAGAAGTGCTGCAGATGACCTGGGGCTCTGTACATCTAAGCTCTGAAATCTCCAACAGAAATAGTACCTAAACCATTGCCGAGTAGTGCCGGCGACGCTCAAGCAAGCTAACAGGCACACAAGAAGTACTCGGTGATTTATTATATTAAAAACGGCTGCGAGATATAGCATAACTGGCCGAGCGATCTAGCATAACTGGCCGAGAGATCCAGCATAACTGGCCGAGAGATCCAGCATAACTGGCCGAGAGATCCACCATAGCTGGCCGGGAGATCCAGCACAACAGATCGGGATACTCTACCTTAGTAATTCTTGAGAAGTTCTTCACACATTCTCAGCAGTGCTGACTGTGTGGAATGATTATCTCTAAAAACTGACAATAAATTACTCGCTAGGTTTAAATTTGTCCCTCAGGAGTTAGCTGGTCTGCCACTAATTATTTCATTCACTTCAGTGTCATTAATTGGAACATATATAGGGAGACTAAATGTGTTTGCTCAGGTTCTCCTGGCTTAGAGTAGACGTCTTATTGAGTGACTAACAATGACTTTTATGAAAGATGCAGGGTCATGACCCAAGGCTAAGGACATGTTTATTTGTTACTTATGCAGGGCAGAAGAAACTCAATGCACTTCAGAAGAAGAACGGTAGCCTGGGATCTCTCCTGATAGGAATATTTTTAGAGTGGGAGATTAACTTCGAAATTATATTAATAGTGGCAAGCTTGAAAGCGGGCATTGAAGTAGAGCAAGGAACGGGGTTGGAGAGTTCAGCGGGGATGGTGTCACTTATGCGCTTTAGTAGCGCCTGAACTGAAATCCTTCGCACAAGCACAGCACACTTAACGGTGCAAGTCATTGCAGAAGTGTGACCGATACTCGTGATGCTAGTGCCTCGAAACACAGCTAAAGAGTCCTTAAATAATCCGCCGATACAAGCAGATATGGCAACGATAGCAGATCGCGCCATCGAACTCCCAAACATTAATAAAAAGTCAACGTCCTTTACGCTGAGTGGTAAATTACAAAGAGAGGCAAATGTACCTAGATGCAACCGTAAATAGCATACAATTTCATTCGAAACCCGATTTAAGCTGAACTAGCCCATGCTTACGACAACCATCATGCTTTTTAAATTATGGGTGATGATATTACTGGTTCTTAATCATTAGAATTCCGTAACTTCTGGAAGTCTTAAGCACTGTTATAATCTTACCAATTTAGCTTGCCCTCTGTTCAATACCACTGCCTGAAATTAAGGCAGTCGTCGGTCAGAAAAAATATTAAAAGAAATCTAACGTGATCGTATATAGTAAGTGTCGGCTTCGCCTCCTCTTCAGGCTATAACACTAATTGCTTTGAAGAATTTCTTACGCCTGCTTCATAGCTGTTGCTGTAGCCGCCTCTTCTTCTTTTTCATGACCGACCGTCGTCACAGCATCGAACTGGGCTCCAGTGCATCTTCTAAATCCTTGGCTGTCCTGACATCTAGAGGTTATTAGAATTTCACTTAGCTATAGACATGGCGAACGCCAATAGCTTAAGCCGATCTCAAAAGATACTGAACAAATCCCATAACTGGAATGTGACAAGCCCACTGTAAGGCAATCAGAGCATGCCTCCATGCATAGTTGCACAAGTGATTGCGACTGCGATTTATTATAATAATAATAATACACTTGATAAAGTGCTCTCAGAGAACTCAATCTCTTTCTAGGCGCTTAACATTCGCTGCAAAGGAAACCCGATCGAATGGTGGGTGAGTGGTATCGTGCTTGATAAACAACATAAATAACATGGTTTGGGGTGATATGCACAGGGTCAGAATGCAAGTGTGATTAGTGACAGCATGCACAGTGTCAGCACGCATAAGCATATAAAGATAGAATCACAGGGACCCACTAAACGATGTAATAAATAGATGCGTTTTTAAAGTTCTTTTTAAATGTGGTCAAATCAGGAGTGGTCGTGACGCGATTCGGGGGAGTTCCAGGCTTTGAGACCACAAGAACTAAATGCACGATCTTCAAAGGATTTGAGGTTTGTACGAGGTATTGGTAAACAGTTGGTTTCCACAAAGCTGGTGGTACGATGCTTGGCCTGGCGGGAGAGTACATCTGATGGCTAGGCAGGAGCCAAATAATGAAGTAATCAAAAAGTGAGCGACAGAACCTTGAAGTTGATCCGTTGGTTGACTGGTAGCCAATGCAGGTCGGCGAGAAGTGGTGGGATGTGGCAACTGCGACACTCACTACAGACAAGCCTAGCAGCAGAGTTTTGCACCAGCTGCAATCGCCTGATCGCACATGCTGGTAGGCCAGTAAGCAGTGAGTAGCAGAAGTCAAGACGGGATGTCACACATGCATGAACCAACTTAGAAGTGGTATCCCTGTCTTTACAAGCCCGAATCGTAGCAATGTTATGTAGCTGAAAGTAGGGAGACTTGATTTTGTAGCTGATGCGGTTGTCTGATGAAAGGTCACTACGAAACATGACACCCTGATTTCTCCAGATTCAACAGGAGATAGGCTGGTAGAGCCAATTTTGAGAGCTAGCCTTTCCAATTTCTGAATCACACTTTGTTCACCCATAACTAGTAAGTTAGTTTAATCATCATTCAGTTTAAGAAAGCTTGCTGCCATCCATGTGCAATGCTGGCTCTGTGGAGTAATTAGCTCTAAAGCCAGACTGGAACTTGCTAGCAAGGCTTAAAGTTTCGATATATGAGTCCAGCTGGTCTGCTACGACTCGCGTCTTTGATAGGAATGGTAAAAGGGAGACTGGGTGGTAGTTGCTCAAGTTCTCTTGGTCAAGTGTCGCTTTCTTGAGTAGTGGCCTGACTACAGCTTTTTGAAAGATGCTAGTACATGACCTGAGGCTAATGGCATATAAACGATAGTTACGCATGGCAGCAGCAGATCGATGCAACGTAGGAGGAAGGACAGTGGGAATAGGGTCCAAAGGACTTGTTGTCTTCTTTGATTGGGATATGAACTTCTGGACCATATCACTAGTGACCTGCTTGAATGCAGACAGTCATAGGCCGTCTGAACGAAGACGCAAAGTACGCTTTGTTATAGGTGCAAACTTGATGAGCGTGTCAGCTAGTACAGCGCTGCAGCTATCTACCAATGATGATTGATTGGAGGGGGACTGAGCAGCGAGAGAGGCGAGGCAGATTTTCTCGCACGGACAGCATCGATGTCAAGGGTCTCGAGGTTTTGCGATTCACATGTGATTTTAGAGGAGCATGACACACATTGTAGACTGAATGAGATCTGCAAGCGGTCAGATAAGCAGGATTTGGTAATAACTGGCGATGACAAAGTCCAATTGGCTGAGAAAATTTGGTCAAGTGTGTGACCCTCGATGTGAGTAGGGTCATGCACATAAGCCACAAGAAACAATGAGTCAGTCAATATACGAAATTCAGTTCTGAAGGCGTCGGATAAGTTGTTAGTGAATGTTGAAATCACCCATAATGACAAAGGATCAATTTCTTGCACTCAGAATCAAAAATACATCGGAGAAATCTGAGATAAAGGAGAATTTGGTACCTGGTGGTCGGTAGACTAATACTTACACCATCGGTAGCTTGTTTTCGGTTGTCAAGACAATCGATTCAAAAGACTGCTTCGAAGGTACTTAAAATGGTTTGAAGTTGAATTTCGAGCGGGCGATAACAGCAACTCCACCTCCAGTTTTAATTGATCTAGGGGTGTGAAAGAATGAGAAACCAGTCGGGTAGCATCTTTATTTGTCGGACAGTTTACCGATTTTAGCCAAGTTGCAGTCAAATCGAGCAGGTCGAGACCATTTTCAGAAAAAAAGTTGCTTATTACCAGAGGTTTATTGCAAATTGAGCGAGGATTCCAAAGGCAAGCGTTAAGTCGGGCCGATGGAGTTACAACAGGCCTGATGACCACCAAGTTAGAGAGATTCGCAGTAACAGTCGAATTTGGGAGAGCGTGCTGAGCGGTTCGAGACAATGCTAGGAATACCATGCGAGTGGGTGGGTAACTCAGCTCGAAATTTCCGCCCAACGAGCGACGTCTGAGCTGGCGGTTCCGGCCACCGAGGCGGCTCCGGGGTGCTTTTCTTTTGTTAATGCATAGTTCACGAATCTAAGAAACAGCATTAATATCTAGGAATGCATTAGATCTGCGATGACGAAGCGATAACAGCTGCTGACGATAATAACTAACATGCAGGTTACTAGCCGCCGGCGTAGCTAAGGCAGCCGCCAGCGTGGGAGACCCAGCAGCCCGAAGCGATAAGCATTTAGACATCTCTTAACTTCCTCCAGCTTACAGTGCTAACAGTCACACACACAGACGGACGGCAAATTATCTAAAATTAAATTACAGCAGAATCGACCCAGTGATATAGGAGAACCGAATGTCACTGCCTAACAATTGAAACCGGCTAGGCCAGAATTCCCCTTAGAAGTCCAGCACTAGACATCTATTATTTTTCTACAAAAAAGATCCCCTCCCCTCCTCCAACGGCCTCCCCAGCTTCACAGTCAAGGCCTCCTAAATCAAAGCTGTACAATATAGCTGCCAGTGGCATACCGAATCTGAGGCTGATTTGAGCTCTAGGTCGGGCAGCCGTGGGTGGATGCACATCTTTCAGAATACAACGAGTACTAACTATGCAATTGCAGATAAGATGGAGAAAAAACGAACCCCAAAATTGCATCCTTCGGAAAATTGCAGACTTCTTTAAATAATCAGAGCACCCTTGTGTCCCTTGGTTTTACGTTGTTGAATTGACAATAGAGAAATTCTGTTAAGTTTTAAGCAATATTAGTCTTACTCTGCATATGAGAATACTCCGCATATAAGAATGTCTATTCATCCGCTCGCGCGTATTCGAATAAACGTAGTCGACTATACGTAGTGGGGTGTACATATTGAAACCGCGGTGCGTACTACACCGGCCGGACCAAGGCGGATAATTATTATTTGCGATGAGATATGTTGCGGCCGAGGCCATATAAAAAGCCAGCGCCCTGAGATAGGCGGGTGTTTGTGATTCGAGACTCAGCGATAGCACGGTACCTGAGTTGAGCTCTTGGCCGGAGAGCCATTGGTGCACGCCAAGGCCGCTGGTTATCGCCAGTAACCGTCCGCTGCTGTCAAATAGACTTGTCTACATTTTGGATACGGCTCGATATGCTGTGTATATATATATGTATACATAAGCGCTCTTCGTCTCTACCCCGCCCCTGCTACTGTCAGCATACTTTCTCGAATTGGTACAGCATCTACTAGCATCTAGCCGTGCTACAAGATTCAGTCATCGCCAGTACTCGTCATGCGTTGGCTGAGACTAGCACCACTACGAGCGCTGAGTTTTCGGCCTCGTTCTGCTGTACAGAACCGCATGCCCAGCCCGGCGCAGCCCGGTG
>WPIO01000007.1:5885000-5895000 GCA_009760855.2 Cristatella mucedo
GGGCGTCTCGTCTCGCCATAGGCTGGCAACTACAAGGTGCTTGCTGAGAGGAGCGCATTAAAGATTTTGCCGAGGAAGACTGTAGAGAAAACTTTTCGCAGGGAAAATGAAAGATACTTTTCAGATAGGAGACATTAAGGAGATTTTCCAAAGAGAAATTCGAGCACGTTGATTATAGGGGCTATCGAAGTGTGTCCTCAGAGGAGGCCTATCTGTCTTGCTTCTAGATGAAGCTTGACGTCACAACTTCCTGTCTGAGAGGCCGCCCTCAGCACTGCTTCTGGTATCAACTCAAAATTGACAGATTCATTTTTGTACAGACGGGATAAAAAGAGGCTTTCAGAGGTCCTTCTGATCCAGGATCACCAAAAGTGGGCCAAAACCCATCGCCCCTGTTTTCAGAACAGGCTTTTCTTACTTTTGAATACTAGCTACCTTACATGTTTGTACACGGAGAGCAAACGGGCGAAACTGACTTGATGAAATTTGGAAAGAAGCTAAAACGCACATTTTATTTTTCTCCAGAATTTTCTACGTTCGTGCGATTTTTCTCTTTCGTGGTTATGCGTGCTGACGCTGTGCATGCTATCATTAATCATACTACCTATCTATCATACTATATGCTATCTACTATGCATGTTGACATTCTGCATGTTACTACCATCCGTATTAAGCTTTTTTGGATTGTGCATGCTACCATAAAGGTCACGCTTCTTTTGAAGCATATCTCAAGTGCCAAGAGGAAGAAATTAAGTTGTCTGAGGTTACTATTCAAATATATCATTATTATTATTTGACGCGAAGCTCCGCTTGAGGTTGCGGCGGCCACTAGTCCTAGAGGCCTGCTAATGAATATGCGTGTCTGTGCGGCGTTCCTTCTGTTACTTTAAGTGCTTCAGTCCGGTTTCTTTTCGTTCTTTCAGTGCTTCAGTTCGCCGAGTCGATCTATTGGATGTATGGGGCCAAAGGCGCCTGGATTTATCCCATTACGGATCTGCTGGAACATTTACCTTTCCAAACCAGATGTGTAGACTGCTAAACGGAGGCATTCTACCGGTACCAATCACGCCAGGTGGCCTAAGAGCATTTATGTTCGGCTTTGTCGTGCAGCAAATGTAAAGTGCCTAAAAAGAGATTGAGTTCTCTGAGGGCGGTTTATCAAGTGCATTATTTATGTTATTATTAGTACTCGTTGCTTTAGTCAGGAACCTCAGCATAGTCATTCATATAAACGACTCTTTTCTCATAGGATTGAAAAAGTCCCTCTCTAAATATTTAGAAAACGCCAATTACTTCCGATTACCAATTAACTTTATAAATAAGCACTACGAGCGCTGTGGGCGCCGCGGATCAATAATTGCTATTCTTCGCTTCCCCATAGGTCGTCTAAACGAGGAGACCTCGTCCGTAGGCCACCCTTAGCCTGCTTGTTTAAATTAATTAAAGCTGCATTGATACTGTCCAGCTGTAGATGGAACAACGCCTCCAACATGAGCACGTCACTGGTTCGTGCTGAGCTGAGTGGTGCTTAGCTTAAACCAGCTAACCATAGATGCGTATAGAGGAGCTGGATGCTATCCACTTTGCCGGCTAGTAGGACGGTCAGCCCAGAGGTGCATCCAAATGGACGCCTCCTTCATAAAGCAGCATTGTGGGGGTGAGCGGCACGGCAATAAGAGCCTGCACAATGAAAAACCAACAGTAGCTAAAACTTCAAAGAAAAAACTTAAAATGGCTCGTAAGCGATAGCGATAGTAATAAGCAATCTGTGCAGTTCCCGAGGAAAATTAAATCCGTTTCTAGACACTTTACACATGCGATGTTGCGCGGTTTTGAGCCAACCCACTCTCTAACAAGGCGAAAACACCCAAGCACCACACACTTTCTCCGCCAGAGCACCGCTAAAGCTACCAAAAAATAATTCATTTGTATAGCGCCCTAAGAGAACGTAATCTCTCTTCAGGCGCTTCAAATAACTGCCACGGGGCACCAGCTCACGACCTCGGCAAGACCTTGGTCAGGGCAAGCCCCTTAACTACTGGGCCAAACCAGAGGGTTGCAAGGCTATACAGGCTAGGAAGAACACTAAGGACTACATCTGCGGAGCATGCGGGTAGGGATAGCTCTCGTCTATACCGAGGCTAATCTACGATGGTCTGGCTGAATCGCAGGATAGCAGCAGGGTGGTCTCATCTAGAAAGTGAGGCTAGTTGGAGGCGCTGATTCAAATCAGATGGGGTGGTGCTAACGTAGCTTAAGAAAGGCGAATCTGGAAGGTAAAAACTCTGCTGTTCTCAACTTGTTAAGCTTTGAGGACAGAAGAAAATGGTCGCCGCGACGTCAAAATCCCAATACCTTTCGCTCACGCCCAATCAAGGTCAAGGTTTAGCACCGTGCCAAAGTCCAGGCTGCAGCTCTGCTCGAAGCGTCTGCTTAGCGAGAAGCGAGCTCAGAAAACACTGTCGAGGCCGCTGCTGCTTGGTAAGTTGGATCTAGTCGAGAATATTGAGGCTGAAGACGGCAAGTTGTCGCACAGCGTTCTGTTCAATGGCAGCAGTGTCGCATAACCACTGCTGTACACTACGAATATGCACGCCGCGGTTCTGCAGCAGCAGCCGCCTAAGCGAGGATGTGAGGTGAGCCATCGACACTCTATATGCTATACAACGGGTGGTAGGCGCACCGGAACTGAAGGCGCTGCTTTCGAAGGATCTGAGAACTTGGATGTACACACAGCAAGGCGATTGGAGTCAGACGAACCGGTGGTACGACGAAATTCCTGGCAAGTGCGTATTTCAAATGGGTAAGCCGAAGCAAGGAATAAGAATGAAGGAACCTCGATGCGAGCATCAATAGGTTGATGAGCAGGTTGACGGAGAGTAATTGTAGGTCTGCGAGAAGGACGGTGCAATGTGGCAGCTGCGACATTCGCGACTGATCACGCCTCGCTGCCGAGTTTAGCCCCTATCACATCCCATTTTATTGTACGGACGGTCTGGAAGTAGTCATTTTAGCTTTGGTAACCTAATGTAAGTTTGCCCGAATTTTTTAAATATTACAAAGCTCAATGTAAGCTGTGCTGTACTGTACTGTCAATGTACTCAATGTTCGCTCGACTGTGGAGGCGATGTGAGCAACGGACGAAAGGCCCGTTTTGGACCACGGCACTCAAGTTCCGTGCTGAGGCTATAGAGATAAATTTATTGTCCAATCCCATTTGAGGCTTTCCAGTCTATGAGTGACACAATTTGTGTCCACAGATATTACATTATTTCCATTGTGTAATTCAATTTGTGAAAGTTGGTTGCCATCCAAGTGCCAGTGTCAGCAACACACACTGTTAGGAAGCTGAGAGAGTTTGAGATTCTGGATGGCAGGAATGAACCAAAAGCATAGGTATAGCTTCGTGCTATTTCCATTAGAATAGATGGGTAGATTTTGCTTAGGGTCCCGTACCTCCTATTCTGACTGTTTACTTAAGGGCGCCACCAGTTGCTCGTGTTCTCATGCTACGTGTGGTTCCATGGTTTCTAGGAGCCTCACTCGGGGCAAAGGTGGCGGGTTACATAGAGCGAGCGAGAAGGCTAAGGCCTAAGACCAGCTAAGACCGCTAAGGTGCCGCCTGTCGATGCAGGAAGCGGCTTCCGGCTTTTCGAGCCAGAGGTCGCACGAGCCGTTGTGTCGCACGAGCCGAGTCAGATTCTCGACGATAGCGAGCGAGCCTTTGCTTACCTTTACAACGGCACGGATCGTGCTTGTCCAGGTACCGCTCAAGCGTGTCCCATCCACCGCCTACGCGTATCATCACATGGCTTCTTAGGACCTGCAGTAAAATCACCGAACGTTAGGCCGAGGAGTTGTTTCGAAACTTCCTGCAAGCTGATAGGGTGCGCCTATCGCTTCTGTCTCGGCAATAGGTAGCTATCGCGGGTGAGGCAAAAGATACGCAATACATGGCTGCACTCGAACGAGCATATTAAAGCCGAAGAATTCCCTTGCATGGCCATTTGAGATCATATACAGGTAAAGGTAAGTACTTATTGCACGAATTGTAAGAGGTGTGTGTTTGGCTGCACACAATGTTAAGGTGCATCAGTTGGTTACGGGGTGATTGTATAGACGGAAATTACAGGCGTTTCGAGCGCATTTCATTAAGCCTGCCAGTTCAAAGTTGGACACAAGTGAAGACCAACAAACAGCCAGTTGAGCACTGGGAAGCCCTCGACAGAGCTTTGCTATAATGTCCTGCAACGTCCTCGAGCAGTATAGCACTTGAGCGGGCAGCTCAACTGCTGAGGCTCGAGGTATTTGCCACCGTGCCAGTCCCAACCCCTTTCCCAGTCCCATTCCCCTTTTCATCTTTTCCCATCTCTCCCCGCTATGCATCTCTCGCACGCCTCTCTTCCAACTGACCTAACCTCCCCACTTTAACCTGTCTTCTCGGTCCCTCTCTCGTATCATTCTTCTCTCGTCGCTCTCTGCTTATCTCTCACAAGCCTCCCTTACCTCTCTCGTTCTACTCCTCTCACTTTGTACGAACCCTTTCTCCTTTCAGTGTCTACTCCCTGCCTCCCAACCCCTTTTCCTGTTCTCTCTCACTCACTCACTCACTGTCTTCGTGTCTCTCTCTCTCTCTCTCTCTCTCTCTCTCTCTCTCTCTCTCTCTCTCTCTCTCTCTCCTCTCTCTCTCTCTCTCTCTCTCTCTCTCTCTCTCTCTCTCTCTCTCTCTCTCTCTCTCTCTCTCTCTCTCTCTCTCTCTCTCTGTCTCTCTCTGTGTCTCTCTCGCACTGTGTCTGTCTGTCTGTCTGTCTCTCTCACTCTCCCCTCGAACTTGCCTCTGACGTCATGATGCTTTGCTTCTCTGGTTATTGCATCCGCTTGTGACTAGGCACCCGGTGAGTCAGCAGCCCAAGCAGGTGGGCTTTGGGCGAGGGAGATGACGCACGAGTTGATACACCGGCGGCTGTAATGGTAGCCTCCGAGTGCGTGGCAGCCGCCCTCGGAGGCTTCTGCTTCGCTACTTTTATTGATGCAAGGATTTGTCGCTTCAGCAGAGTTCAGGTAGGGCTCTTGACGAAGGACGCTTCGACTAGCTCTCGAACCACGTAAGCAGGCGACGCCGTCAGACATGTCGGTCCGGCGGTTGGTTTTACCTAGCAGGTGACCCTGAGAGAGCTGCGCCCATAGCCGGAGGGGGTGGAGGGCTGTATCCACGTGCCAACCACGGTGCTCGGGCGCGGCCGGAAACGCCTCGGCCCCTGTTGTACGTTCCTTCCGCACGGCTTGCAACCCGATACTCGCATCCCCGCTCGATCGTGAATCAGGCGATTGTGTGGAATTCACTCGCTCCGCCGCCGCGGCCTAGAAGATTATAGGCCCACCGCCGTCGGTCGGTCGAAGCAAGCGGTAATAAACGCGTGCACTTTAAGCTAATTGCTCCAGTCCTCCCGCCGGCCGGGGCATCGACCGGGGCTCCTTCGCTCGTTGTTGCCAGCCTGCCTGGTGTTCGCAGGCCAGAGCTCTCCCAATTGCGTGCAATCGAAGTTCTCGCGTCCGACCTCACTCGAGGAATGATACCGCGGACAGTAGCGTTATCAAGCACCATTAAGAGACCCGAGTTCGTTCGTTGAGCAGGCGAGGCTCTCAGCAGCAGGTTGGCGAGCCCCCCCCCCTCCCCCAGGCTCCAGCTGGACCCGCGAGTCAGTCGGCACCCAGCGAGTGGCGACAGTGGAGTTTCTGGAAAGATCTCGGTCGCTGACTTGGGCGCAGTCGAGGCGACTAAGCTTGTCCCGATAAATTTGGCTGCTGCCGAGCTTGCTTGCTAGGTTCAGTGAATAGTGTAATACCGCTTATACGACAGAAGAGCCTTAAAGATTATAAACGCCCGCTCGTAGCGGCAACAAGGGATCGCCCACCGCAGGATCCGAACCCATGATCTAGGTCGGGACCATGGTCGTTAAGAGCAACCGCCTTACCTAGTGGGCCGCCACTTAATGGCGACCCGACCCGATTCTGCTCCACCCACTGCTCCGTTTTCATCGTGGGATTAATACGGCTTTCCATTGTGCAGTTCTGCACGTGTACTAATACGCTCAGCGGTTTGAGCGCCGAATGATTGGCACGCAGCGGTGTCGCCCGAGGCGGTGCACCGCCCTAGAGATCGAGCGCCTAGGTACGGCAGCGAAATCGGACACACACAATAATTCGGCCGCCCAAAGCTTGCAAGCCCGCTTGCGTTCAGGTCAGCGAACAAGAATCTACCCCCTGCCTGCAGTCGGCAACCGAGGCAGCGGCTCATTCAAATTACGTTGCTGAATTCGAGTGACGGGACAAGCGTGTGATTAGTGGCAAGTGCTTTGCCGCTGTGCTTTGCCGCTGCACTAGTTGAATGGAGCCGGCCCGGTGGCGGCGGCCGGCGCCCGGATGGCTTCTAATCTCGTGCCAATCGAATGCATCCGAGCGAGAGGCCGGTGCAGGCTGCTCGCGGGAATTCGAACGAAAGCGACAGCGAGCGGTTCGCAGTGCTCGCGAGAGAGATAGCAGCCGAGGGAGAGCTGGCACAAAGGGTCGCAAAGAACGCGGCCGGAGCGATGCTCGGCGCGCACAGAGGACAGCTGGAGTATGCACGGCTTATCACCCTCCCGGTTGCCGACCCTGTAGTGTGGTCGCTCTGCAGCGTAGGCGCCCTGTGGATGGGGTGGCTTCGGCTGGGGAGGGGGAGACGGCATCGGTCAAGTGCCGCTCTTGTGACTAGCTCTCGGCAGGCATGGAAAGTGGGAAGCATCGCGAGAGGACAGTCAGACCCGGCTTTAGGCGCCTCACTCAGCTAGCGCACCTGAGGCTCCACTCTCAGCTAACGTGCCTGAGGCTTCGATCTCAGTTAGCGCGACGGACGCTTCGCCCTCAGCTAGAGCGGCTGACGCTGAGAGCCCGCGAGAGGGTTCGACGCATGGCCTTCAGCTTGCAGCGCCGCAGCGGTCGTCTCGGCCGACAAAGTCGGCCGACAAGTGCGGCCGCAAGCAACAAATACGGCCGAGGCGACACGGCGAAAAATGCTGCGCTTCTATGCAAGCGCGAACCGCTAGGACTGCGCAGCGAAACCATCGCTGAGGTACTCGTGCTCAAGCGTGCTCTAAAGAGCATCGCTGCTATGGTTTCGGCATTGGTTCGCGGGCGAAAGAGCGCAGGCACTGGGACTCAGGAACTGGGCCTCCAGGTGCGGCTCTACCACGTGTCCTGTTCAACTGTTCTTCCATAGCTAGCTAGCCCCTCAAGGCAGCCTGCATTTCCGTCCGATGATACCGCCTGAGTGAGCTCAGGATGATCCAATGGAAACAGGGCCACAGGGCGACGAGTGAGGGATGGCACTCTGTGCAATGAGCGGGAGCTGGGTAAATGCGAAGTGCGTGAGCCAACGAGGCACGCGAGTCTTGGGAGGACTCGTTGCAGTGGATTTCGCCGGAATGAGCCGCTCGAGGCGACCCGAAAGTGGTGGCAATCTTCTGAAGAAAGCGGCTGCAGGTGGTTGCAAAGGAAGCTGATCAAAGAAACAGGTGCTGACTGGCTCAGGGCGCCGGGCTGGAACCTGAGAGGCTGCGCTCGGCACGCGCGGCTCGAGTCGCAAGGCAAACAGCGAACGCAATAACACAGCTGGGCCATAAAGAACGCGTCCAGAGTAGTAGGACCACTCCAAAGAGGCAGCTCTAGCATTGCTTTAAGCTGTGCCTGAATGCTGAGTACGGAAGAGAGAGAGAGAGAGAGAGAGAGAGAGAGAGAGAGAGAGAGAGAGAGAGAGAGAGAGAGAGAGAGAGAGAGAGAGAGAGAGAGAGAGAGAGAGAGAGAGAGAGAGAGAGAGAGAGAGAGAGAGAGAGAGAGAGAGAGATAGAGAGAGAGAGAGAGAGAGAGAGAAAGAGAGATAGAGAGAGAGATAGAGAGAGAGAGAGAGAGAGAGAGAGAGAGAGAGAGTTCCGTCTGCATGGGTAAGCTGCGTAGTAACAGTATTTGCATCCATAGGCGTCCCACAAATATAAAAATTATTAAATTGTGCCCACGCATTTTTCACCTCTGGAGCAGTTAACCTTGGCTCCATCTATAAGTGCTCCGTTTGACTTACGGTTCCAAAGCCGAGCGGCAGCGGGCCGAGCGACTGTAGGCCATCCACAGGCCGACCAGTGCCCGAGAGAGCATGAGCATACAGCGTCCGGTCCGCTGTGTTAAACGCAAGACTCGATTCCGATCGATCGACTAATGAAAGAGCTGCTGGCCGAAGCTCGCCTCGTTAGCCAGAGTGGGTGGGTTGTTTTTAATTACCGTCATCGAATCATCATCTCGTCCTCTTCCTTAAGGTTCTAGAACTACACTTGGGTCACAGAAGCCAAGAGGCAGGCTGATGCTGCTGCTGCTACCGGGCTGCCGGTCGCGTCTCGGCGTTGGCTAATCGGTTGACCCAGTCGCGAATGCATAGGCAAGCGTACAGTAACCGCTACGGGAGAAGCTCATCGAAACTGCTAGAAGAGAATCGTTTGGAGATATTCCATTGCCGGGAGATGACTGAGCAAGCGCCTCTAAGCCCCCCAAGCGACCGACGACGGCGGCGGCGGAGTCGGGATTTTCATCGGGGAGCGCGATTTTCGTCGGGGAGCAGAATTATCAACTGGCGTTGAGACCCGAAAGAGTTTTACGCATGCGGGGCTAGACCGGCAATTAATGCAAAATTACATCGCGAAATTGTGCCGGCGTTTAATGGTCATGAACTTGGCCGTTGCTCGTCGAGTGGAGGAATTGACACGCAGTTTCGTCGTTGGTGAAGGTCGGGGACGGACATAGGAATAGGGGGCGGCCTAGGTCACACTGCCCCACTAAAGATGGCAGGGTGGGGGGAAATGCTTCTCTGCCACCAACGACCTTCTCCGCCAGTGAGCGACAATAATCGCGACACGTGCGGCAGCGCCTGCAGGGCGCCTGCTGAGCGCCGGCGGCGGCGAGAGCTTGCCTAGCGGGTCCGCGAGATCGCCGCCCGCCCGCCCCCCTCTGCAGCAGTAGCAGGACGACACGGTATTGTGGACTCAACTTACCCGAACGAAGACGGTGGTCTGGTTATCGCCGAACTTGTACTTGCCGGGTGCTATCTGGATGAGAGGGAACTGCGACGGACACGTGCACCTGCTCAGAGAGCTCCGAACCTGCAAAGCAACCGCATGACGGCGTCAATAGCAGTTTTCTCGAACGCCACTCAAAATGACGATGTGCTTAGCGTTCATCTTATGGCCATACCAAGTGTGCTCGATTATTACTTGAGGATGATTTATGGGGCCACAAAATAAATGAAGGCGGATGGCATCTATGCCGAGTAGGCGCCCGACCGATTGAGAAGGTTCAAAACAAGGTCAGCCGAGTTAGAGAAGGGAATCGTGGGCTTTGCGGCTCAGCCTCCAAGCGCCGTCGCTCGAATCCCGCAGGATGGCGCTCGCATCCAGCTGCACAGGGCGCATAGCTCGCCGAGAAGTGAGCTTTTTCATGCCGCGGGTGGCAGCAGAAGCTGCCACCGTTCTGTGCCGCTGTATCGCAGAGGTGACTCGGCACCCTCTGACCCGGTGGACCACGAGCACTATGCCAGGGTGTGCCAGTAACGTATAAGCACAAAAGTATTTGCCATTAATCCATTTTTACAAGGTCCAAAAAGAACGTAATCTCCATCCATGCGCTCCACGTAAGTTTGCCTCAGGGCTCGAACCTACTATCTCGGTCGCTATAGGCGATAGCACCTTAAAAAGATACTAGCTTATCTACAGCCTCTTTTTGTATAGCGCAGAAGAGCCATAAACACTATCGTCGCCTCTTGCAGCGGCAATAAAGGATCGCCAACAGCAGGATTCGAACCCACGAGCTCGGGACCGAGGTCGTGTAGAGCAACCGCATTACCTCGTGTGCCATTACGGCTCACCTTACCCCGGAGCCGAACGAGGGCTGAGCTCGGAAAAGTCCGGAAGTGCGTCTCTTC
>WPIO01000007.1:5900000-5907500 GCA_009760855.2 Cristatella mucedo
CAATAGGAGCTATGCTGGCACAGCTAATTTTTAGCGTCAAACTTTGTTTTATCATCATTCAATTTAAGAAAGTTTGCTGCCATTCATGCGCAAATGTCATCAATATTTGCAGCAAGAAAGTTGAGAGGATCCGATGTGCTAGAGGGCTGGGAGGGATCTAAGTCAAGGTACACTCGAGTGTCATCTGCATAGAAGTAAAAGCCTACATTGTGCTCCGCAGTAAAATCAGCAAGAGTAAGAGTATAAACCGTAAAAATAACCAGGACCAAGCACAAAGCTCTGAGTTACCATATGCTTTAGAGGCTCCTCAGATGATCTTTGCCCATTCACATCGATACTCTGGAGACTCCAACTGACATAGGACCTAAACCACTGTAGTGCAGTGCCTGTGATGTCAGAGCAAGATGAGAGGCGCTTAAAAAGGACTTGGTGATCAATAATCTCAAAAGATGCCGAAAGATAGAGAAAAACAAGCAGCGAGATTGTACCTAAGTCTTCCTAAGTGGGTCATTATACATCCAAAGCAGTGCTGACAGCTGATTGATTATTTATAGAAATTTGACAGGAACTTACTAGAAGGTTTGCAGTTTTAGTATAGTGTATAGTATATATATAAAATTAATAAAAATGCACTTGATAAAGCGCCCTCAGAGAACTCAATCTCATTCTAGGCGCTTTATATTTGCTGCAAAGGAAAACGCAATTGAATGGTGAGTAAAATCATGCTTGATAAACCACACGAATAACATGGTTAGGGGTGACATGCACAGGGTCAGCATGCAAATGTGGTTAGTGGCAGCATGCACAGTGTCAGCACGCAAAAGCACATCAAGGACGAATCGCAGGGGCCCACTAAATTCTGTCATGAATAGGTGTTTTTAAATTCTTTTTTAAAAGTGGTCAAGTCAGGAGATGTTCTGACGCAACTCGGGAGTGATTTCCACGCTTTGGGAGTAAATGAGCTAAATGCACGATCTCCAAAGGATTTGAGGTTTGTACGAGGTATTGGCAAACTGTTGGATTCCGAAAAACAGGTCGTACGATGCTTGGCCTGCTGGGGGAGTAGATCTGAGAGATAGGCTGGAGCCAAAAAAATGAAAGGACCTAAAAGTGAGCGACAATACCTTGAAGTCGATCCGTTGCTTGACTGGTAGCCAGTGCAGGTCGGCGAGAAGGGGTGTGATGTGGCAACTGCGACACTCACGACAGACAAGCCTAGCTGCGGAGTTTTGCACCAGCTGTAATAGCCTGCTTGCACGTGCCGGTAGGCCAGTAAGCAGTGAGTTACAGAAGTCAAGACGAGATGTCACAAATGCACGGACCAACTTAGAAGTGGTATCCTTATGTAAACAAGCCCAAATTTGAGCAATGTTGTGTAGCTGAAAATAGGCAGATTTGACTATGGAGCTGATGTGGTCGTCCAACGAGAGGTCACTTTGGAGCATGAAACCTAGATTTTGAGCTGATTCAACAGGAGATAGGCTGGCAGAGCCAATTTTGAGCGTCAGCATTTCCAATTTCTGAATCACATTGGGTTCGCCCATAACTAGTAAGTTAGTTTTATCATCGTTTAGTTTTAGAAAATCTGCTGCCTTCCATTTGCGGATGTCATCAATACATGCAGCAAGTGAGTTGAGAGAACTCAAGGTGCTCGAAGGCTGGGAGAGATCAAAGCAATGGTACAACTGAGTGTCATCCGCATAGAAGTGAAAGCCCAGATTGTGCTTGGTAATCACATCTGCAAGAGGGAGAGTATAAACCGTGAAAAGAACCGGACCTAGCATGGAGCCCTGAGGTACCCCATATTTCAGAGGTACCTCGGATGATCTTGGTCCATTAAAGTCAATACTCTGGAGTCTCCGACTGAGACAGGACCTGAACCATTGCAGAGCAGTGCTAGTGATCCCAGGCGAGATGAGAGGTGCTCTAGAAGAACTTTGTGATCGATAGTATCAAAAGTTGCCGAAAGATCGAGCAAAACAATATATATTATATTAAATATATATTATATATATATATACATTGATATATATATATATATATATATATATATATATATAGTATATATATATATATATTTAGTATATATATATATATTTAGTATATATATATATATATATATTAGCATAGAGTTCAGCTGGTCTGCCACGACTCGTTCCAATGTCTTTGATAGGAACGTTATACGATAGACTGGTTGGAAGTTGCTTAGGTCCTCTTGATCTAGTGCTGCTTTCTTGAGTATTGTGGCCTGACTACAGCCTTTTTGAAAGGTGCTGGGGCATGACCTCAGGCTAATGACATAGCTAAGATGTTAGTTATGAATGGCAGCAGCCGATCTATGCATCTTTGAAACAGAACAGAGGGAGTATAGTTTAGAGGGCTATTTATCTTCTTTGACAGGGTTATAAGCTTCACAACGAGGTCATCAGTGGCCTCCTGGAATGTAGACATTAAGGTGCCGCATGGGATTGAGGGACAGGATTGCAGGGGCTGTCTATTCCATCCTAGGAATAGACTCCCTGATCTTGTCAATCTTGCTGACAAAGAAGCGACGAATCTAGAGAAGCGATCAGCTAGATCATCACAATGATCACGAGGTAAGCAGCTAACATGGGAACGGTTAAAGAGACGGTTGACCGTAAACGTTAGTATTTTTTGATCGTCATATGTGAATCAACGATGTTTTTATAGAAGCTTGACTTGGCCTTTGCTAAGATTGATTGGTACGATCTGCAGTAGTCTTCGTATGCCTGTCGATGGACAGTCAATCCTGATCTTGTGCATCCGTTCTCAAGCTTGGGCTTAGTAGACATGGCTAGTTTAATGTCTGCAGTAAACCATAGACAGTCTGGGCGAGGGCGAACTGTGTGCTTAGTGAGATGTGCAAAATCGTCGAGTAAGTCAGCTAGTGTCGTGTTTTAGCAATCTACAGACGACGACAGGTTAGACGAGGGATTGAGCAGCAGAGGCGAAGCAGACATCCTCGATCCTTTGAGGTTTAGCGATTTACAAGTGAATTTAGACGAGGAGGAGGAGGGCACACTTTGTGGAATAAATGAGATCTGCATGTGGTCGGATAAGCAGATCGTGGTAATTACTGGCGATGGTACTGTGCAGTTTTTTAGGAGAAAAACTGGTCAAGTGTGTGACACTTGACGTGACCACGAACATTTGCTACAATAGACACTGAGTGAGTCAGTGCATAAAAATCAGTGCTAAAGGCGTCAGAGAAGTCACCAAAAGGAATTTTGAAATCACCCATAACGAGGAAAGATCAATATCTTGCACACAGAATCGAAATGAGATCAGCGAAATCTGAGATAATGGAGGGCTTGGTACCTGGAGGGCGATAGACTACCGCCACCATTGGTAGCTTGTTTGTGAGTGAACACGAAACAATAGAATCGAAAGACTGCTTCGAAGGGACTGCAAACGGCTTAAAATTGATTGACAAGCATATAAAAACAGCGACTCCAACTCTAGTTTTGAGTGATCTAGGGGTGTGAAAGACAGAGAAGTCTGAGAGGGTTGGGTAGTTAGTGGTCGGGCAGTTTACCTATTTCAACCAAGTTTCGGTCAAGGCGAGCAGGTCGTTGCCTTTTTCAGAAATACGGTCGCTTATTGATAATAGCTTACTGCATATTAAACAAGTATTCCAAAGACAAGAAACCATTAAATTGAACCCCCAGTTATAGCAGGCCTGACGACCACTAAGAAATAGAGATTCACGGCAGCACTTGAGCGAGAGCTCGCTGAGCAATTCGAGACAGTGCTGGGAATACCAAGCGAGCGGCTACTCAGCTCCCGGCCCCAGCGTTGGCTCCAGGGTGCTTTTCTTTTGCTAATGCATAATCCACGGATCTTAGCAGCAGCAATAACATCTAGGGATACATTTGCACGACGATAACGAAGCGACAATGGGTACGCAAGATCGGAACTAATGAGCGGTTTACAAGCCGATTCGTTTCCAGCGCCGCCATTTCATCTAGCGCCGCCGCCGCAGTTTCTAG
This sequence comes from Cristatella mucedo, assembly GCA_009760855.2. Classification (NCBI taxonomy): domain Eukaryota; kingdom Metazoa; phylum Bryozoa; class Phylactolaemata; family Cristatellidae; genus Cristatella; species Cristatella mucedo. The sequence continues at coordinate 5,904,011 of WPIO01000007.1, forward strand.
CACCGTCGCCTGGGTAGAGGAGACAGCCGGAAGCGTAAGCGTTTGGATGTCCATAAGTCCACGTAGTTTCTTTAGCGATACGGTAGAACAACAACAAACAGATAAGCTTGAAACAGGTCGTCGCTGTATCGGTCTCCGTCTACGATGTTCGCAAGAGCTTTGATTTTCGGAAGAAAATTCTGCGGCGGCGTCGGGTGCCGGCTATATCGGCGATAGCCGTTCAAGAACTTCTGCCGCATATAAATGAGGCTTTTAAATGCACCAACCTTTTCTTGCGGGGGAAAAAAGTGGGATGAAGGAAGGAAAACAAACCGCCGTGATTGAGCCCAGCGGTTAAGGTGCTCGCACCTCGCCCCACAGATTGAGGGTTCGAGTCCTGCTCCCGGCAATTCTTTGCTGCCAGCTGCTGGAAATTCGTCAAGACTCTTCTGCAGCTATAGCTACGAGGTCTTCAATCAGCTTCTCTCCGCTAGTGGCTTGGAGAACGCCGGTGAATGTGCGAGTGAATGCGCGAGCGACGGCAGCGAGACTCCGAGCGGACGTGCGTTTCAGTGGCGATTCGAAGCTCACCCGCTGAGGGGTTCTCGAGACCGCACAGCGCGAAGCTTGAAGGAGAAGGGGAGAGAGAGAGCGAGCGAGCGAGAGAGAGAGAGCGAGAGAGCCGACAGGAAGCGCTTCGCCAGCGAGCGCGCGACCCTCGGCACTGCCGCCGACGCACTGTCTGCGGGTGCACCTGCAGCCACTGCGAGCGTAGCTGGCACGCGCACGGAAAAGAGGCCGTGGGCCGTCTGCGGCGCCGCTCGTGCCACGACCGCCGGTCGCGACCAGCAGCGGCAGCACCACTGCGCGCGCCGCAGCGAGCTGGATGGGCAGCCCAGCCGGAACCGCTGCGGCGTTCCGTCTCGCGCTACGCTCGGCCGTCCGACGGAGGGACGCGCGGGTCCTGGCGCCGAGGCGGTGGCCGCGGAGCGAGGACAGATTAGCGACACTGCGTCCTAATCGCTCGCCCGCCCTCCTCCCTTATCGCATCGTCCCGGCCGAACGCCGAACTTACACCTTCCTGCCCTCTCACCCACCCACCCACCCACCCACCCACGGCAGCCAGACGACCCGCGCGGCCGGCGGCGGCGGCCTCGCGGCGGGGGGGGGGGCGCCTCGGCGCAGCTCACCAGCTCGTCGAGCGTCTGGTTGTCGGGACCGCGTTGGAGCTGCTGCTGGCGGCGCAGAAGGTCGTCGCCGCTGGAGCACGTCGTCGACGAGTCGGCGCGCTCAATCTCCTGCTCGAGCTGGACGAGCAGCGGCGCCGGCACGCCGTAGCGCGCGCCGCGCCGCGCCAGCTCCAGCAGGCTCAGCACCACGTTCTTCTCGTTCTTGCCGAGCACGAGGTCGTCGGTCTCGAACAGCACCGTGTCGCGCATGCCCAGGTTAGAGCGCAGCCAGGCGATGAAGTTAGCGACATTGTCGCGCGCCTGGAACGTCTTGGGCCGCACCGGGTAGCGGTAGGCCACCTCGCTGGCCGCGGCGGCGGCGCTGCCGCCGCCTCTGCGCTCGCCGGTCGCCGACTCCGCCGCGCGGCGGATGTAACCGCACACGCCGTTGACGTGCCGGCAGAGCAGAACGCCGTCTTCGAGCCGCTGCAGCAGCGTGTCGGCCGACAGGTCCGTACCGTAGAGGCCGTTGAACCAGTACGCCAGGTCCTCCTTCATCGCGTACACGTACTCGTCCGTGCTCTTGAACGGCTTCAGCGGCTTGGGTACGAGCCGGCTCAGCCCGCCGCCGCCGCCGCCGTCGTCCTCCATGCTTCCGCCTGGCGCGCTCGTCCGGTCAGGCGGTCCGGCGGGCGGCGCTCGTCACGCGCCCCGACTGCACGGGCGCCGCGGCGTCGGCGACGACTGCTGACAACGAGAGAATCGCGTGGCGAATAGCCGGCGGTCGGCGCCCGCGACCACGACGCGCTCGCGCCAATAATGCTTTACGCGACAGTGTAAGGGAGCGCGACTGCGAGCCACTGACGCGCCAGCGACGGCAGGGCGTACGCAACCACTCGCCAGCCGGCTATCCCGGCATGCACCGTTCCGTCGTGAACCGCTGACGCGGTCGGTCGCGTGCGGGGCGTGGTGGCCCGATTGTCAAACGTAGCGCCGCTTTCTCTGAATCGCGATATTGCCGACTGCTGCCGCGAGGCGAAGCGCTGCGTGCGTCCGCCGATGAGTTAAGCCGACGGCCCGAGCAGAGGCGGGGTGTGGCGCCGCACGGGCCCCCACCCGCCGCGGCTGTTTCTCGGACTAGCCTCGCGGTCGCGGCCGCGGTCGGCGTCGGCCGCGGCAGCGCAGGTCAGCGAAGCCTCCTCGCCCGTCTCCGCTATCAATCGAACGTCGTCGAGCAAGGCACGACGCTTCGAGCGGGAAGCAATCGCGGCGACTGTTTACTCTCGGCGACGCCGGGTCTGCGGCCGTTGGATGCCGCGGCTTGCGGCGGCGGGCCGGCGAGGCAACGTGCCGCCGCGCGCGCTGAATGAACTCTTTGCGCCGGGGCGCGAGGCTTTTATCCGCCGACACAAAAGGCGAGCACCCGGCGGCGAATGCCGAGCTTCGTGTCCGTAAGCATTAGGTGTTGCCCGCACACAAACACATTGTGCTCGCTTTCGCGCCGCCGGCGAGCAGCCATTGTGAGAAAGTGCGAAGAAACGAGCGGCATGCGCACCGGCGGCTCGCTCTCGACGCGCCGCAACGCACGTGGAAAGGAGCGGCGGCCTAACTGCAACGAGCGCAGCTCACCGCGGAACGTCTGGGGCGGTCCTCCCGCGCGCGCGACACGCGCGCGTGCGCTCGCGGTCGTCTTTCCGCCGACGACCACCCGAGCAGACGGCAGCGCGAGCGACGGCGGAGCTCCCGCCAGCCGGCGAGTCGCCAAGGCAAAGTCGCCGGCTCAAAATCGTCGGCGGCGGCGGCGACGCTGGGAACGGCAGGCGGCGGCGTGACGTCGATCAAAGGCTATTCACAGCTTGCGGCGGGGCGGCGACCGAGGAACGCTCGGCGCTCCCGCGGAGGCGCGCGTTCAAACGCGCCTGCGCGGGCGGTCGAATGAACGAATTGAGCCGACGGCGGCGGCGACGGCGAGGGCAGCGGCGGCGGCGGTGGATGTCAGCTCAGCTGCTGATCAATTATTGAAGCCCGGGCTAAATAATGCGCGCAGCGGGCGGCGAGCCAGTCGATACGTGCGGCGCAATAAACCACAGTCGCGCGGGTGGCGGCACTCGGACGCATCGGAAAGGGGGGGCGGCAGCAGGCGAGCGCCAGCACCCAGGAGACGCTTCGCAAGATCGATACTCGATTAGCCGAATAGCTTGCGCAGGCTGTGCCGGAAAGCGAGGCGCGGACCTCGCCCCGCGATCGGCGCGCTCCCGCGTCGGCGCTGACGGCCAGCACGTCCAGAAGCTGCTCGCGGCAGGGCGGGCGCCGCCGACGCGGCCGGGCGGGCGCCGCCGACG
>WPIO01000007.1:5912500-5920000 GCA_009760855.2 Cristatella mucedo
TGCTGCACAACGCAATAATGGTTACAAGTTATGGGCAAATTTGACGTTACTCAGAGATTGTGATAGTGCATCACCCTCAAAACGTGCTGGGCCCGCATCCGTCCGGAATCGTCTGCACGTAACGTGGGTGTCAGAAAGTGACCTGTCATTAGATAACCACAATGAATCTACAGTTAAATCTACTTATTTTCAAAAGTGTAAAATTGAAAAACTGTATTTCTACTAGAGTATCTCCGCCTGTAAATCTACAAAGACTATATGGGTGTTACACAGTAGAGTTTTTTGGTAGCGCACTCAAAGCATATACGGTTTTTGGTACGTATTCGGCAGCCAACAGACTTCACCTCACACAGCAAAGAGAAAGTGAGAAGCATAGCTGAGTCAGGAGGTAAGTTGAGGCGAGTATCATTAAAATAGCAGCTCAGGACGGCTGGAAACCATGTGCCACATTCGGCAGCAGGAGAGTAGCTGTCGAGTAAGAATTTTTAAATTGAGTTTCACAGTCTAGGACCTGCAGAGCAAAGGCTACTGTCAGCAGCAATCTTTAAGTAGAGGAATAGAACAACTAATGCTTTGTCCATACATGACCTGAGGACACGAGGGGGCTGACACGGGTGCTGCAGGTCAGCGAGATATGAAAGAGCCAAGCCGTAGCGGACCTTGTGGATTAGCGTAAGAACTTTGCCCAGTATCCGTTGATCAACCTGCAGACATCAAAGCTCCTTCAACAGAGGAGACATACGGTCAAACCTTTGGGGTTTGTAAAATAGCCTTGCTGCCATATTCATCGCCAGCTACAGTGGCCTGCTTGTTCTTTCGGAAGCCCAGCCAAAATATAATTACAATAATCTAGCCTGGACAGAACCAAGGCGAGTTAGTTAATTTTTTGCAAGCCACTTTGGTAGAAATACCTAATATTGGATAGGGATTGGATGCGATGCTTAGCTTTTGGGGCCGTCTTCTTAATAAAAATTTCAAAATTTAGGCAGCTACCAAAGATGGCACCCAAATTCCGAGCGCACGAAGATGGTCGCAAACTAGCATCGCCTGTTTGAAGAGCAAAGTTTTCTAGTCAAGCCACACACTTGGGGTGTCCAGCGAGCTACAGTTCCATTTCTTGTCGTTCTTGTAATAAGTTTAAGGAAATTTGCGGTCATCCAGGATCAAATTCTGCATTGTACATTTGCTTCGATTCCTCCGAGCCTTCGAGCACCTCGAGTTCTCTCAACTCACTTGCTGCATGTATTGATAATATTCGCACATGGATAGCAGCACGTTTTCTAAAACTAAACGATGATAAAACTAACTTACTAGTTATGGGCAAACCCAGTGTGATTCAGAAGTTGGAAAGGCTGACGCTCAAAATTGGCTCTGCCAGAATATCTACAGCAGAATCAGCTCGAAATCTAGGTGTCATGTTCCAAAGCGACCTCTCGTTAGACGACCACATCAGCTCCACAATCAAGTATGTCTACTTGCAGCTACATAACATTGCTAAAATTCGAGCTTGTTCAGATAAGGATACCACGTCTAAGTTTTTGGTCAATGCATTTGTAACATCCCGTCTTGACTTCTGTAACTCACTGCTTGCTGGCCTACCGGCATGTGCAATCAGGCGATTGCAGATAGTGCAAAACTCCGCAGCTAGGCTTGTCAGTTGTGAACGTCATAGTTGCCACATCACACCACGTCTCGCCGACCTGCACTGGCTACCAGTCAAGCAACGGATCGACTTCAAGGTTTAGTCGCTCACTTTTAGGTCTCTTCATTCTTTGGCTCCAGCCAATCTCTCAGATCTACTCCCCCAGCAGGCCAAGCATTGTACCACCCGCTTCTCGGAATCTAGCAGTTTACCAAGACCTCGTAAAAACCTCAAATCCTTTGGAGACCGTGCATTTAGTTCGTTTGCTCCCAAAGCCTGGAACTCCCTCCCGACCTGCGTCAGAACATCCCCTGACCTGACCACATTTAAAAAAGAACTTAAAAAACACCTATTCAGGACAGCATTTAGTGGGTCCCTGCGATTCATCCTTGATGTGCTTATGCGTGCTGACACTGTGCATGCTGCCACTAACCTCATTTGCATGCTGACCCTGTGCATGTCACCCCTAACCATGTTATTCATGTTTTTATCAAGCATGATATTACTCACCGTTCAATCGCGCTTCCCTTGCAGCAAATGTAAAGCGCCTAGAAAGAGATTGAGTTCTCTGAAGGTGCTTTATCAAGTGCATTATTATTATTATTATTATCATTATTAAGGCAAGCATTCAGATTATCAGTCGCTGGAGTAGATTCCGACGATTTATAAGGCAAATACGACTGAGTGTTTTCAGCATAAAAGGGACAGCCGATTTCATGGGCACGAATCTCTCTTCCCAGGAGTTGAGTATAAATGGAGAACAGCAAAGGACCTATAATGACCCCTTTTCCAACTCCACTGATGACCAGACCCCATGCGACATAAATTTAACACGACCGAGCAAGTACTATTTGAAGCACGCTATTCGCGCTTCTTCTGCCCGATCGGTCTTTGTTCTCACTCGTATAAGTAGGATATCGTAATCAATAGTGACAAAGGCAGCTGATTGATCCAGCTGCGCTGGTGCAGTGACATTCCCGTCATCGTTGCTGCATAAGATGTCACTGGTTACACGGAGGAGAGCAGGTACAGTCGAGTGTTCTCTTTTGAATCCTGACTGAAATTTTTCTTATAATTTATTGCTTTCAATATGCGTCATAAGCTGCTTACCGACAATCTTTTCAAGAATCTTTGACAAAAAAGAAAAGTGAAAGTGGGTGATAATTTGCAGGCCCTCTGAATATAATACAGGCTTTTAAGTATCGGCCTAACGACGGCCAATTTGAAAGACTTTGGTACAACCCCTATTTTTAAGAGGAGCATTAAAGAATCCCAATTATGGCCGGGCAAAGTTTGTCTGCCAGTGAAGACCACAAGGGGGATGATATGCGGTCTTCAGGAGACGAGCTCTTTTGACTAGGCTTATTGAGGTAGCCACCTTGCATAAAAAAAGAAATTCTCTGAAGGAAGGTCGCAAGGCTGTGAATCAAACAATGCTTTAGTTGAAAGGAGCTTTAAGGATACGCGAATGTATGCAATTGTTTCAGTGAAGAAGGCTGAAAACTTATCGGCCGAATCAGTAGTATGGGGGGAGTGAGTCCTTTCAGAATTTACCAGCAAGTTTTATACCCTCATGAAAATCGGTTTTAGGTCTTACTGGCAGGACTTCAGTTTTTGATTGTAAAAAGAAGCCCTGGCTTTTTTAGCTTCTTGGTGTAGACTCGGAGGAAGTCTTTGAATTTGGCTATATCATCAGACTCAAAACTTCTTAAAGGGCGTTCAAGCCTGCGCTTAAAATGGCCCCCTTTTGAAGTTTTTTGGAAATTGAAAGAAATCTCTGCGAATCCGTACGCAGACAGAATGTATTGGAGCATGCTTGCCAAGGGCACTGCCAAGTGTCATGTTCACTGTATCTGTGAGAGTATCGAGGCTGTCAGTCGAGTCTGGGTGCAGGTCCAGGATACCTGTCTCGCATACAGATTGAAAAAAACATTCTCCCGGTCAATGCTTTTTAAGTTGCCTCACTGGACCAACTGAACACAATCATGTACTTACACCGGAGCAGGAGCAGTAAGCGAGACTGAGCAACGATCCGAGAGGGTCAGCGGGGCACGAAAACAAGGTCAGTGGGGCAGACATCCGTAGTGATAGCGAGATCCAGTCAATGGCCACCGACGTGAGGGATTTGGGTGCAGTCTTTGATCGTCCAGTTAGGTTGGTTGGTAGCATGTCCATGTACTTTTTGAGCGCTTCTCATCTCACACAAGCATCACTGGCACTGGCACTGCTCTGCAATGATTTAGGTCCTATCTCAGTGGGAGACTTCAGAGCGCCTATGTGAATGGCACAAAGTCAGTGATCTTTGCTTGGTCCACTTCTTTTCACAAATTATCTTCTCCCTCGTGCCAATTTAATTGCCTGGCACAATCAAGGCTTTAATTAGTATGCTGATAAGTACTGTGCGCATGCGTGTGCAGGAAGAGTCTTGCTGCTGGTGTATCACTACTCTTTCCAGTATCTTCAAGGAGAATCTCAGAAGTGAGATTGGGGTAAGTTATATTAGTTCTCCTGGTCGTGATGAATTCTCAAAGGTCTCTTTGAGGATTCCAGGGACAGTCCGAGTGCGACAGCTCTCTGGGTAGACCTGCTATCAGGTCAGATAACGCGACGGAGCGACGCGACTCCTGTTTTTCGACGCCAGGCACTCTATTCACAAAAGATGCAGGCCCGACCGCGTCCACGCACTGTAGACGGCCACCGACTTAGAGTTGATCCCAGCACTCTCGTCGCTCTCTCGTGACCTGCTCAGGCAGCAATTTTAACGCATGCGCAAGAATTGTTTTGTACCCTCGAGCCATTGTCCGCTCCGAAACAGCTCGGCAGGTGGCACTGACTCGCATGCATGGATGCCCAGAAGGATGCGGCGAATGCGCTAATTTGCTGCTCGCCGGCAGACCTATCAACCGCAAGATCGTTCGCACCCGAAACCTCTCGACAGCAGGCGACTGTTGAGTTGGCTGGACGTCTCGAAGGGCATCGAAAGCTCATTGTTCTCAGCCCCCAGAGTCAGCGTTCTCGCACTGGCGTTAACGAGGTAAGCCATTAATTTCCGATGCGCTCTGGGCTATATTTGCTAATCTAGTAATGCGGAGCCGTGCTGAAGTAGACGGTTAAGCGACGGGTCAAGAGACCGTGCTTTAAGCGGTGGTATCTCGATTGGGAGTTTAAATAGATAAACAAGTATTAGCTGTTTTAACAGCCTCACTGGCTTAGTGGCAAAAGAGCCTAAACGGCTGTGACCACCGCTTGCACTTGGCGGCGGATCACCCACTGCAGGATTTGAACCTGCGACCACCGTCGTAACGCGAGAGCACCTTACCTTATTCGGCTATTAAGGCGCGTGAATTACATTGCCGTGCTGAATGGTGAACGCTGCGTCAAGTCGCAATAGTTAAGCCAAAGGCAGGCGACTCATCTCGTGCTACCTCGTACAGACGAGAAGGAGTCTGAGCTAAGACAAGAACTCCAGCTGAAATCTACGGTCCTACGCATTGACAGGTTCCACAGGTTTTACAGCTGTGATAAGTGGCTTCAGACATGCAGACGAGATGGCGAATCGCCAGTTCAGGATATACTATGACTTTCTTATTTCCTGAAACTGCGTCCTACGCTTTTATCCAAAAATTTGAATTCAACCCAATCAGTAGTCGCTGCAGACTTTGGACCTATGAGTCTATCTAGATGGTCATACGAAGCTGGTTCATCGGAGCTAAGTGTTACGCCCCAACAATAAGAGAACCTATTGCTTAAAATGATATCCAATACCTTTTAAACCCTGATAAACCACGCTATTTTTGCTCTATAGACGCCAGTAAGACTAAACGAAGTACTAGTACAACTACTGCTAGTACAACCAACTGGTACAACCAATCCTAATGTAACGTCGCGGCAAAGCAAATGCAATCGTTGCAATGCCAAGCAAGTAATCTACCTGAACTGAAACGCGAGATTCCTTAGGGTCTTTACCCGATAGCACAGCCCATTGAGTAATGTGTCTGAAATGAAGTAGGCCGATGTCATGTTTAGGAGACTCAAGGTAGCATTACTCGTGGCAGTTTATTTTTACGGCAAGGCAAGCAGTGCGAAACACTCATAGCAAGCCTCGCTTACAATATATTATGTATACACACATATATATATATATATGTGTGTGTGTGTGTGTGTGTGTGTGTGAGTGTGTGTGTGTGAGTGTGTGTGTGAGTGTGTGTGTGTGTATAATATATCAATGCGCCGTCAGGTCGCGATCGCCTTAAGATTATGTTTCTTGCCAGAACCACTCTATATGAGATTTATACATTATTATAACTAAGAATAGCGATTTATCGTAGGTCTTAAGTATTTCAGGTCTTCGTCGGCGTAGCTATGTTTGGGGCTGTGGTACGCGTAACGCTCTGGAATAGATGACGTAGGCTACACCGATGCACGAGTATGCTCTTCATCTCCGTCGCACTGAGATGTACCGACGGGCCGGCATCCGCTGCTGCTTCGCGACATTGCGCCGCGTCTCACGTATGAGTAACGAGAGCGTGCTGCTACCTAGTGGTGAAGCGCCGTGCATAAGCAGCGTAAGCCGTTACTAACTGTTAAGTCCTTCCAATCTCGTACTTTGGCTTGCTGATGTGAAAGAATACTTACTGTTTCCGCTTCGTTATCTCATACCACGCGAAGCTCTGACTCGGCACCTTGATCTGTGTCGCAAATAAACCAAAAAAACATCCCTCAGTTGGCAGTACTTAAAAGCGAAGCTCAAAAGACACTGTTCCTCTTAGCACTTGCTGTTTCTTGCATTTCATTGACTTTTTCTGTGCTCACACTCACTGTACTAGAGCGCGTTATTGTCACTGATCGTTTGACGTTGCCCCTGCTCCCAGCCTGTGGGAAGTGCCTATACAGAGATTTAGCTCTCTTAGGTCGCTGCAGAAAGGCATAGCAGTTTCGTCTGTTGGCTACCGAATGCTTACCGAAAGCCGCTTAGGCTGTGAATGCGCTATACAAAACTCTCCTGCGTAACACCCACATTGTCTTTATGGCTTTGTGGAGTTACAGACGGAGATACATTACATCAGATTACATTATTACATCATTGGGAGCGACGCAGAGCGACGACTGGCTTTCACCGCGGCTCGGTAGCTTCGCAATAACAACGAATGAGAAGCACACTTACTTACGCGGACGTACTCCGCCCCGATATGATCAGCAATCACTCAGACTGTCTAAGATTTTCGAAAATCTCGTAGATAACTATTGTAAAAGGTTCGGATTACAGCTGAGAAATTAAGCTAGCTTCTAATTCAAAGCATTAACGGTCATTTGAAACTATGTATGTAGCGAACAGTAACAGAGCGAGGGGATGGGGCCACTCTCGTCCTATAGCACCTAAAGCAGGGCAGGCAGCGCCCCAGGCCGCCCCGCTATTTCCCCGACAGTCATCAACGTTTCACCTACACACTATGATTGCACACTACTATTTTTCGATACTTGCGAATCTCTTACCCTACAAGAAAATCTTTAAGGGTATTACCCTCTTCATAAAAATCTTGCGGGTCGTACCGCTAGATAAAAATCCTAGTTCTCTCTCTGGCAGCAAACCATATGACGACAAAACGTAAAGAACTCGCACACAAACTCCCGTCAATCAAGGAGCACAATAAACCATTGAAAATTTACAGTACATTCTTGATTGTTAAAAAACCATTTTCACAAAGACAATACGTACGAAAACCCGTAAATCAAGCACATAAAAAATCGCCACTATGTTAGGACGTTAGAATCCACTAGCATTTACATGCGAAAGAAAATCACGTGTGGCTCAGTATTCAACTTGAAACTAAAAGACCGTGCATTTCATACTAGCGCGT
>WPIO01000007.1:6522500-6927500 GCA_009760855.2 Cristatella mucedo
TACTTCAGCATTGCTGTAGCCCTTTGGGGTGTTTAGCTTATTATAATCAGGCTGAAGGTTCAGCTACACATTTTCTTACGCCTGACTGAAATGCGGATGCCAGCTCTTGTTATGAATATTTAGTAGCTCGGAGTAGAGTGAAGCGTAGAAAGAGGTTGTGTGCAGAAGCGCTTCACATCGGCATTTTGGTGTCGACGCGAAGCCATGAGTGAAGACGAAGTGGGCATTATGCTGACGAGTTTTTTTATAGTGCTGTCACTGCCTAAAGCCGAGTTTACATGGCGAGTTTTGTCCTACCTACTTTTTTCCTACTTAGGTCTTCCTTTTTATAGGAAGTTTACAGTCAATCTTCCTCTCTTAGTCTTACCTTCCTACTTGCTCCGCCCCCTGATGTTTATGAAAAGGGAGGTAAGAAATTACCCTTCGCAGTGCACCTCCACGTTTGCTTTTATCGGCCACCGAATTACTATCCTATTCTTATTTGACTGGCTCTTAGATTCCCATAAACAGAGGCTCTCGTGGAATGCTTCGATGATTTCGTCGGTCGAGTCGTCCACCGTGCTTTTTTAAAGCAACTAAGAAGGTGTGCCCTTGACGGCAGCTATGATTGGTCGTTTGGTAAGTCTTGCCTGAGCCTTGGCCAAGAAGTAGAACCACGTTTGGCTGCTGAGTTTTCGTCAAGTCTTCCATAAGTCTTGGCCCGCCACCTCCAGTATTGGTGAGTATGCACCAAAGACTCGAGTAGGCAGGAAGCAAGCAAGACTCGCCGTGTAAACCTGACTTTACTTTGCTCAAGATGCTCTAGTCGGCAGCTAAGGGATGTGGTCGTTTGTGATTCGGACACCTTCACATGCATAGCAATTCTGCTAGATATTAAAGTGCTAACCCGTGTGGGCCTTGTTGGTCAGAATCAGACTTGTAAGGTTTAAATCTGCAAGAGCAACAGCACCTCAGCTTCATTAGAAAAAAGAACCACGTTGCTTAATTGTTGGCTCCTGTTTGGTTCAAAACTGAAAGCCATTGCTGAGCCCAAGAAAGTGAAAAGGCGTCATGCATACGTACGTGTACGACGAAAGCACTACTTTTGAATCACCGGTGTGATCTCTAGAGGATCGTGCAATGGCCCAATGCAATCACGAGTGCCGTGGACTTCCCTGTTGCCTCGTGGTTAGGATCATAGGCTCTATTCCTGCAGTTCGACGTTGAGTCCGACGTCCGTCTACTCGTCGGACGTTGAAAGTGAAAAGGTCATGTAAATTGGTTGAGATGGTAATCCGGAGGTTGGTTTTAAAAATGCCTCCGCATGGACACAAATTACGTTTCTGTTTCCAAATCTTTTGCGGACTGGCATTGCGTACGAACTGATGGCTGATAACCCAACGGTTTCACTCCTGTACTGCCAAGACGAATGTAGGCCGAAGGAAGGAGTGGTCCGAGAGCTAACTGGAAGAACAAGGAGATAGGAAAACTAGGCCGGTACTAGCTAGGTCAGTGACCCGTATGCCAGACAGTGGATTTTGAAATTGATTCGATACTTGATAGGGAGCCAGTGAAGCTGAGACAGGATTGTGATACGGCAGCTACTCCTTTGACGACCACAAACCAGACGAAGTGCTTGGTTTTGCACAATTTGCAGCCGATTAAGGACACAAGGCCGAAAGTCTTGAATAAGGGCCGTACACTAGATGCTGTGTCACACACGGTGAACTAATTTGGCAGTCGTCTGCGAGCAGGACACGAACTTGTCAATGTTCCTCGGCTGAAAGTGGACCTACTTGACTGTTTAGGCATCGCACTCAGCCAATCATTCATTCTCATTTCACTCAGTCGTTTTGGAACAGCATGCCCCTGCTGTGCAGCATGGGGTCTCCTCGAGTGTGCATGCACTGTCGGTCGAAGCATCAGTCTATCAGGACCATAGCTTAGTGAGCTGTAACAACAGTGGGTCTGCTCAAATAGGCTGTGATCGTGACTTGATCTGCCTTATGGAAGCTCCCAGTGCACGGAAAACTGATTCATTTCTTTATTTGCACAAGCCTGTAGGCAGCAGAGCTGCCCTGGACTTGTTGCTACAAGTACCGGAATGTTGCATTACTGCTGCCGAGAGCCCTCTATCTATCTATCTATCTATCGGCTTAGGTGTCGGGTTACCCAACATTCTCGAATTGATTTGTCTGAGCCTTTTTGCTTACAGCTAAATGTTATGGCATCTAGCCGTGTTTGCTGTGCGAACCATTAGTTTTGAGTGCTGCTTTGGACCAATCTCACATTACCACTTCAGTTGTAATTAGGCTTGCCTGCAAGCCGTTCTTTAAACTATTTCATGACCAGATCATCTCATCTACTTGTGCCTGTGTTGTACTCTTGCCTCTTAAATCGTCCATTACTCATGTGTATAAACAGGTGCATTCTGCTATGCGAAAGTCGCATACCACACTAGTAGTATTACAATGCAGCTGTTGTGTGATTGCAACGAAGCCTGTAGTTGTTGAGTCCTTGAACCATTTGACTTACAAATGCACACATGAAATTCTCTCAAGTACCCTTGATTTAGCCTGAAGCAAATAAGCCGACGATTTGAAGTTGTTTTATTCTTTTCTTTTCATTCTGCGTATTATAGAACATTCATACCGCTCAGATCTTTTTCTTCTTTTTTCCAGATCAGAACTAAATCTCTGGCAATTCAGTTTTTTATGGACTGCAGGCTAACAAAGTTTGTGTATGTGCATGCGAAAAACAAGAAGTCTCAAACCTTGAACATTCCCCAAACTAGTGCCCGACACTGTTAAGGTACAATTTCTAGAGATGTATATCTGGCACATCCAAAAAATCGTACTTCACCATCTTCTGATTGTGCTGCCAGAATCGCCCTTCGAAAACCGTGTTTCCGCACCCACGAGAAACTGCCAAACAAATTAATTGTGCATGTTTTTCTGCACCTAGTACAATCGAGGTGGCAGCATGCACAATCTGGTATATTTCGTGCTTCATCATATTAATCTTACCCCGTGGAAGTATTTTGGCTGTGATTTTGCAAAACTCAGCAAGAAAGTTTTAGATTTGTGAATTCCCATGATGCATAGATTTTTCGGGCCAGCACTGTGTGCACGTGTGAGAGTGGGCATGTGTGCACATGCAAACGTGAGCTCGTGCATGGTGTGTGTGCATGCACGTGCTCGTGAGACAGAATGGCTGGCATATATCGGTTATTATTGGCCGTAAGCTCAACGGATTAGATCGGAATCCTGGTTTAATATTTATATGCTTCTAGCCCTTTTCAACTGCCAGCTGTAGTTTCGTAGATCGTGGTTTTGGGATGGCTTTTATGTGAACTCTTGGTAAATATTACCTGTGAGCAGAGTATTTCATGTAATGTTATCCCTAAAATTGCAGGTGGAGAGAAGGCAAAAATTATCGATCAAACTGAAACGAATCTACTAGCCCTTCGTAGAACCATTTACCTGACCATACAGTCGAGCCTCGATTTCGAGGAGTGTGCACACAAGCTGCTAAAGCTGGAGCTGAAACCTGGCCAAGAAGTGGAGCTATGCAACATGATTCTCGACTGCTGTGCACAGCAACGCACATTTGAGAAGTTCTACGGCTTGCTTGCTCAGGTACTGAGGGTTATATGTAATTTTTTGTCTATTTGCTAATCACAGTAAGTTATAGAATCGTGTATGTAGCATTTCTTGGTTTGACTATTGTAGCGCTTCTGTATGCTGGATAGGAAATACGTCGGGCCGTTTGAGAACATCTTTCAGGACCAGTATAGCACATGTCATCGCCTTGAAACCACAAAGCTCAGAAATGTGGCAAAATTCTTTGGCCACCTCCTGCACACGGATGGTCTTTCGTGGGGCATCCTGCAATGGGTCAAGCTTAACGAGGATGAGACTACTTCGTCGAGCCGAATTTTCATCAAAACTCTTTTCCAAGAGCTGGCAGAGTACATGGGGCTGTCCAAGCTTAATGACCGCTTTAAAGATATGTAAGAATCAGTCAGGACCTGCTGTATTGCAGAGCTAGGCATCACCGTGCCAGTAGCAGTGTCTTGTTTTGCGCTTGCCCGTCCATGCCGTGTGCTCCTTTTTTTTGCAGCACTCTGGCACAGTATTTTGAGGGCATATTCCCTCGTGACCATCCTCGCAAGACGCGTTTTGCCATCAACTTCTTCACGTCCATCGGCCTCGGAGGCCTAACGTAAGTCGTGGGCCACCACCCTTGCTTGTATGCTAGTGTTGAGTGTTGCATGCTTCAGGGCCCTGTTGCTGTCAGACGCACGTCATTTAAGTTATATGCCCTAGCTGGAATAGGGGCAGTAAGTTTTTTATTCTTTGACATTATGCATAGGTACATTTATAGTGTTTAATGCAGTGGTGTCTTTGCAACTTTTTACTACTGATGGTATGCTGTTGTGCTTGCATCTGTAGTGATGGCCTGCGTGACTATCTGAAGACGATGCCCAAGCCACTGCAGCCCACTGCTGCGCCGTTGATGAATGGGACCGGGGCGAATGCCACGGTGGCTGCAAGCAGTTCAAGCAGCAGCAGCTCCTCGTCGTCGTCATCATCGTCCAGTTCTAGCAGCAGCGAAAGCGACAGTGACTCGTCAAGTGCTGGTTCGTAAGCTGCTCAGTGTTGTTGTGGCTACATGCATGCGGTTTTTGGGCAAGGGCCAGTGGTCAGGCTTGCAGTGGTCTGGGCGTCTGTTCCCTGTTGGCTTGGTTGCTGTGCTTTGACAGTCATCGAAAGGCAGTGTGCTAAGAATGCTCGCCCAACATGGCCAGACTGATTCAAACCTTCTCACTTTGTCCGCCCTAGACTCGTCTGCTCCACCGCCCTCACAGAAGAGTCGCGCGCAGCAGGAGACCAGCAGGAGGCCACGTGCTGCTGAGACGACTAAGGCTCGTGACGCTGACGTCGGTCGCGGAGCTAACAGGAAAGGCAGTGCTGACGGCGACAGTGGCGACCGCTGGCGGGCGTACGATGGCGACGAGCAGCGGGGTGCTCGCGCCAAGCCGGACGCGCCGAAGCGTGCTCCGCCTGCCGCCGAAAGGCAGTCGACACTAAACCGCCGACCGCACGACCGCGAGGAGGACGGTTGGCAGGACAGCAACGAGGCGCAGCAGCGCCGAAAGCGCACCGACGATCAGCTCGGCGGCGGCGCCGCCAAACAGGGGCCGAGAGACAGCTCCGGCGATCGCGCCCGTCGGCAGGGCTTTGACAGCGGCGCCGAGCAGCGACGCGAGCGCAGCGTCGAGCGACGGCGCGACGGCGGCGGCCGGGAGCGGCAGCAGCAGTCGCCGCCACCTCGAGGCTCGAGGCTCGACTCCGACCAGAAGAGAGATGGCGACCGCAGGTCGCACGAGCGACACTCGGAACGGCGACAGAGGACTGTCGCCGATGGTAGGCAAGGCCGGCTGGTCGACGGCGGCGAGGTGAGTCGCCGGCGGAAGGAGAGAGAGGAAGATCGTGCCGCCGATGGCCGAGACGGTCGGTCGCAGCAGCAGCAGCAGCGAGGAGAGCAGCCGTCTCCGGCGAAAGACGGGCCGAGGAATCGACGACCGTCCGGTGGCCAGGACGACGAGCGTGGTCCTCGAGTCGACGACGACGGCGATCGAGAGAGCCGCCGAAAGAGGAGCGATCGCACGACTCGAGAGACAGCGGCAGAGGAGGAGCAGCAGCAGCACGGCCGCAGCCGGCAGGCAGCGCGAGCCGCTCGCGAGCGCTCTCCTTCTTTGACTCCCGCGAGGGACGCTCGCCGAGACGGCGCCGGTGCATGCGAGAGCAGAGGCGCCACAGGCGGCTCGGGGCGAGATGCTGATAGGACGAGACGAGATGGGCGTGGCGACAGTCCGACCTTTGGCGGCAGAGGCACTGCTGCGGCAGCTCCGCGCAAGTCCACATCGCCCGGGCGCCGATTGGTGCAGGGCATCGAAGAGCGAGCTGCGGTCGCTTCGAAACGCCGCCCCAGCCCGGCAAACAGCAGCCGCGCCGTAGCAGCCGACGCTCGACGCCCCACGGAGCAGTCGCAGCCTCGTCGGCGGGAAGACGGCGCAGGCGCTCGGCCTCCCGGCAAGTCTGCGAGCGTTCGCAGTGGCAGCAGCAGCAGTAGCTCCGCCTCTGGAAGCAGCTCTGCCTCCGGAAGCAGCAGCAGTGGGAGCGGCAGCAGCTCTGAGAGCGAAGTCGATGAAAACGTGACTGCCGACAGTGGAGCCAAGAAACCGGGCTCTGCCACCCGCGTAGCACCTGCAGCCCACGAGCGGGTGGTCGCGGGTGCTCGGCAGCGGACCGATGACAGCAGCTCTCAGCAGGCTGGAAGTGGCGACAAAGCGAAGCAGCAGCCTTCCCTCGTTGAGCCCGAGCCTGTCTTGACGAGGAAACGAGGTAGAAGCAGCCCCAGCGACGACAGCAGTGGCGACAGGGGGAAAAAGGAGAGCACTCGTGGCGAGCCTACCACGGCAAGTGAGAAAGTGAAGGAGCCACGGCCTACAGCTTCCGAGCCCCCCAAGGCAAGCCGACGGAGTAGCAGCTCGAGCAGCAGCAACAGTGGCAGCAGCAGCAGCGGCAGTAGCGAGGGTGGTGGTCAGCGTCGCCCAGCAGGAGCAATTCCTCCCGAAGACGAGGGCAGGAAGAAAGGAGAGCCTAGTAGTGGCGGCAGCAAAGCGGCTACGCAGAAGAATGCCTATTTGCAATCGGGTGTCGATGATGCCAAAGCATCAGGTCGGAGACCATTAGGAGGGCAGGTCGAGGCTACAGCCGACGAGCTTGCTGGACCACGTCGGGAGGTAAGGCAGAGAGACGATCGGCCAAGGAGCGGTTCGAGGCAGCGCCGTGACGATCGGCGCGTCAGCCCCCGCCCCGACAATCGACGTGACAGCCCGCGTCGCGACGATCGGCGCGACAATCGACGTGACAGCCCGCGTCGCGACGATCGGCTCGACAATCGACGTGACAGCCCGCGTCGCGACTATAGACGCGACAGCTCCCGCGCCGACAATCGACGTGACAGCCCGCGCCGTGACAACCGCGATGGGATGAACGCCGGTCGTGGCGGCCGACAGTCGCCTGGTGAGCAACGCAAGGTCGGTGACAGCCGGTCTCGACACGTGCTCTCTTCGGCAGAGCGAAACGGCCAGCAGGCATCGAAGGATGGAAGCCTGGGTAGCGCGAGAGCTGACCCTCGTCACCGTGGGCCTCCCGAACGAGCCAGCCGTGAGCGCACTAGCGGTGGCGAACGGACGGGCAAGGAGCGGCAGAAAGCGCCGCCTCCGTCGGCAGATGGCGGCCGAGCACCAGGCGCTGACGTTACCACTGCCAGGCCGGCTCTGTCACGGAGCCGTTCGTCATCTGCGGGCAGCTCCAGTAGCAGCAGTGGCTCGACCAGTAGCAGCAGCAGCAGCAGCGGGTCATCGAGCAGCAGCAGCGATAGTGACGGCGACGGGCCAAGCTCTGCCGGTGTCAAGGGCAGCAGCAAAAAATCGAAGTCGGCTAGCCAGGATGGCAGCCGCGATCGTGCTGTGCTTGCTGCGACCAAGGATCGTGCGAATGACACTGGCGCGCGCCCTCAGCAGAGCGGCAGTCGCGGTAGCAGGGACCGAAGCAGAGGTGGTGACCGCCGACGATAGCTGGCAGCAGCGCTGGCGCCTGGCCTTATCAGAGTGATGACTCTGTAGTAGCCCTTTTGCAAGCTCGGACACGTGGCACGAACTCATCGGCTTACCTCGGTAGCCACCGGCCACGGGTCTGATGGGGCAGATTTGGTGTAATGGCGTCGAAACTGCACTGGGCGGGATGAGGAGGGGGGGCTCTGGTTTTACAAAGCCGAGCACGAGCAGCAGAAGGCAAGATACAAGCGCGCCATAAAGACTGAATCTGTCGTTGGCGATTGCCGTTGTATTTGTACATTTTGCGTCAGTAAACTGAATGTGCTTGCATTGCCTGCTTCAAAGCACAGGTAACGTGACACGGCACGCTGCTAGCCATGTTGGTAGTGGGGAGTGCTCCGAGTCTCCTCGTGGCGTGTTCTTGCTCAGATGATAGGACGATGTCGTCCTGGAAGGGATGTGCTTGTCAAAATTCGGCCAGTCGTGGACAAGAAAAGGAGCACAAATGGCAGAAGTAGTGTTGTCACGTATCGACTGATGGACAAACCAATTTCAAGCCAGCTGCCTTCATTCTTGATAAGGAAGAAAAAGTGCTGTAACGAACATTTGCCGGTGTTCAGTGTGTGTAACTTGGACTGTACTGTTGACAGTGAATAATCAAGAAGTCGCTATGCATAGACAGCATCGTTGTATGAGCTAACCCGTGTCTTACTCCTGGTCAAGCACGGGCACCATTAGGCTACCTTATGCATGCTCTGCAAGATATTGTGGTTTGTAAAGTGCAAGCAGCTAAAGGCAAATGTAGGACACGGTAATAAATCAGCTCTGAAGATTCGGCCTTCAATATGTGGTAGAGCAGAAGTGAAGGTTGTGGAGTCAAAATGTTGCCAAATATAAATATCAGCGTACTGTATACGTATGGCCCTGTCTGTTAGCATAACAGTCTCCATCGATGGTTTTCTCAGCTAAAAGTGCTTATGCCCACAGCAGAACAAAATTGCCGAAGACAGCATATATATTGATTAGATTCAATCCTGTTAATGTGAGACCTAACAAGTTAACTTTTAACTAATTTAAACTAGATTAAAATTTTAACTAATTTAAAGTTGTTAACTATTAACTGTTAACAAGTGAGTTCAGTGCGAAAAACGTCGGGTCAAGCTGTAGAATTGGAAAACCGCGAGTTAAGCCGGGGGATGGCTAACAGGCACCCTGGAATGGTCCGGTAATGACGGTTCTAGTCACGTGGCACTCGAGGGCCCAGCTCTCTTCCCTGCTGTCGTCGGAGCCTTATCCAATAGGAAGGAACACTTCTAGTGCAAAATAACTTGGTAGAGCATACTTGCATGCTGACCCCGTGCATGTCACCCTTAACCATGTTGTTCTTGTTTATTGAGTGCTTCCTTTACAGCAAATGTAAAGTGCCTATAAAGAAACTTGAGTTCTCTGAAACTTCCAAAATTAATGTATAGTAGTTATTATATTATATTATATTAATAGTTATTATAAGAATAACTCGCATTAAGAATGTTTGCGTTGGTTGGGTCCGTGTCATTTGTGAGAAATTGCAAAACCGTATAGGCAGAAGTTCGAGAAAGTTATGCTTACATAGGGCAGAAGTTATGGATTAAGCTTAGTAGACACTGGTAGGCTTGACAAGTCTTTGTGCATACAGAGAGAGTATGCATACTGAGTGTACAGAGAGTATAATTATAGGAGAGACTCGACTCTGTACTTGAACGCACGTGTAAAAATACATGTGTATGATGTCATTCATATACAGGTACCCGCACTACGTAAACACCCCGGCTCGGAACTAATTTTTTCAACCCAAATCAGTGGACTCAAGCTTACTGGAAAGCTGTAGGTCAATAAGCCCACATTCCTTTGAAGAATATGAACCAAATGTCTGAACCCACGGTTTCTCATTAACATGGGCGAGATTATAAGTTATAGGCGTTCAGCCATAATCCCCCAGGGAGTAGCTAGTTTAAAGAGCTTATAAATACATTTATTTTTCGAGGGCGCCATCCAAAGTATTATTATTACTATTATTATTACGAGCAAATACTAATACTAAACAATTTTTTGGAAAAACTAAAACAAATCGACCGTTTGTAACTTCCACAACGAAAAAGTAGGAAACTGGAGCTATTTTTCTCAAAGAAGGCATATACATTGTGGTCCCGAATTACAATCACTCCAGGTCACGAAAAATCCGGGATATGAATGCCCTGGTTAGCGAAAAAAAGTGACTCGGTTTACGAACCCGGTTCCGAGTTACGAACCGAAGCAAATGAGCGCGCACGAGGTTCACAAGTATTTGTGCATAGTAAGGTTTGTTGAATGGGTCAGCTGACATAGATTTCCAAAAAAGAAAATCCAGGGGCAAAATAATTCATACTGTTTGTTTAGAGCATGGCAAGGTTTTCCTCAGAGGTACGACCGGTGGCCAGAAAAGTTACCATTGGCTGGCTATTCTTTCCGACCGAGCGAAACATTCATTTTCGAGTGCTCGCGAACGCGCGAAAAATCGAATGCGGGAGCTCGAAAAGGGTTGTCTGCCTCTTGTTATTTAGCGAGCAAAAAATAGTTGAAATATGATTCCGTCGTGTTCCTGTTTCTATGTGTATTATTTTTATTTTAGCAAGTCTTTTGGCGTTTTTGTTATGATGTTACTGTAGAGAGCAGCTATGTTTTTAGCATACGTTCATCTCCACTCTCTCCTAATTCTTCTTTCATTTTGTTTCAGACGGTTTTAAAATTGGAAGAGTTTGAGCAGTTTGTTGGCCTGTTTCTTTACTGCAGAAACGATATCTCGCGGGCTCGGGAACGCATTTTCCCCATAATACCCTATCAAAAATCCCGATCCAGGTCACGGTAGCTGTCTCTCAATGGTGCTACTCTCGGCTGGCTTTCTTGCGGCTAGCCGGACTTTCGTAGACTTTTCACGGTATCCATACGCACAATTTTTATAAAACACGTATAAGCACTTGGATAACTACGTGCTGAATGCAGTTGAATATTTTGCAGCTTTACTGTGTAGCTTTAGCTACACTATCCCACTGGTAATATGATAACTGTAAAATATTAATGCAATTTCAAGGTTGCAGGCAGTTTTCACTGCCTTATTCCCCGAGATCCGTATTATCAGCTTCATGAATATACGCTGAGGTGGGCTACTTGGCTTGGAATTTGCTCATTGATGCTTCTATTATAATTATTTGTGTGGACAAACACCGACGACGTGCAGGTAGGTATTCTGCAACATCACTAGTTATTTTGTCCCCTGCCCACTAGCTTTATGAGGCCAGTAACATTTCTAATATATATATATATATATATATATATATATATATATATATATATATATATATATATATATATATAATAAATTAAAATAAACTTATAATACATTTGAAATAACGCCCTAAGAGAACTCAATCTCTTTCTAGGCACTTTACATTTCCTGCAAAGGAAGCACGATCGAAAGTCAGGGGATGTCATGACGCAAGTCGTAAGTGAGTTCCAGACTTTGGGAGCATGCAAACTAAAGGCACGGTTTCCAAAGGATTTGAGGTTCGTACGAGGTATGGATTAGATTCCGAAAAGCGTGTAGTACGATGCTTAGCCTGGTGGGGGAGTTGATCTGATAGGTAGGCTTGAGCCAAAGAATGAAGTGACCTAAAAGTGAGTGACAAAACCTTGAAGTCGATGCGTTGCTTGACTGGGAGCCAGTGCAGGTCGGTGAGAAGTGGTGTGACGCGGCAACTGCAATGCTCACGCCAGACAGCAACTGCGACACTCTTGACAGACAAGCCTAGCTGCAGAGTTTTGCACCAGCTGGAGGCGCCTGATTGCACATGCCAGTAGGCAAGCAAGCTGTGAGTTACAGAAGTCGTGACGGGATGTCACAACTATATGGACCAACTCAGATGTGGTATCCCTGTCTAAATAAGCCCGAATCTTAGCAATGTTATGTAGCTGAAAGTAGGCAGTGTGGACCTGATGTGGTCGTCTAATGAATGAATGATCACTTTGGAAAAATACACCTAGATTTCGAGCAGAGTCAACAGGAGATATGCTGGCAGAGCCGATTGTGAGTGTTAAACCTTGCAATTTCTGAATAACACTTTATTTGCCCATAACCAGTAAGTTCCGGAGGGCTCATCAGTTAGGTCAGCGTATATTCTGGCCCATTTTCCAAAGGAAAGTTGAAAATACCGTCATTTTACATGGGTATAGGATAGTAAGCACAGTGCAGGCACAACAACTTTGCACACCATGGAAAGATCGAACCATTTTATGAACTGTTGGCTACCAGAATTTCACCAGATTACAGGATCTGCATGAATTAGCAGTATCATAAAAAATCGTGCACGCTACCATGCTGGAATGCTTACTCCGTGCACAAACGTACGAAATGAGGTTTTTCAGTATCTGTAGCAACTCCCGGTTTCCAAGAGAGTCGTCATTTTCGAAGGATCTAATTTTGCAGCAGCACTGTCTAAACAAAACGAAATGAGATGTACTGGATGCACCAAGACTCTCTCTAGAAATGAATCTGAACAACCGAGTCGAGCATTTTCTCAGCACCCAACAGTAATTCTGATTAACAAGGAATTAATAATACTAATAGCAAGAATAAATTTGACATAGCACCCTCATAGAACTCAATCTCTGTCTACGCTTTACATTTGCTGCAAAGGAAGCACGATCGAATGGTTAGTGGTAGCATGCTCAATGACAACAAGCAAAACATGGTTAGGGGTGACATGTACTGGGTCAACATGCAAGTATGGTTAGTGGCAGCATACAGTTAAAGAATTTTTTTAAAATTATTTTCCTACGTCGTAGGTCTCAGGGTTTTCCTAGTACTGGTACGAAATTGATCTCGATGGAAACTTTTAAATGCACTAAGATAACCCAGCTTTGGCATCATGTGTTTGCAAAGACTTCTGTAACAGTTTTACACGCTATCAGAGCTCTTTGTCATTAAGAATTTTAGCTGGCTGGTTTCTCACTCAAATTGCTGAATCGACTTTTTGCATAGTCTAGATCCAGGTTAGGAAAAGTCTTCCCATGTGCAAAACTCGATGCCTCAAACCTCTATCCATCTTGGAAATATGCCCGACGCAGTCGTTGAGGTGGAATTTTTCGAGAGGGAGATACTTGACACATCCAAAAATTCTTACTTCGGAATAATTGGACGATCCTACCAAAAATATCCTTCAAAAATCATTGCTGTTTCTGAACCAGCCTACAGCATCACACAAGTAATAGTTTAAATGTTTTTCACTCCTAGATACTAGACCAATCAAGGTAGCAGCATGCACAATTTCCAAAAATGTTATTGCTTCCTCATATTAATCCTACCTTGTAATTTATGATATTGTATTGGCTTTGATTTTGTAGAAAAATTGTTTGAGATTCCGTTGATGCCCATGGTGTTAAAAGGTTTTTGTACAAGCACTGTAGATGCTAGTTTCACAGTGAGTCGAACAAAGAAAAAGGTACCCAATGTATAATAGTCTTGCTGAGCGCTCTTGCCAGCATCGGTATTCACGTGCATCTGGCAACACAATCAGACGTACCAAGCTCATGAAGGCCGACATAGCAAATACTGCCGAGGACATGCGGCTGTGCACCCGCGTCAGTTCCTGAGTCGAATCGTACCATCGACGGTGCAAAATGGCCGCGAAGGTGCAGGAGACCAGAAGCAGTGGCAGCGCCACCTGTAAAAGTGGAGGCGGCAGCAACACGGTACGGAACTCTGTGGGGCATGGAAACGAATGCGAATGCCCCACAGCAAGCATACTGGCGCCAGAGAAGCCTAGCCGCCTTATATTGAATGCACGAACTTGGTGGCCAGCAGCAGCCTCGCTCAGAAGTAAGTGTGCTGAGAGCTCGGGGGTCAATTGGCCGGACAGAGCAGAGCGGGAAGGCGCAAAAAATGCCGCCCAGTAACAGTATCGTCATATTCTACCTTCATTGTAGCGAGGCAGAGAGTAGCGAGTGGGGCGTAACCCGCGGTGTAACATCGCGACGACGTCCCGTCCAAGCTGAAAGCAGCATACACGTGCTACGCATCAGGTGCTGTGCATCACGTGCTGTGCATCAGGTGCTGTGCATCCTACCGTGAAGGCCAGCAAGATAAGCAAGAGGCTTCACATCGCTTGGACAGCAGCAGTAGCACGGAGCCGACGTACCTCTTCATGCTTGACAGGTCATTGGCTCCGAAGAACGCTACGGCCAGCGCGTGGATATGCGACGGTTGAGGAGCCAATGCGACCAAGGGCAATAATCACCGAAGCCTTGTCGAAGCAACAAGGCAAGTACTGTCAGCCTTTTTCAGCTACCGAAAATGGGGAATTTACTCTCATCAAAATTCGATCTTGCCCCAGACTTCGTGGATCCAGTGAGAGCTCTCATGCTTGGCAAACAGAAGTGGCTTCTTGTTTGCATTCCGCACGCAAACGCTCCTTGTTCATATCTTGTCGAGGCCTCTGATCATATCCCTACCAACGAGCTGCCCAGTAGCTGCTTGAAGGCTTTGGGTGTGCACGGGTGAAATGATGCCTAATCTTTCAGAGGAGCACTGTGCAGGCAAACACGTCTGGAGCAGTTAGTGCAATGTGCATCGCCGCCGAGACCGTCTGCGCCGGGGCAGCTTATGCCTTAGGCCTCGGGCTCTCTGCCGTTTCGCTCATCGCGTCTCACCTGGCACGCAGGACAACCCGAGGTAGCACTCAGCTAACTGGTAAACGTTCTACGGTCACGTGGGGTCAAAGTGGGCCCCACACGATCTTCGAGTCCGTGACAGCATACTCCTACAGCGTAGCCACTTGGCCAGAAGCAGCCTGTAGCTCCGGCAGTGAGACAGCCAAGGCTGACTGGAGACTGTAGTGAGACGGGCGGAGACTACTTCGGCTACAAACTGCGCCATTAGCCTGTGCATTCGACGTGCCTTATGCCAACCAAGGCTGTCACACTAGAGCAGCACACCAGTCGGGGAAGCCAATACCATGGCCAGCCTTCTTTACGAATTGGACCGGACATCGTGGCTTGCACAAGGAATTAGCAAATAACGATCGACCGACAGAATTGCAGGACCCGGTTCTTTAGTGGTCGCAGCCCGCCCAGGCCACGACGTGCTGAAATGTTGGCTACGAGATGCGGTGCCAAACTGAACGGCAGAGGTTTACCCAAAGATTATTCTAGCCCTAGGGGTAAGATGCTCGTCCTTCATGACCTAGGTCGCGGGTTTGAGTCCTGCGGCTGGCAAATCTTTCTAGCCCATTGCAAGGAGGTATGATAGCCGCTAAGGCCCTTCTGATGCTATATACATGAGGCCGTTGAATCGGCCGACCTTTACTTACTTTTGCTTATGCACGAGCGAGTGGTCGGCCATGCTATATATAGTCATGCGAATGTCAGAGTAGGTGCCTGTGGCTAAACTCTGGTACTGCCGTCTACTATACTTGCCATGTCTAATCTAGTCAAGCCCATCAGGCGGCACCGATGCAGGTGCACGGGCCTGCAGATACCAGCTTCGTATTGCTGACAAGCAGCAATTGCGTCCTTCAGCAGCGGCTCATCCGGCTCATCCCATAGTAAGCCTCGATCAGCCCGTCTATTGAACTACAGCTAAACTACAGAGCGCTTTCACGCAGCTGCTGGCTGAGGTGACGCTGCAGCCACGACAAAGGATACGAATAAGAAGGCCAGCCGGAAGTCGGCCAGCTCAAACGTCGCGCAGCGCTCGACAGCGTGGGAGCGGTCTTCGCTCGAAGGTGGACGAGTGGAGGCAGCAGCGTCCTGCAGTGTCGAACACGTCAAACGTCCAGTCAACACGTCAACACGTCAACACGTTCAGCGAGCGCCACGTGCTGGGTGCGAGAGCCCACGAAGGAGGAGGCAGCAGGCTCGCTGGAAGCTGGAAGGTGCTGCTGCTGAGGAGCGCTGCCGCTTAGCTTACTGGCAACTTGCTGTCGAGTCTGCCGTGACTCTCCACTGAGTACCAAGTGACCAAGAAATAGGACAAAATCAAAATGAAAAGACCTTCGTGGCTGCAAATGCAGACAGACAGTTGCGGTTTCGACTGGGGAGGAAGCAAGTGGGCTGCATTACGAAACAGCACGAGCCAAGCAGTATAGTCCAGATAGCACGCTCGGAATTTAATTTGCACCGCTGTCCTGCTACCAGCAAGAAAGAAAGCGAATTGGCGTTGCTGTCCTACTTCCAGTGCATCGGGCTGCAACAAGAAAGTCCACAGGCGCGTAGCTGCCGCCCGCTTGCTCTAGCCGCAAGCAAGCACAGGGAACCTTGCCGAGTCGATCGGCCCATCCTTGCCAGGAGTGAGACCTCTGCGAGGCGCGACCTCTGCAAGCTCGCTAGCTGAGCCCGGGGTCTCACCTTAAAAAGAAGACTGCTCCGTTCAATCGGCTAGCAATTCTATCAGGTCGTGTGCCTTCGGTAGGTGGTCTGGGGTTCGAAAGAGCCCGGATGCCCTTGTTTCGGCCAGCAGGAACACCGTGCTCCTGACGACGCTCCAAGGTCTCGGTTAAATGGTTTAATCTCTTTGCATCTGATCCTATCTCAGTGGGAGACTCCAGAGTATTGACGTGAATGGACACAGATCATCTGAAGTACCTCTGAAATGTGGAGTACCTCAGGGCTCCGTGCTAGGTACGGTTCTTTTTACGTTTATACTCTTCCTCTTGCTGATGTGACTGCCAAGCACAATCTAAGCTTTCACTTCTATGCGGACGACACTCAGTTGTACCTTTGCTTTGATCCCTCCCAGCCTTCGAGCACCTCAAATTATCTAAACTCACTTGCTGCATGCATTGATGACATTCGCACATGGATGGCAGCAAATTTTCTTAAACTAAACGATGATAAAACTAACTTACTAGTTATGGGCAAACCCAGTGTGATTCAGAAATTGGAAAGGCTGACGCTCAAAATTGGCTCTGCCAGCATATCTCCTGTCGAATCAGCTCGAAATCTAGGTGTCATGTTCCAAAGCGACCTCTCGTTAGACGACCATATCAGCTCCACGGTCAAATCTGCTTATTTTCAGCTTCATAATATTGCTAAAATTCGGGCTTGTTTAGATAAAGATACCACGTCCAAGTTGGTCCATGCATTCGTGACATCCCGTCTCGACTTCTGCAACTCACTGCTTACTGGCCTACCAGCATGTGCGATCAGGCGATTGCAGCTTGTGCAAAACTCTGCAGCTAGGCTTGTCTGTCGTGAGCGTCGAAGTTGCCACATTACTCCACTTCTCGCCGACCTGCACTGGCTACCAGTCAAGCAACGGATTGACTTCAAGGTTTTGTCGCTCACTTTTAGGTCCCTTCATTCTATGGCTCCAGCCTATCTGTCAGATATACTACCCCATCAGGCCAAGCATCGTACCACCCGCTTTTCGGAATCCAACAGTCTGGAAATACCTCGTACAAACCTTAAATCCTTTGGAGACCTTGCATTTAGTTCATATGCTCCCAAAGCCTGGAACTCCCTCCCGACCTGCGTCAGAACATCCCCTGACCTGACACATTTAAAAGGAACTTTAACACTAAAACACACCTATTTAGGACAGCATTTAGTGGGTCCCTGTGGTTCGTCCTTGATGTGCTTATGCGTGCTGACACTGTGCATGCTGAAACTAACCACATTTGCATGCTGACCCTGTGCATGTCACCCCTAACCATATTATTCATTTCGTTTGTTTTTCAAGCATGATTTTACTTACCATTCAATTGCATTTCACTTTACAGCAAATGTAAAGCACCTAGAGAGAGATTAAGTTCTCTGAGGGCGCTTTATCAAGTGAATTATTATTATTATTAATATTATTATTTATCTACCGTGTAGTCCTTGGCTAATCATGGGATTTATTCCTCAATCTTTTCACCATACGGTGCTCTGTGGTCTGCATATGGAGGGGCACCAAAGGCTGAAGGTGAGGAGGGGGAACTATGTCTAAACACTGTGAAATGCCAGCTTCAACTGCTAGTGAGCTGATCACCGTTCAAATAGCTGGTGGGCGACGTGACGAGCCGGATGCTATCCACTACAAGACCTTGACTGTCGGTTGCCCTTTAACATCTGGTTTGGTCGGTTGCCATTTGGTTGCCATAGCAATTTGCAATCAACCTAGGCGTGAAGGTGCCACCAAGCCTTGGCGGGCAGTGGCGGCAGTGGCAGAAGCAGCAGCTGCGATACCCGTAGTTGCAATCGCGGCAGCAGCAGCAGCTTTGCGACGGCAGCAGTAGAAGCTGCTGCTTTTGCAGCCGTTGTGGCAGCAGCAGCAGCGCCGAATTAGAGGCTGAATTAACCTGAAGCTCAGCGTCAGGTACACAGTCGCCAGGGCGGCCACGAGGCTGACCAGCCTCGCTCGCGGCTCGTGCGGCGCGGCGGCCAGAGGCGGGACGCCGAGCGAGGCGCCTGCAAAGAGAGAGGTGACAGCAGCTCAGCTCTGCGACTCTTCTGCCGGACGCTGTGTCGCCGCCGACGCTCGGCTCAGCTCGGCGCGCATGCACGGCGGGCACGGCGGAAGTCGTTGGAGCAGCAGCAGCAGCAGCAGCAGCGGCGGCGGCAGCTCCGGCTGTGTGCATGCAGGCTCGGGCCGCAGGCGAATGGGTCGAAGGACTCTGGCAGGCCTCCTCCGACTCTTCGGGCACTCGCAAAGTGCGTGCTGACATGAAGGCAAGCATTACGTGCCTGCCAGCAATTGTACCGGCACTGCGGCAACTTACCAAGCAGAGACCAGCAGAAAATCCTGCCAAACAGTGGAGAATGCTCATTAAGTTCGATGTTTATTGAAGTCCACAGCACCACGGCTCCAGCCAAGAGAGCTAAGGCAGACTGCACGAGAGAAAAATGCATAAATAGCACCGACAACATATTATACTATTTAACATAATTAATTTGCTAATATTATGTTATTAATATCTTATTAATAATATCGATGAGCATGAATTGGAGTTCACAGAAAAACATTTACACGGAGAGCGATTGCTGCCCACCACTGGATTGCAAGTTGGATTGCATCAACAGCTAATGAGCCCAGGCGGATGATGGGCTTTTGCTCTGTTTGTGCATGCAGCTTCTTATTCCCCTTCGATAGAATATTATAGTCTCAGGATGTGGTCATGTGCATGTGTGTGTGCATGCGTTAACATGTCTGTATGTGTGTCGTGTGGGCGTGTGTATGCATGCGAGGACAGATATGTTGAAAATCTATTAACTTTTGCTAGGACTGTCTTTCGTCTGAAATGTTTGAAAGGAATGAATAGCAGCAACTTGCTTCTCGACATTACAGCAATGAAATATTACATAATTGATTGCTCATCACACACATATGTGGCAGTTGGAATGATATTATCCACAACTAACAATTCGTGACCCTGAAAATTGCTGATTATTGAGTAGGATGCATGTGCTCTCTTAAGATCTTCTGATGGTGTTTCCGGGTTTTCCGTGTTGCTGATACCCATATGCTGCATACAACCCTTACCAAAGAAGAATCTTCCAAGAATTTCTGGAACCTTTTAGAAAGGTTATCCTCTCCTCTCCCCCTCACTAACCTGCTCACAGTAGAATTTGCAAGTCCCTCACCTACTGACACTTCCTCAGTGCCATCAGCAGGTGGTCCTATTGAAGAATCTCTTACACATATTTGAAAATTATAAAAGCTACATTACGCATGTGTGCGCGTGTAACAGGGTCAAACTTGTGTATGACCGACTGGTCTCACTGTCTGACGTTCATAATGTTCTTTGATCAACACTATTTTGATGATATTGTTTAGTTGAGAGATGTCCATAAGAAGTTGGATCGTGTAAATGCAGCTTGATGCTGATAATATTAATAATAAAAGACATTTGCACAGCACCTTAAGAGAACTAAACCTCTTTTTAAGCACTTAAAATATGCTTTAAGAGAACCATGTCAATATGGTTAGGGATAACGTGCACGTGTGTTAAGTGATACAATGTTTAAGCACACATGAAGTAATTAATACGGACCAGGCAAAGGCTTCGAGGAACATGCATCTTTAGCTTTTTTAAATGTCGCCAGGTGAATGCATTTCATGACCGGGGTCTCAGGCTCGAGCCCTGTGGATATGTTAAGCATCTGAATAAAGATTAAGATATCCTAGGGCACTACACAAATAAATTATATTTTATATATTTTTTAAGTAATGGGATGTCGTAACGTCAGGCAGGAGTGAGTTCGAGGCTTTAGGAGCATACAAACTAAATGCACGGTCTCCAAAAGATTTCAGATTATTAGAAACAGAGCAATATGCATTAAGTCAGAAGAGTAGGTGGTAAGATGCCAAGCTTGATAGGGATGTAGTTGTGATAGTTAGACTGGAGCAAGAAAATGAAGGGACCTAAAAGTGAGCGAAAAGGCAAGAAGTCGTCATGTCGCCTGGTGGAGAGTCAGTGCAGGTCGGTAAGAAGTGGCGCATTGTTGCTGCTCCGACGTTCACTACAGACAAGCCAAGCAGCAGAGTGTGGCACAGGCTGTAAGCCCTTTTTTGTAACGGTTGGGAGACTTGCAAGAATTGAGTTGCATAATGCAAGTTGCAATAACGGTAGGCCCTGCAATAGTTAATTCCTAGCTACAGTGCTGCTTCGAAAGGCAATATTCAGGAAAGCCACTGTCAGGCATAGCTCTACCTGAAATTTCAAGGTTTTTTTGGATGATTCTCTTGCTTCCCAGTAAATTGCAATACTAAGACAGCACGCAGCCACCACACTGAAAGATAAAAGATAATGCAGAGTGCAACATAAGTGCTAGCACAAGGCCAAACAAAATATTGTTGCATAGGCTGTCAAAACCAGAGTACACCTGAAAAAACTATTGACAAACACAAGCAGGCTACATTCTTTTCAATTCACTGCCTAATGGTCTGCTTGCACCTTAAGTTATGTTGGAGCAAAAACCTACAATGTGAAAATAATTCATGTATGCATGGGATTTCTGGTAATTGGGACAATATTGGGACAACAAAAGTTAGGCCAAATTATGAGTGGCTGAATTAAACATGTGAAAGGTATGCTGTTTTTGTTCTTTGATGTCTTTTAAACATAAAAAGCTGCCAGTAATAAGCAATGACTGCAAAAATCACGAATACAGTATCTGTGCACATTCACATATGTGTACGTATGAGCATTTGTGCGCGCACATAGCTGGACGTACAAGTATATCTTGGATGTGTGATATTGTTGTACAGGAAGTGTGCATTGACATTTTTGGCCATTATATTATTATATTATTATGGTTTGCATGAATTAACTGGGTATGGAAACTGCTTACAAAAGACGATAGTGTATCGAGAGGTTTGTAAGTCTGTATACAACGCGTATGAACTTGCCAGCTGGCCTACTTTCAGCATTTGGTGAAAGTTCCCGACAGCTGTGCACTGACTGGGGATCATGCACATTACAGCATGTTCTGTGGTCAAACAGTGTAATTTTTGAATTATTTACCAAATGGTGGTAGTTTCCAGGGCGACGAGAGCAGATTTACCGTGTCATCTGGCTACAAGATAACGAGCAGCAGCAGCAGCAGTACTTATAGGGAGACTTTTGCTAGCCTCCGTGGCCGTGGCTAGGAACTATTTCTAATAGTGAACGGGTCGAGCCTATACTGATATAAATCTAATCGCAATCCAATCTAATCTTAAGTGATGAAATGCAGAATCAGCAATGGCAACACTTCTAGTTCCTTTAAATAAATATATTTGTAAACCGGCAATAATAATATTAACAATAACAAGCCTTGCTACGCTGGTTTGGCCGGGTGGTTAAGGTGCTTGCACTGACCAAGGTCTGACTAAGGTCGTGGGCTCGAGCCCCGTGGGATATGTGAAGCGGTTGAATAGAGACTAAGTTCTCTTAGGGCGCTAAACAAATGAATTATATATATTTTATATATACACTGTATATACATATTTTTGCATAGCATTATATTGTTAGAACCAAATCTCTATCTAGGTACTTTAAAGATCTCTGCAAGAGCAGCAATAGCAGAGTGGTTGAGAGAGAGAGAGTAAGAGAGAGAGAGAGTGAGAGAGAGTGAGAGAGAGAGAGAGAGAGAGAGAGAGTGAGAGAGAGAGTGAGTGAGAGAGAGTGAGAGAGAGTGAGAGAGAGAGAGAGAGTGAGAGAGAGTGAGAGAGAGAGAGAGAGAGAGAGAGAGAGAGAGAGAGAGAGAGAGAGTGAGAGTGAGTGAGTGAGTGAGTGAGTGAGTGAGTGAGTGAGTGAGTGAGAGTGAGTGAGTGAGTGAGTGAGAGTGATAGTGAGAGTGAGAGTGAGAGAGTGAGAGTGAGAGTGAGAGTGAGAGTTCATGACAAGCAAGATATCATGCATAGATTACATGCAAAAGCTCAAATGAAGACACCTGCAGCTACAGGTTAGTGCAGACCCCACCCCCCCCGTTAGTAATCCGTACTGAATTATGCACAGGTAAGCACTCGAAGCATGCAGGATTTCACCAGGGTGCTATGCAAAAGTGAATAATAATAATAATGCACTTAATTAAGCGTCCTCAGAGAACTCAATCTCTTTCTAGGTGCTTCACATTTGCTGCAAAGGAAATGCAATTGAATGGTGAGTAATAAATATCATGCTTGATAAACAACATCAATAACATGGTTAGGGGTAACATGCACAGGGTCACCATGCAAATGTGGTTAGTGGCAGCATGCACAGTGTCAGCATGCATAAGCACATCAAGGACGAATCACAGGGACCCACTAAATGCTGTCCTAAATAGGTGTGTTTTAAATTCTTTTTAAGTGTATAAATAAATCAAGTCAGGGGATGTTCTGACGCAAGTCAGGAGTTCCAAGCTTTGGGAGCATACAAACTAAATGCACGGTCTCCAAAGGATTTGAGGCTTGTACGAGGTATTGTTAGACTGTTGGATTCCGAAAAGCGGGTGGTACGATGCTTGGCCTGATGGGGGAGTATATCTGAGAGATAGGCTGGAGCCATAGAATGAAGGGACCTAAAAGTGAGCGACAAAACCTTGAAGTCAATCTGTTGCTTGACTGGTAGCCAGTGCAGGTCGGCGAGAAGTGGTGTGATGTGGCAACTGCTACGTTCACGACAGACAAGCCTAGCTGCGGAGTTTTGCACCAGCTGTAATCGCCTGATTGCATGGCGGTAGGCCAGTAAGCAGTATCAGCCTTGCCCTTTGCCATAACATACACTGCTTCAGAACACATAAGCACACAAAGCACAATGCACTCAGACGGAGAAAAGGCTATGCAGAACATACTGGTATTTAGCTTCTTTTTGAATGCCGTCAAATCACATACGTCGTGATGTCAGTCAGTAATGAGTTTCACGCTGGAGGAGCATAGTAACTGATGTTTTAGTTAGGGGCACAACAAATCGACCACAGTCAGAAGAGTGGGTGGTAGGCCTGACGTGAAAGTAACTCAGATAGTCAGCCTGGAGAATGGAAGGCTGCCTAATTGTGAGTGACAGCATCTTGAAGTCGTAAGCTGTCTAATGGGTAGCCAGTGCAAATTGGTGAGAAGTGGTGGAATTCGGAAGTTCCGACGATTACAACAGACAAACCTAGCTGCTGAGTTTTGCACGAGCTCCAAGTGTCCTATTGCAAGGCAGGAAGACTACAATTAGCGAATTACATGAGTCTAGTCGAAATGTCACGGCGGCATTGACAAGCTTGGCTTTGGTGTCCTTTTCTAACCAAGCCTGCATTTTGCAACATTGTACTAGTGAAAGGTAAACTTGACTGTCGGGCTCGTGGTCATCATGTGAACTAAACGTTATTTTAGAAGAAAACACCCAGATTCTGCGCAGAGGCAACATGTTAAGCCGATTTGAAGGGCTAGGCTTTCCCGTTTCTGAGTAAAACTTGGCTTACAGTATTTATATTATATCATAGTATATTGCAGTATAGTTAGTTATTATCGACATCCAATTTGAGAGAGTTTGCTGCTATCCAAGTGCTAATGTCACAAATATGTGCTTTATGGGAGGTGAGAGAGTTCTAGGTTGTGGAAGGCAGGAAAGGGTCAAAGCACAAATACAGCTACATGTCATCTGCAGAAAGATGAAAGCTTAGATTTTGTTCGATGATTACATTGGCATGTCGTTGAGTTTAAATTGTGAAATGAATTTGACTTAAAACAGATTCCTAGAGTGAGTTATACTTCAAAGGCTAGCTGACCTCTGACATACATTCCCTGAATTTTCCCACTGAGATAGGGCCCAAACTGTTGTAGCACAGCTGCTGTGGTGCTAAGACAAGCCGAGCACTTAGGCAACAGGCGGTGGCAGACTGACCATTCACTGTACGCTGACTACGTTTATAGATTTTTAAATAAATAATTTACATGTTGGTAGTGCTAGCACGTGCACTGTGGCTTTTGCTATTTTGCGAAAAGTCTATCGACAGAGGTAGAATGCAAGGAATCGAGGCTTAGGTGTGTCGAATGTCGCGTGTTCCACAGCAATCGCTGTACTACTGCAACTACTAGAGAGAGAGAGAGAGAGAGAGAGAGAGAGAGAGAGAGAGAGAGAGAGAGAGAGAGAGAGAGAGAGAGAGAGAGAGAGAGAGAGAGAGAGAGAGAGAGAGAGAGAGAGAGAGAGAGAGAGAGAGAGAGAGAGAGAGAGAGAGAGAGAGAGAGAGAGAGAGAGAGAGAGAGAGAGGGAGTGTGTGTGTGTGTGTTTGTGTGTGTCTGTGTGTGTGTGTGTGTGTGCACGTGTGCGCGCGTGTGTATATGTGTGCGTCTGATCGTTCTTGGGGCAGGGAAGGTGAACCCCTAACTGCAAACACTCAGACCCCTGCAATTATCGTAGGAGATAAGGATGGATAGTAAGTTTTGACAGAAGACGTCTACCATGACCGTTTATACGTCACTAGCACTGTGCCCTGGAAATGCTCAGACATAATTCCCACGCTTTTCAAGAATGAGTTGAAGTAGGAATTCGTGCAGGTCATGGAGGTCAATCAGGTCATAGAGATCAACTTCAGGTCAACTTTGTCTATACCTTTCAATTCTTGCACACGGCTAACCCGGGCAAACAGTACCTGCAGTCAGCTTTTCCAGCACTACGGTCAGGCACTACGAGACGTCAGCGCTACCAGCATCCAAATGAGCCCTTCAGCTGCATCTACGCTGGCAAATGTTTGGACTCGAGATAGCCGAGAACTCGAGGCTACGTCATCAGTTTTCACAGGTAAGGGGCAGGGAGTGTGTCTGATAGGATCTGAGCCTAACTTAAGGGCTGGGTTCAAGGAATAAGCCAGGATCTACTTCTTGGTAGTAGATAGGAGACTTTGGAGGCAGCCAACCAATCAAGAACAGACCCAAAAAAGCAACATGGTGGCAGCCTTCATAGACACGTGTCGCGGGAGACCAGTCTGTTGGACTACCTGCAAGAGTTCGTAATATGGGAACTTAATGATATAGAATGCTGCCTGTAGAAGAATGGTGGCTAAACTTTCGATGACTTGCATATAAGTGCATATAGACAGCAGCAGATATGTGTTTACAGATAGTCTCTGCTAAATTTCCATTTTTCTGTCGAACGAGAAAGTTGACAACATTTAAGCTTCAGAAATCTCTCCTCTTGCCAAGTTAAAGCTGATATACCAGCCACAACCAGACAACGAGGATAGCCTCGACAATGAACTGTACTGAGTGCACACATGGCAGACGCGGCTGCTTCGAGGTTAGTTTGCAATCGAGACAAGTTCTCGGGCGTCTTGAATCCGACCGTTCGCCAGTGTAGCTGCAGCTTAACATGGCGCCACTTCCTTGCAATGTGCTATCCTTACCATAAAGCCGAGCAGCCCAGCTCGAAAAGAATTGTAGGGTCCCGGAGGGGAGTTTTCAAGGGAGTTTACCGATAGGCAAAAAGAACAGCAGTTGGCTGCTCTGCAAGGCGCTAGGATTAGAGAGCTGAGACCCCACCGATCTCGGCAGCATCATATGCGGATGACACCTGATATTAACTGAACAACGAGCTGGGGTTCATGAAGTTCACTGCACAGAATGCAGTAGCTCTCGATGAAAGAGATGCAACATACATGTGGTAGCACTGAGATTACCAGGCAACGTTGCGACCTTTGATAGATCATATGGAGCCGATCAAGGATGCTGCCTCCCTCTTTTCAACTTGGGCACTTGGTGACTGCTGCACTCATTGGATGGGTACCGTGGCTACCGAGGAGGGGACGCTCCGTAACCCCGAATGAAGCAAGCAGTAGCAACAGGGCAGAAGCAACACATGAAGCTGGCACATGCTTACACAAAGCTGCAGTTAATATCGTTTCGGCTCACTACCGGAAGGAGCGGAAACACAGCCAGAGCGCAGCATGCAGCACACCACGACAGCCGAAGCTGCCGAGGCAGTGAGTTGCAAGCAGCGGCAGCAGACGATGCCGTAGACGACGGCCACCAGGGCATGCTGACGAGACACAGGAGACTCAGCGAGAGCGCCTCGCGTCGAATGAAGCTTGCGACCTGCAGCCACGAAGGAGCAAGCCCATGCAGCTGACAAAGGATCAGCAGCACGAAGCACATGCTGCAGCGGCGGCAACGGCGGCACGAATCGAGAAGCAATCAGCAGGCAATCCACCGGCGTTCCATTTGTACGCCTTTTGATAAAGGCGCCCTCAGAGAACTCAATCTCTTTCTAGGCGCTTCACATTTGCTGCAAAGGAAAATACTATTGAATGGTGAGCAATATCATGCTTGATAAACAACATCAATAACATGGTAAGGGGTGTCATGCGCAGGGTCAGCATGCAAATGTGGTTAGTGGCAGCATGCACAGTGTCAGCATGCATAAGCACATCAAGGAAAATCACAGGGACCCACTAAATGCTGTCCTAAATAGGTGTGTTTTTAGGTTCCTTTTAAATGTGGTCAGGTCAGGGGATGTTCTGACGCAGGTCGGGAGGCAGTTCCAGGCTTTGGGAGCATATGAACTAAATGCACGGTCTCCAAAGGATTTAAGGTTTGTATGAGGTATTGGTAAACTGCTGGATTCCGAAAAGCGGGTGGTACGATGCTTGGCCTGGTGGGGGAGTAGATCTGAGAGATAGGCTGGAGCCAAACAATGAAGTGACCTAAAAGCGAGCGACAAAACCTTGAAGTCAACCCGTTGCTTGTCAGGGAGCCAGTGCAGGTCGGCGAGAAGTGGTGTAATGTGGCAACTGCTACGCTCACGACAGACAAGCCTAGCTGCAGAGTTTTGCACCAGCTCTAATCGTCTGATTGCACATGCCGGTAGGTCAGCAAGCAGTGAGTTACAGAAGTCAAGACGGGATGTCACAAATGCATGGACCAACGTAGACGTGGTATCCTTATCTAAACAAGCCCGAATTTTAGCTATATTATGTCACTGAAAATAGGCAGATTTGACGGTGGAGCTGATATGGTCGTCTACCGAGAGGTCGCTTTGGAATATGACACCTAGATTTCGAGCTGATTCAACAGGAGATATGCTGGCAGAGCCAATTTTGAGCGTCAGCCTTTCCAATTTCTGAATCACACTGGGTTTGCCCATAACTAGTAAGTTAGTTTTATCATCGTTTAGTTTTAGAAAATTTGCTGCCCTCCATATGCGAATGTCATCAATACATGCAGCAAGTGAGTTGAGAGAATTTGAGGTGCTCGAAGGCTGGGAGGGATCAAAGCAAAGGTACAACTGAGTGTCATCCGCATAGAAGTGAAAGCCTAGATTGTGCTTGGCAATTAAATCAGCAAGAGGAAGAGTATTAATGCGTCTTTGGGAGCTGCGGTTCCACGGCTGACCCCTGGGAGAAGACGCTAGACTTTCTAAAAATTCTGCAGCTACGGAACTGCCGAAATTCGTATTTAACAAAACACTAGCTGATTTAACAGCCTTTTTGCAGAGCAGCAGAAGAGCCTTAAAGGTTATCTATCATCACTGCTTGCAGCGGCAATACAGGTTCACCCACTGCAGGATTCGAGCCCACGACCTGGGAACCGAGATCGTGAAGTGCAACTGCCTTACCTAGTGTGCCACCACGGCTCACCGTAATAATAAATAAGCCCTGTAAGCAGAAAAACAGGCCTGACCTACCTGTATTCACCATAGCAGGTCACTCGGGTGTCCTGCAACTCGGCTGCATTGCTCCTAGTTGCTATGGCATGACCCCGGAAGTACATCAGATTAAATACACCTATTCATTAAGCTGAAAGAAGGCCCTCTCTAGGCGTTCACAAAGCTCGCCAACAGGTGACTACTGACAGTCTTCATCATAAAGGTTTATTGGGAATACTGTGGGCACTGCCGGTCAATAATTCGTAGTGATTTCTCTATCGTAAAATGCTTAAACAAAGAAACTTTACCTGCAATACCTCTAGCACCCAACCACTAAGATGGTTAAGTAAATTGGATACATTTGGAAGGAAGAGTATCTCCTGCCGGCATGTTCAGACAATCGAGCAGGAAAATAGGCAACAACACGTCGCACCACAGACAGATCAGTGCTATTACACTTCCAATGACCCTGGGGCCATGATTAATCAAGGTCAAGGCTTAACCACTCCGGAAAATTCTTGGCTACGGGCCTGGCAGGCTTAGCGATGTAAGGCACCAACCACAAATGGTGAGTGCACAGTCTAACCAGCACGAAGACTAAACCTTGCGTCGGGCTTGCTCCCTGCCTGAACCGGTGGAAGGAAGGCTATTTTTTGCTGCTATATACTATTTTGTTGCTATTTATTATTTTATGTCAAGTGATTGCTTCCGGCTCATAAGCCGGAAGTATTCATTCCACTCACACCCACGTGAGCGTATAGCAGTTGAGGCTGTTTTGCATGCGATAACACCTTCTGGGACTTAGCCTGGTGTAAGATCCTTGCTGTTCGTGGCCCAGGTCTTGGGTTCGACTCCTGCAGTAGGCAATCCTTAATTGCCAACTGCTACATGTGTGGGATGGGAGCGGCTAAGGTAGCTAGCCTGATAGCTGCTATATGACTGAGGCTGTTAGGCAGTCGACATTTGCTCGTACTTTACAGCTACAATGTAAACTCCAGCTGTTTTTAAGTTCTAGGGATGGACCAAGATACAGAGGCAGCTGTATAGACGGGCTTATATTTGATACAGTTGCATATACCGATAGGAGAGGCATACTCATGAAATTTTCTAAGGGGGCTGAGGATTGAGTGTGGTAGGCAGGGGGCGGCCACTGAAGAGGCAGCCATGGGTCCAGTTGCAGCGCCGTGTGTCCTGAGTGTGTCGATAAAAGGAGGCCGGGCCATTGTCTGCCTCAGAGATGCTTGCAATGATTGCATGCCTCGTCATGGAAGGCCCCCAAAGGCTGCAGTTGCACGAGCAGGAGCAGTGAGAAGCCACCACTTGCTCCTTGTTTGGATGCACTGGCTCTTTTTCTTTGACGAGCCGGGGTGTCACACATCTCGATTGGCAGGTTTTGCACTTACCAGAATGTGCAAGCCTACGCACAACGACATGAGAGCCGGCAATCCGATACGCCACGACGGAGCAGCTATGCCGCCGAGCACGTCCCAGCTCCTCCTGTGAGGCAACAAGAAACTGAGGACAGAAAGGAAAAGAGAGCGGCGGCCTGGCTGTATCAGCGCAGGGAAGCTCAGCAAGCCTACCGGTGGGACGACCGGATGCGTTGGAACCACGAGAGCAAATGCTTTCTGCAAGAGCATACCTGCTTAGCACTAGTCCCCACAGACAGGTCGGTGCGAGAGCATACAGATAGTAGGAGCGTGGAGAGCTCTGAGCTGAAAATAAAGAAATGGCTGGGCTGAGCTCTTAGCATGTGGCTGCAACCAGCCACACTTGCCTACGACAAGCCATGCTGCCGCTCATCCATCCGAATGCGCTGGTCCGACAAGTTAAAGTTATAAAAAAAACGGTGCCAGTGCAATCGTTTGCCAACCTTGATTAAATGGCTGTCGGAAGTGTTGCAAACCAAAGACAAGGATGGCAGCCTCACACGGTTTCTGGCCACCTCTGGACACTCTAAGCTAAGATGACTTGCTATGCAGGCGACTTGCGCTGCCACTGACGCTTAAGGTCTTTGCACTGCGAACTTGCTGCCAGCTCTCAAAAACGACAGGCGTCTTTTCCCAGGCCCTGCTGCTGAGCAACATGAGAGAACCGTTGCAGCAGACCTTGGGCAGCGCCCACAGTCATGCTGCTGTCAGGAAATAGAACTCTTTTAGGTGTGTGGGTTACATGGCCCATAGTGTACGGATAAACCTCGAGGTCCGGCACACATAATTCGTGGTGGGCAGCCAGCATTCTTCTCTCTATTCGTAGGAGTCTCAAAATAAAGTCTACATTTCCTCAGCAATTGCCAACCACAGTATGTCCACCATCAGCATGTGTAAAATGCATCAACAGAGAGTTAGAGGGCATAGGGACAATGAGCTGACAAGTCTCCTTTCTAACAGAATCAATATGTCCACACAGAGAAGGACCGACGAAGAGGAGATATAGTGGGATATGCCAGTATATAGGTAAATAAATATGCATAAACACATAAATAAACAAATACATATAACACGTGCAGGGAGAGCTGAAAATGTACAATAATTAAGACAATGGTAAGCAGCACAAAAGGAATAATAATAATAATAACAAGTCTTTGTTACAGCACTCTAAGAGGGCCAAAGTTCTATCCAGGCACTTTACAACTAGCTGCAGAAGAAGCAAGAACCAAGGGTGAGTGCCAAGGTGCTCTTGCAGCGAGAGCTTTGGGCTTCTCACGTCTTACGTACCACTGAGCAGGATGACGATGACAAGGTAGAGAGCCAGACAAGCAGCAGATCGCCTCGACGTCAGACGGTAGCGTACAAACCACTGCCCCTCCACAGCCTCTAGTGGCACGGTCGTCAGGGCGTAGGCTACGAGCCCGGTAAAGCTTAATATCGAGCACGCCCTACAAAGGCTGTGCTGTCAAGGCTCAGCTTAGCTGCATGGTACGCGTGCTGCTATTCCTGGGAGTATGCTTTTAAAAGCTTTCTTCTCACCTCTTCTCTGCAAACGCACAGTCGTACACTGACCGGTGATGCATAGCAGACAGCAGCAAGGAGCGCAACTGCATCTGGCCACCTGCTGCTGCCGCTGCTGCTGCTGAGGCAAAGCAGGAGCTCAGAAGAGCTGGGCAGACAGCACTGGGTGGCAGCGCCCACCACCACCCCACCCCGAGGATCGATCGCGTCAAAGAGCTCTCGTGATTGCATCCTCGGATTACAAGGAAAAGAAAAAGAAGCAGTCGACAGAGACTGCCGGCAAAGGATGTACACAATCGGATCGCGAAGCTTTGCCCAGCAGGACACAGACGGGAGACGACGCCATTCTTTCTACTTCATTTGCTATCTACCATATAAGCGGCCGGTCATAATTGTGATAGTAGGCGATGCCAGCCAAGGCATCGGCTATGAGACTGGCTGAAAGGCGCTCGCTTTCGGCGTGCTCTCCTCGTGCGATGGCCGCCGCCGCTAGGTGGAGCCGGGTGCCGACGCTGTCGCTCGATGCTCGCCTGGACGGGCTGAAGGCCGCGCGAAGTGTGCGCTGCCTCACCAGCTCCTCATTCGCCTGCAATTTGGCAGTGCCGTCGATTGAAAATCGAATCGGCTGAGAGAAAGAACAGGAAGGCAGGCAGGCCGGTCAATCGAGCAACATGGCAGCTTGAGACACTCACTCTCAGCTGGGCTCCAATTTGCTGCGCATTGGCAAGCATGCTCGACGCCTTGTCGTGAGCAGACATGTTCAGCAGTCCTGTGTGCAGAATGCCCTGAAAGCGGTTGAGGTTTTTGCTTCGAGACTGGTCACACGGCCAGATACCGCCAGAGATCAGCTAGTGCCCCCCCCCCCCCGTTCGATCGTGCTAAAAATGCTGACTGGGCACTGAAGCACTTCATGATGGCCGTAAAGGTGGTGGTGACAGCCGTGAAGGCTCTTCTGTCACTATACAGAAAACGCTGCTAAATCAGATTTATGACAGCCGTAAAGGCTCTTCTGTCACTATACAGAAATCGCTGCTAAATCAGCTTGTATTTTTTTCTGGGAGCAACATGCAGCATGCAATGAATCCCTGTCTGTAACTCCACAAAGTAGCTAAGACTATGCACATGTTACACTGGAGAGTTTTCTATGGGGCACTCAAAGCCTAGATGGCTTTCGGTGTGCACATGGTAGCATCCAGACTCCATCTCACGCAACAAAGTGAAAGTGACAAGCATAGCTTAGTGAGGCCAGCAGCCGAGAAGTGAGTAGAATGGAAGTAGCAGCGCACCTCGACAGGGAAGAAATGTACAGCAGTTGGCAGCATGAGAGAAGATGCAATACATAGAGCAATTGTAAAGCGCCTAGAACGAGATTGAGTTCTCTGAGGGTACTTTACGGGTCAAACTGACAAGGCCAGTGCCGACCGATGCTCAGTGGAGCACTCCACGTTGGAGCACATTTCACCCAGTGAAAGGAAGGCAAAACACCGAAGGTGCTCCCAGGACTAGCCAATACTCACGATGCATGCATACAGTGTACAAATTACCAATGGCAACTAAAGTGCTATTGGTCAAAGACATCAATGATTGGCAGAACGTCCTTGCCATTCTCTTCGACTGAGTTAACCTCAAGCTGGCATGCTCGTTCGTTTGTTTTTCATAGCAGCAGCAGCATCGTCAGCAGCAGCAAGGAGATTACCTTTATCTCACCTTTTCATGCTCACAGAGTGTAACTGGCAGCAAGCAAACAAGAACTCTTGATCTGCAGCACGCCGGCCATGTGTAGGATTTTGAGTCTACGCAGGAACCAAAGACCTACTGCC
Source organism: Cristatella mucedo (assembly GCA_009760855.2). Classification (NCBI taxonomy): domain Eukaryota; kingdom Metazoa; phylum Bryozoa; class Phylactolaemata; family Cristatellidae; genus Cristatella; species Cristatella mucedo. The sequence goes on from WPIO01000007.1 coordinate 6,554,959, forward strand.
GGACTTTAGGGTTACAATTGAATGCAGCACTGTGCCGGCGGCTAGCCACTAAGCAGGAATCAAAGTTGTATACACTGTAAAGGCATTTTTAGGAAACCATAACGGAAAGGGCATGGGTTCGGGATAGAACTCAGACACTCCAGACATCGGGTAGTACGGCCGGAAACCAGTTACAATTGAGGTTAAAGAATGCTCCGGCTAGTTACCGAGATCACAAAAATGACTCAGGCATAGCTGAGTTGCACAAGCAGGTGTGTGCCATAGGAGTGTACCCTAGTACTGGCAGTTAAGACACAGCCACGTGGGGTCACCTTGGATGAGATGAGTGAGTGAGATGAGATGGTGGGATGAGAGCAGTAGCTCACGGCAGTCGGCAGGAAGTTCTTGACTCAAACTCACAAACGTTTACTGTGGCACACAGTTGTCCCCCATAATGGCCAGCCCTGGACTCTCGAACGATGGGGCTCTGGTGTCCCTGGAAAACGTGGCAAATCACCGACGAATAGAGACACAGGCTTCCCGGTCGCTCAAGGTCTTAAGAATCTGTGTCATTCCGAAGACGTCTTTGTTATGGTAATAATACTAATTATTATAATGCATTTAATATAGTGCCCTGAGAGAACTCAATTTTTTCTAGGCACTTTACATTTCCTGCAAAGGAAGCACGATCGAATGGTTAGCGGTAGCATGCTGAATACACAACAAGAATAATATGGTTAGGGGTGATATGCACAGGGTCAGCATGCAAGTATGGTTAGTGGCAGCATGCACAGTATCAGCACGAATAAGCACATGAAGGATGAATCACAGGGACCGACTAAATGCTCATATATATATATATATATATATATATATATATATATATATATATATATATATATATATGTGTGTGTGTGTGTGTGTGTGTGTGTGTGTGTGTGTGTGTGTGTATATGTATATATATATATATATATATATATATATATATATATATATATATATATATATGCGTTTTTAGTTTCCTTTTAAATGTGGACAAGTCAGATGTGATAATGCAAATCGGAGTGAGTCCCAGACTTTGGGAGCATACGAATTAAAGGCACGGTCTCCACAGGATTTGAGATTTATACGAGATATGGGTAAACAGTTAGATTCCAAACGCAGGTGGTGTGATGCTTAGCTTGCTTGGGGAGTAGATCTGATAGATAGGCTGGAGCCAAAGAATGAAGGGACCTAAAAGTGAGTGACAAAACCTTAATAATAAAATAATAATAATAATGCACATGATAAAGCACCCTCAGAGAACTTAATCTCTCTCTAGGTGCTTTACATTTGTTGCAAAGGGAAATATAATTGAATGGTAAGTAAAATCATGCTTGAAAAACAAACAAAATGAATTGAAGTCAATGCGTTGCTTGACTGGGAGCCAGTGCACGTCGACGAAAAGTGGTGCGATGTGGCAGCTGCAACGTTCACGACAGATAAGCCCAGCTGCCGACTTTTTAACCAGCTTTAAGCGCCTATTGCACTTGCCGGTAGGCCAGCGAGCAGTGAGTTACAGAAATCAAGATGGGATGTTATGAATGCATGGACCAACTTAGACGTGGTATCCTTATCTAAACAAGCCCAAATCTTAGCAATTTTATGTAGCTGAAAGTAGGCAGACTTGACTGTGGAGCTGCTGTGGTCGCCTAATGAAAGGTAACTTTGGAACATGACATCGAGGTTTCGTGCAGATTCAACAGGAGATATACTGGCAGAGCCGATTTTGGGCGTTAGCCTTCCCTATTTCTGGATCACACTTGGTTTGCCCGTAACTAGCAAGTTGGTTATATCATTATTCAATTCAAGAAAGTTTGCTGCTATCCATGTGCGGATGTCATCAATACATGCAGCAAGGGAGCTGAAAGAATTCGAGGTACCGGAGGGCTGGGAGTGATCAAAGTAAAGATACAACTGAATGTCATCTGCATAGAAGTGACAGCCTAGATTTTGCTTTGCAATCACAACGGCAAGGAGCAATGTTGTTGCTAAGGTCCCTCCTAGCAATATTGTTGGTGCCATTATCACAGCGGGAAGCCCCCCCAGCATCTTCGGCGACGATGCACTGGCGATGTTTCCTGAGTAGCCACTGCCGAGGATTCATTGGTGGGAAGCTCCACTCCAGGGTCCTTTTCGTGCTCTAATTCTGAACCAGTGCAGCTTAATAAGAATAATACACTTGATAAAGCGCCCTCAGAGAACTCAATCTCTTTCTAAGCGCTTTACATTTCCCAATCATTGATGCACAGCAACTGCCGCCAGATTTCCTAAGTGAGGCAGCCTGCTTCCAGCTAGGTTCTTCGACATCAGCTTATGTCATATAGGTTATTTGTATATTTGCTATTTGTACGCGTCATAAGAGAACTTAATCTCCATTCAGGCGCTTCACTTATGCCAGGAGGCTCGAGCCCACGACCTAGATCAGACCTTGGTCGGAGCGAGCACCTTAGTCACTGGGCTAAACCAGTGCATACAGCAAGCCAAAGGCCAGAGGCAAGGAAGGCGCTTGCACCTCACGACCCAGGTCGTTGATTCTAGTCAGGCATCCTGGCAATCCATTATTGCCTGCTGCCAGAGGGGTGGCATCTGCTAGGCTCATACTTCTACTGTTATACAAATAAGGCTGCTGGATCAGCAGACCTTTGCTTTTTTACTTTTGAAGTGCATAAGCTCAGCTTCAAAAGGACAACAGACTCACATGCTAAAGCAATTTAAAACTAATCAGTCACTAAATTGAAACTAATGTAAGAATCTAATGTACTAATAAAACTAATGCACAATAACATTGTTTTAAATGTGAGACTCGTGGCGTAAACTTTTGTTAAAGTCATTGCTAGCTTTTGGGGGGCTTTCACGGGGTACTATACATTTAGCAACTCCATAAAAATTGCTTACCAGTGAGTTGACAGGAAAGGCAAGTCCAAGGAGACTTGCCATAAGTGGTACCAAATCTGCTTGCTGTATGTCCTCCCGCTTAATACCCGAGAGCTTCCATTTGACAAGATCGATGCCAGCACTGCCGAGGCACGGCCGCTTCTGGTTACATACACTGTCGGATGCCAGCTGCTCACCGTGCTCGACCGAAGCAGCGGGGCCTCTCACTCCAGCGCCCCAAGCGATAAACGGAGTGGTAGTCTCTTCCGGTCGGTCGCTACCATGCGATCCTTTATAGGGAACACGAGAATGAACGATGGAAGGAGCTCTCAGCAATCGCCAGGACAAAGGCCAACCAGAAGCCAGGACGAACCAGGCCAATCAGCAGCACAGTAAGGAGAGCAAAATATTGAGAATATTCATGCAGATACTATATACTGGACCACTTAAAAAGAGCTCAAAACATATAGTACGATGCTAACAATGATAATAATAATCATGCCTTTAGGATAACCCTAAGAGAAGCAAATCCATAAGCAGGTGTTTTACAACTTGCTGAAAGGTAAGCAATAATCAAGAGTTACTGACGACCAAGGTAACATGGTTAGACAAGCATGCAAAAGCATACAAGAAGACACTGGGAGCTACTAGTTAGTAGGACCCATGGTTAGTAACATGCGCTGAAACGCACAGATATGCATGCAAAGCACACAGGAACAAAAGAGACAAGTTTGCTGGGGCGCACGGAAAGCTACGTGGAACAGATGCATCCTCAGCTGAAATGTAAATGATGCGAGGTCAGTAAAGGTGGTGACGGAAGCCTGAAGCAAGTTCCAGATTTTCTGTTCATGCAAACTGGAGGACTGATCCCTAACAGAGTTCAGTTTGGTGCCAGGAATATCGAGATGACTGGAAGCTGAGGAGCAGGTGGCGCGAGAGCACACTGGATGACCAAGGATCTCGGATAGACAGGCTAGTGCAAGCGATTGAAACAACCTGCTGGCCACAGAGAGAATCCTGAAATCGCTGTCATGCCTGATAGGGAGCCGGCAAAGCTCAGACAGACAGAAGCTGGTGATATGACAGCTACGCCACTGACGACAGACCAGACGAGCTGCTGATTTTTTGACCATGTGCGGACGATTAGACGCATAGGCCGACAGTTCTGAAAAAAGGAAATTGCAGTAATCTCGATGCAATGTCACACACGCACGTGATAACTAGTTTGGCTGGCATACCATAGCCTAGGAAACCTTTATTTTGGCAAAGGGGAGGCAGTAAGCTCATCCAATGGCTTGTCGTTCAGGAACAAAGTGCCAGATTATGGGCAGCCATCACGCACAAGAGAAGTGAAGCTAGATGAAGTAGAGGTCTTCCAATTTTAGGATGTCTTATCGTCCTTAATTTTATGGAGCTTAATGGCCATTTAAGTGCAAATGTCAATGCAGGCTGCCAGTGAGGTGAGTCGGATGCAGAACAATCCTAACGGTTACTTATCCACAGATGCCAATATTTATAACAATAGTACTAATAATGCATTCTGCATAATGTCTTAAGAAATGTATAAGTTATCCTGGGCCCTTTACATAAGCTTTTACATAAGTTGAAACAAAGTAGATCAAATTAAAAGCAATAACAACATGCACCAGGCATATGCATATCGAGAGCTTCTGTGAGAAACAGGTTGACTTTCAGCTTCACTTTTTTTTTATAGAAGTCTCATCCAGTTATGCCGTGATGTCAGTCGGTTTAGAGACACTGTATGACAAATCATTCCATGCAGGAAGATTGTATTCGTAGAGCACATATTTTTGCATCGCTCACCTTGGTTGGTCATGCCGTGGTCGGAAGTCATTATGTAGGCAGTTTGCTTATCACGGTAGAAGTCTTCCATAAGTGATGCGACCTTTCCGATGCCTTAAAATAATGTATACGTTATTCAGCAAAGAGTGTCACGGCGTAGGCCTTTTCAAGAACTTTATGTGGCGTTACATTAAAAGTAATTGATGAATCACCAAGTGATAAGGTCCTCAGCACACCTACTGCAATGATGATTTTTCAGGCATAATAGGGATACAGGCAAAACACACAACTGTGCTGATTTCATTACATCTGTGGGCAAGCCATGACATAGTTAATGTAGGCCATCAAGCTGTGTCACTGGGGTATAATTTAAAATTAAAATTAACAACTGGACCATCAATCTCTATTTTCTTAGTCACATTTTGTTTAACTGCAGTAATGACCTTCACAACCGTGGGCATATTAAATAAAGACCGTTGGTGACAGAAGCTTTAGCTCTGCATGTCCTAGACTGTGGAACTCGCTTCCACAATTCTTATGCAACGACAACAACTCTCCTACCGCCGACTATGGCTCATCCTTTTCAGCGGTCCTGAGCTGCTACTTTCATGCTATTCACTGCCTCAACTTCTCTTCTGACTCTGCTATGCTTCCCACTTTCTCTTTGTAGCGTGAGATGAAGTCTGCTGGCTACCGAATGCATACCGAAAGCGGCTTAGGCTGTGAGTGCGCTATACAAAACTCCTGCGTAACACCCACATGGTCTTTATGACTTTGTGGAGTTACAGACGGAGATACATTACATTACATATATGTAATTTTTCTCCAAAGGACCAAACAATACCTCTTCTTGGGTAGTCAATCCTGAGAGCTTGAAAGGATATGCCAGGCGGTAAGTAGTCAGACATATGCCTAGAAAGTTCTGAGAGGGCACTATATAGATGTATTATTATTATAGATTATTATGCCAGGTTGAGAAGCAGAAGACAGACACTTTGATCCTCGAGTCGGTGCCACAATTACTCTTGACCGACTCTTTTGTTATTGACAATGCAGTAGTTTGACTTTCATCTACTGCTACGTTTTTGGTGAAACTTTTGTTTTTATGGATTTTCTTCAGAAAATCTTTTGCATTATTTTTTTCATTTTGCAGCCCTGGAGACAATTAAGAGTCTTGGTGGCTATAGTGTGCAATGCAACCTAGTAGCCTGAGTTATAAAGTATCCACAAGGTATGAGACCACCAGCAGCTGAACAGACACAGTCAGCTGCAAATGCTGAAGATGGTGACAGTGAAGCCGGAATTAGGAGCTGGATTTTAACTTGAGGTACAAGCGATACCATCGACAACTGCCAAGTGCTCGAGATCTCGATATCTGTCTCAATCACTAAGACTATTTACTCATGAGAGCACTCACACTGCTGATCACATCTCTTCACTCTCCCTGGCAGTCTGCCGATTCTAGACTCGGTTCTTTTAGGCAGCTCTTAGCTTGGCAGCCACGACCTACTGCAAGGATCACAAACATAAATTGCAATAGCCTTTCTCAACATTTTAACCTCAGACGTGCTAGCTACTAGTGCTGGTGCAGCATTTAGTCGATCGAAGCAGAAGCCCTTTCTCTACTGTGAGCCTGCAAAGAGCACACTAGGGTCACATGCGTCATGTCTTGCTTACGTTAGCACCTATATACTTGCTAATGCCTGCAAATGCAGCGGCCCTTGTAAATGGCTACTTGAACAAAAGAAAGATAATAGCAGCAGCAGCATGCCGAAGCAAGACAAAACTCCAAGAAATTCACCAAAGTCAAAAGGAACACCAGTAAGACGAAACACAGTAAAGCGTATGTCAAAGTATTACTGGTAATGGCTGAGGATCAGCCGACGATGTACGCTGGAAATGGTCGCATTGTCTCAAGTTTCTGAGAACGCGTGTGATGACAGTAGAGAATTGGGTGGGCCGCTAAGAAGCGCACTCACCCTCGTCTACTATCTTAACATTTTCAAGGTACTGCTTCGATATTGGTGAGTAGCCATGACCAGCCGTATCAATGCCGAGCAGATGGAGGAAAAAAATTGTGCCCTCCTGCTGCAGGGCAGCGGCAAGGTCGCGATCGGCACGCGCACTCTTGAATAAGTCTTCAACGTCTTGAAAAACCCAGCTGTCTAGCCGAGAGGGCATATAATGGGCAAAATCGTCGACTTCTTTGCCGAATGTGCGGCTGGTCACTCGACCGTCTGTGACACCTGGAACGATGTTCCATACGCAGCCTTCTCACAATAAGCAATCTCAGACTGGTGACATCAGGAGTGGTGGCAAAGGCCTTTCCTGACCATGATCTAGAGGCACGACCTGGTGCTCTCCTTTCACCACAAAATCCTTAAGTCAGCGAATGCTCGCAGTCTCAGCAGAAAATCCACAAACTAGAAGCCGGTGATTAAAGCCTGGTATGTCAGCCAGGCGAAGCAGGCTGCGCTGTGACCTTAGGAGCATCTAGGTCCCAGTTAAATAGACTCACGAAAAAAGATCGTCTAGCGAAGGATGCCTCTGAACAATGATGGTGTTAAGGGGGGAAAAAAAGTTGGGTGATTAACGTAGTAGCTAATGAGCCTTTACAGCTATAACACTGCATGCAGTAGGGGTAAAGGATTGATTACTGTAGAAATCGAACGCACAATGTGGATGGGCTAAGATAGAGGAGCACAACAAAATACTCACGACTACTTACTACCGGCAAACTCTGCACTATACTAACACGAGAAGCATTGACATTGCAGGTACACATATGCACCTAGCGACAACACGATTTAAAGGTACAGAGCCGGAATGCATTTATTTAAATTTTACAGAATAGTGACCTAAACAAACAGCATTATAGACCACCACCATCAGTCCTATTGCTGAGCATTAGGCATTTTGTCTGTGCCCAATCCGATTCCAATCTCAAGCAAATACAGCCACACCTCACAATCAATATCTCTATGTATGTGTGTGGGAGCTCATATCTCAATGTTTACATGCTAAGAGACAAATCCAAGATCCTGCCTCATCAAATATAGTAGCCAGAGAAAAATCTTGCACACAAATGATAAAAACGACAATCCAAAAACTAACCAATAATATTCAGTATTTTCATTGGTGAGGAACGTAAGAGGTTTGTCCTCTGAGTACTGCATGAGCTAGCTGATAGCTGATTCTGTCCGGGAGCACCATATCATTTATGTAAAACGTGGTTTACTCTTTTATTTCTCAATTAACCACCACTGTTTTATATGACATACTTAAGTCCATATAGTCCGTGATAGTTATCATGAGTTATCGTTGAAGCACTATGCCTTTACAGCAACACCATGCTGTACAAATCCATAAGTAAATCTTTTAACGTAGGAGACATCCTCTGTGAATACCTGCATGTGCACATCGATGTAGAGGAAAGTGAACGAAAGTAAGACAAGCATCATGGGTAAAAACGCGTGCACACTGATCGGGATACTTCTTAAAAACAATTGCAAGCTGAGTACTACCAGACAAACAGTGTGGGACTAGATTTTGAACTCGTAATCGTCTTGATGCCGAACCATAACCGATAGATGCCAAATGATTAAACACATGAGAAGCAACTTGTTCATCTGCTCCTGCTATCGGCTGGTTCAACTGCACCTAATTGTGTGGATAACTAAGGTATTGACTCACTGACTTTGCATAAAATAATCAGCTCATATAAATCGGCTCGGTCATCAAGGATTGAATTGCACACTGAGACAGCTAAAATACACGTGCCAGTAGGTCAATATAAGTAAATCACCTAAACAATAACTTGGATAATTTGGATATAAACTAGCAATTATTTGATCCTTGCCAGTATTCTGCAATCAAATGGCTGGTTGCACATTCGCGAAAGCATGCAGTCTAAAAAAGTCGTTTAGATGGGATATCCCTCAGCAGTATCCTGGGTAGTTATTAGTATCACCTAACCACACTTATAATGGGAAACAGCAGCCACAATTACTGTCTATGACGGCCTAGTGAAAGCCAGAAATCCCATAGTTGATCTTGCTGTGGATAGAGAATTATGCCCACACATACACACACAGGCAAGTGATGCACGTGCGCGCACACACACACAAACACACACTCACACTCACACACACACACACACACACACACACACACACACACACACACACACACACATACAGTGATGGCCCAAAAAATCTATGCATAATGGGAAAATCTGAAACTTTGCTTTTTTGCGCATGCACATACACAGGTAAGATCTGGTTTGAGAATATGTAAGAAATCGATAGTGTAATTAGACCAAGAAACCAGCTCACTACATTTCCTGATGAAAGAAGAGCCGTAGAGCACTACAACGCTGCTTTATAAGTCTTGGAAAACCTATGAGATGGCAAAACCATAGTGACCTTATGGGTTATAATGTAGTCCCTGAAATTATGAGACGGTAGTTCATTATGTAAACAGAGATAGTTTAAAACCCGTGACACAATTTAAAAAAATCCTAATTCCTTGTTTACCAGAAACGCTGTTCAATTTTTTTCCTTTCCACTGTCATCAGATTTTAGCATCTCTTCGAACGACATCAAACTTATGGTTGCCAATGCTCAAATTGGCATGCTTCAAACTCTCGACGATTGCTGAAAAAATGCCCAACACGGTTGATGAGATAATTTTTTATACAGTCGGATACTAGACGCATCTAGTAAATCTCACTTTGAAGTGCTCCGACGTTACTAGAAAATAATATCTGTCGACAATTGTGACTATGTTGGTTGCCAAAAATGGTCTCAGTTACTATAAAAGCAGGGTCATTGCACATATTTTTAACCTGGTAAGATAACTAGGTTGGTAGCTTGTCCAATTTGTTATAAATACTTCTACTAATAATAATAATAATAATGCACTTGATAAAGCACCCTCAGAGAACTCAATCTCTTCCTAGGTGCTTCACATTTGCTGCAAAGGGAAACGCGATTGAATGGTGAGTAATATCATGCTTGATAAACAAAATTAATAACATGGTTAGGGGTGACATGCACAGAGTCAGCTTGCAAATGTGGTTAGTGGCAGCATGCACAGTGTCAGCACGCATAAGCACATCAAGGACGAATCACAGGGACCCACTAAATGCTGTCCTAAATAGGTTTGTTTTAAGTTTTTTTTAAATGTGGTTGTTAAGTCAGGGGATGTTCTGACGCAAGTCGGGAGGGAGTTCCAGGCTTTGGGAACATACGAACTAAATGCACGGTCTCCAAAGGATTTGAGGTTTGTTCGAGGTATTTGTAGACTGTTGGTATATTATTGGTTGGTGTAATATACATATATATATATATATATATATATATATATATATATACACACACATATATATATATATATACATATATATATAATGCTGGCCCGAAAAAATCTATATAGTGCACAGAGGCAATCCGAAATCAGGTACTTGGCATTTGCAAACACGTGACCTCGAAAAGCACCAGCTGCACTTGAAGAATTTGACCTACTCCCCAAACGTCCTGCAAAAGGAGCCGCAGGTAATCACTAATCTTAACCGTGGCATGTTAGCAGACATAGATCATCATAGCTTGAGACCATGCTTAAACCTGTATATGGCAAAGTTTGGAGTTTTGCGCCTGCTTTGGATAACCTCAGTGATGCCGCACAAGGTCAGGCTATGATTGACGATTATGTTCCCGGTTTCAAGCTAAACACAACGTCGGTGGTCCTTTAGTGTGTTTTTGCAGAATCTTCTCGATATGACCCCTGCCATGAGCATGGAGCATGCGACAAGCCTCTGAGTTGACGATACTCATTAGTGGGGGTCTTGAAAGAGGTGACTCACCCTTGAGGAACAAGGGTAGTATTTCACTGCTTCCCCAGCACCAGGCATGTCGGCTTTTGTTGAATACCGAGTCGAAAGAAACAGGATTCACTTTCCATCCTGCAAATGAAATTATGGGCCGCCTGCTGATAGCTACTTCGGTGGGGCAATAAGTCGCAAAATATTTCTATGGTGCTTCTCCTGCTGCTGCCTAAATGCAGGAGCTATCTAGAAATCCAGAACGATGCATAAGCTCTCAGAAATTTACACAAAAACTCGTGAGATTTATCACCTTTCCAAATGCCACTTGCATCCTCATAGAAGCCAGCAATGATGGTCACGTGTGCTGGTCTTGTTTCGGTAGGCGCTCGACCGTGTGATAGGCCCCAGGCACCACGCTCTTCAATCACAGACCTGGAAACAGTACGAAAGCACAGTGCCGCGAGTCCTGCTTTGTCAATACCGTAGCAATAGCATTCTCGACTATGTCTTGGTATTAGATCAGTATATCGGCTTTGCTGCCATGTTAATTAAGGCAGAAAAAAGGCGGTTATGGATGTTACAATTAATTTGGCAGATCAGATAGTTAAACTTGTGCAGTTTCCTTAGAGTAAAGAATTAACCTGACATCAACACACTTACTGCTGCTCTTGAGGTTCTCTCCATTGAATTCTCTCCATCTCCTTCCAATTACTTCTTTTTTGCCACATCTCTATTCGTGCACGTGTCTGTGTCGCTCATAAACTTCTCTGTTTCTTTGTCTGTCTGTCTCTTGCATTACTCTCTTTCTCATTGATTCTCTCTGTATTTCTCACAATCTCTCTCTCTCTCTCTCTCACACACACACACACACACACACACACACACAATCTCTCTCTCTTTCTCCCTCTTGCAATCTCTCTACTTACACAAGTTTTCCATTTAAATACAACTCAGAACTCACGGTGAGAAATTAAGAATGCTTCGGAAACAACTTCAGTAATAAAAATAGGTACCTGCAATTACTTGCTAGATTTATTTGATCACATCTACCACTGCTGGAAGTTATCCTGTCGCTTATAGAGCCATCGATACTATGTTCTGCAGGCCATTTGAAAAGAAACATGCTATAGCAGCAAAATGGTCACATGCCACATACGTTAAACACTGTGAATCAGCTATGGCAGATATGGCAGCTTATCGTTTGCTTAATACTCTTGGATACAGTTTGGCTCGGTAGCATATCAGAGGTTATAGCGCAAGGGTTGGGCCCCCTGGTCTTAGCCCAGGCGTAAAGTGCTCAATCTTCAAGACCAGGGTCGTAGGTTTGCATCCTGCAATGGGCAAAAGTTCATTGTCCACTACAAGCAGTAGTGATAGCCGTCAAGGCTCTTATGCTGCAATACAAACGAGGCTGTTAATTAAATCAGCCAACCTTATTGACTAATGTAACAAAAATTAACCATTCTGGTAAAGGGCGATTGGTAAAATACATTGCTACTTTGGACATCCTCTTTGTCATAAGGCCAAATTTCATAAAGTAAGCCTCTGATGTCGATCGCCTGCTCTCGCTCATCATGGTTAGTATTTCCTTTTTTTGGCAAAAGAGAAAGCATTCGAGTTTTTCATATTTTCTTTCGTAAGTCATACTACAGAAGCCTTGCACATAGCTTAGCATTAAGCCTGGGCTACAAGATTCTGATGGCTGCCAGATGTGCTTATGCATGGTGACCCTGTGCATGCTGCCACTAACCATATTATTCTTGTTGTTTACTCAGCATGCTACAACTAAGCATTCGATCGTGCTTCCTTTGCAGCATATGTGAAGTGCCTAGAAAGAGATTGAGTTCTCTGAGGGCGCTACATCAAGTGTATTACTATTATTATTACTATTATTAAAGGTATCAGACGTCGGAGACCCGAAGTCCAAATCCTGTTCTGGTGAGACATAATCTTTTCTTACTGGTTGCAAAAGACAAAAAACCTGAGGCTGTTATAGCTGTATGTAGCGCTATCCATCATTTGCATTTGACTAAGCTCAATGTATTCTCCCAGTGAAGCTCGGGGGTCACTGCAGCCAGCACAGCAGCCACCCACCTTCGAGCAGGTGGTGCCAACTAAACATCAAATAACCTTGACGTTCAGTTGGCACCACCTACTCGAAGCTTTGGAGGTATTCGGCAAGCTAGGGATCTGTTCTAGGCTCTTTCTTTCACCATTTGCGCCATGTAATTATTACTCTTGCCAATTTAATTACCAAGCACTATATAGGCTTGCATTTCTAACCAGATGACTATAATGTGTATCTGTTATTTGAACCTTCCCACTGTTTCCATCTATAAGATTCTCAAAACTCCCTTGAAGCTTGTGTAGCTGACATTTGTACTTGGGTGGCAGCTAACAAGGAGAATCTGTGGGGGGGGGGCTAAGTCGGCCATCAAATCTGTCGTTTAAACGACCTAACTAAGAGGAAAGTCAGCTTCGGTCAGGAGGGAAGTCTGCAGCTTTAACACAGCTTAAGTCAAATTTAGGATAAGTAAAGGAGTACGTGTGCGGCCAAGCTTAAGGTGACCAGAGGAATTTCCGAGTGCCGATCGCTACCACCCGCTAGCCACTAGGCCCCGGAATCGGACATTATAGGGAAGATGTTGCTGTGGTCTTTCATTCTCTCGGACGCTATAGGCACCCGATAATACCAGCATAGCTAACATAGCATAGCTAACGTGATAATAAATGCCGGGCGAATGTACTAGTCATTGAACATGAGAGAGCGAACTCGAGAGAGAGAGAGAGAGAGAGAGAGAGAGAGAGAGAGAGAGAGAGAGAGAGAGAGAGAGAGAGAGAGTCCAGACGTGCACGACTCTCGATAGTGTACATCCAATAAACTGCATTCAAGAAGCCCATTCTTGGATGCTGCCTCTGATTCGCCTTGGACAGACACGTCGTGAGCATCAAGACCGCAAGGCTTTGTCGAACGCGGCGCTCCCTAGCAGTATGCAGGTAACACGGCGAAGTGCATAGCAGGGAGGTGGCACAAACCTGACCGCCGCAGTTGAAACCTTTACTAGAGCTTACCTTAGAAAAGCCATTCGAGGCTGCCCCGAGTCATCCAATTCTAGGCATTTGTCAGCTCTCAATCCGTCCGCGACGAAGAGAACTAGTCTTCTGGCCGCAGGCACGCCGGTCAGGCTAGCTGAGAAAGTTTCTGTCACATTTACTAACGGGGAAGTGAAGTATATGTTGACAGCCGCGTGCAGGAGTATCAGATGTACTAGTGCAGCCACGAAAGGCAAGCGCATGTTCATTCCAATGAGCAGCGTCTACTGGAAATTAAACGTTTCTAGGCCAAAATCCAGCTTGGCCGGTAGGTACCCAATTGATGGACAACTTGAAATGCGTCAGCTGCCCTACTTGCAAACTTCGTTGCCTCGAAGCTGGGTCTCTACCGGCAAAAAGTATTCTATTGGCAAAAAGTCTTCTTTTTCGATCTATAGAACGGCAAAGTGGCGAGGTAAAGGAGCGATTAAGATAGAGCACCGAACAGGTGAAAAGCCTATTTTTGGAAGCACCCTTAGCTGCGAAAGCTGACCCTCACCCTATCCCGTCAAGCCTGTGGATTTAGGAGGTGCTTCCTATTGGTGAATTTTCACCGGATGTTATAGTTCAAATGTATGGCGCTTCCTGTTTGCGAAATGAATGCCAGTAATTCTAGAGCGATTTTTAGAAGCGCGACATTAAGCCACGGGTCAGTAGTTCGATCGGCAGCCCTCTTAGTCAGATTTTAACCCGTACCCGTACTGCCTGGAGGTGCTGCTGCGGTTTCGAACTAGATTTCTTCTCTCTCTCTCTCTCTCTCTCTCTCTCTCTCTCTCTCTCTCGAATTGCGAATACGAATTAAGTCAAGTTAAACTGGCCAGGAAATCCTGTGCGTGGAAATCCTCCATTCTGGTCATTCTTCTCAGCCAGCTCCCGCAAGTTCCCAGTCACCCTTCATCCCAATCCACGGCGACCAGGCGCGGCATGGCAATACAGATACTGACTCGCCTGAACTAAAAGGTTGTAATTTTGATGCTCTTGAAGTGCGAGTAGTTGCCAATTGCCAGGGCTTCCTTTGGCTTAAGCGCAAGCTAATACGGCTCCGAGTGCCGCTCTCAGCACGGGTACCGCCGACCAGCCGGCCTGTCGTTGAGCTGTGCGGCCTCGTACCTACCCTGAGGTGTTGCGACGGGCGGGCAGAGGGGGACAAATATCTCCGGGGGCCAAGGCCATGGGGAGCCAAAAGCGAAATGGATCGTGCATATTCGTTGTCAAGTCTTTCGTGTGGCAATTTCAAGCAAGTCCTTGTTTCAATGAAATTGACTATTGCTGGCTGAGCTAGTTAAGAATGTTTACAGACTCAGACCAAGCTGTAGCTTGCCGCTCTGGCGGCATACACGTGACGATACGGAAACGCCAAGGCAGCTTTAACCACCCAGTATTCGGCTGGCGCTCGCAGCGTAACATACACTCGGCAGTTCATCCCTCCGTCCACGTTCCAACTCCGAGCTCCCCGTCCGCTCGCCCAAGCCTGCCTGCCACAGGCGGGCTGCGGCACGCCAAAGGCGAGCTCGACCTGCTACGCCGAGTTAAAGGGCGAGCCAGCGTGTGCCGTGGCGGAGCACCGACACACTATTAGACCACACAAGCTAGGCTTCCTTAATTGGTTGTGCTACGACAACGCAGCAGTCATGTCTGGCCATATGTCATGTGTCCTAAAGAGAATACTGTTCGGAATGAGAAGGCAATTTTTGAAAACTGTGATGACCACAACTTGAAATTGACAGGAGTTCATGCTGCGTCAAGATTTCCTTGTAATTAATTTTTTGGAACAACAAAGAGCACCTACTCATTCTTTTCAAGATCAACTTTGAAGTGGGAAGAACTGAAGAACTTTTTTGCCGTCACTGTCAAAAGTGACTCCAACAAGGTGGTGTGCAAGGGTGAGGCTGTGAAAGCTACCAATGATGGACTGACGAGATTGTAGGTCTTCTGGAGAAACTGTCTGAGGACACAAATATTGAACTTTTAATTGTTGGTCCTGTTGCCATTTTGGTACAGCATCTTCAGAAAGATTGACCATGGTCAGAAAAGACTGCATGGTCCAAAAATGAACTCAAAAGACGCCTCTAATCACCTCCACTCTCTAGAGATTGAGTTCTCAAGACTTTTATTATAAGACCTGTGCCGGACATTACTACTAGATACAAAACTTTCCTGCGTAACACCAACATTGTCTTTATGTCTGTAGCGCCCTGCTGGCCTTGGCTGAATTTTAGCGCGAACAAGAGCTGTTTGGAGGCGGGCTAGAACTCCTTTGTCCTGGAGCAGTGAGCCAGAGAGGAGCGTCAGTGCGGTTAGAGAGGAAGCGCTTAAGAGCAAGCCAGGAAGCTCTAAGACGAGCGGTGGCGATTCGGCCTTTAGTATTGGTCCGATACCCGCGGAAGCTGCTGATGGATGTTGGCTGGTCTGTCAACCTCTGCCTTCACTCTGTCCAAGAAAGAATCGTCTGGAACCCATTCGCCATTCAAGCTGGACCGAGGTGCCCTTCCAGTGGCCTGGGGACGGTATTAGTTCCTTACCGTAATGGGCCAAGGTGTCTGGCCCAATACCACTAAGCTCTTGCCCATTGTCTCAGCTAAGTATTTAAGAGTCGAGCGACGCTCGCTCTGTGCCTTTTGTCTTTGGTCTCTTTTGTCTTTGGTGTCTTTTGGTCTTGTGTCTTTTGGTCTTGTGTCTTTTGTCCGGCTCTGCGCTTCGACGCCGTCGGACTCGTTTCTCTGAAAGCGAGGGAGGAGGGCGGGCTGTCCGCCGACGATGGACAGAACAGAACAAGACAGCGCTAGGAGAACTCGGTAGACTCCACCGAATACGGTCGTATCGCGCCCGAGCTGGCATTTTGTGTTTCTTTTGTGTTTTGTGTGTGCGCGCTAGCACGTGGTCTCGGCTTAGGGATTTGCCGGTGCGAGCTAGGCGTAGTTGGCGTGTGTGGAGTCCTAGTTCTCCGGTTACGGTTTAGGCTCCGGTTAGCGCTCAGTGTGGAGAAGTATTCCCTCCGCAAGAGTGTTGGTGCTGTTGAGAACGTACGAGGAGCGTGGAGATAAAGCTGAGCTAGACGCGCAGCGACTTTGTGCGCTTGCGAATAAAGTTCAGTAAAATCCCCAGTTTGTGTGTCTCGCTTTCCAATTCACGCCGCGGACTCACGACCCCCTTTAGTAACGGTGAGCAGGTCGGCGCCAGAAACGCTCGTTTCGTGGCGGCCAGCTTATTGCGCGTGGGCGCGAACCGAACGGCATTAGGCGCTAGGCTACGCCGCTAGTTGAGCGGCAGGTCAAGCCTACTCCGCCGAGCTTTCGGCGTTACATGTCTTTGTGGAGTCACAGACAGAGGTACATTACATTACATTAGATGTCAAAGGAGATGTGAATTTTGGGGAGTTGCAGTTGAACGAAGAACCCACCAAAAATGCAGATACCTGGAAAACACTCACTATGTTATTCTCACCACAGAAATGTCAAGAATTACGAATTACATCATGGACTATCTCCGGCAAAAAACTCCATCTAGGCTTTGCCGGCTCATAGATCTTGATGCCAAATTTGGTTTCTTGTTGAAAGTTGAGAGGCTTTTGAAAATACTTGACCGGACCAAACTCCTCCAAAAATGTGTAGATCTTGGAGGCTTCTATTGTTCAGACGTTGATGGAACAGAGCTGTACAACGAAATATGTGACTGTAAACTGCTTCTCGCCACAAGTCACTACTCGGCATTAAAGACGCCACCGTAACCCACGTCTTTCACTGTCATTTGGTCAGAATGCACATTATGACACGGCTAGCTGATTGGTGTAAGCACGTATTTCCCTCGAAGGATCACTTGCCTTTAAAAGCGTCTTGCAAAGTGCTGTAAGAAAACCAAATCTATCCAGGCGCTTTACAACTCACTGCAAGAAAAGAAAATGATGTCTCGGGTTCAATTATAAACGTCTTAAAAAGAACTCGTGAAATCAATCAGTGAAGAGCATCAAAACTCACAAAATACAAGTACGATACTGTGGATTAATCGCCTGCAAGCATGCTACGACCTGCAGCATTGCAAGTTCTGGGAACAGCAGTCCCCATCCACTAAATAATAACGCCAGTAAATATTCGGCTTACCTTAATCAGAACTGGAGTTTTAAAAAGTCGCGTTTTTTAGGTTAACTGTTGCCGACTGAGTCCACTGCTTGCTTACAACGATAGCGATTTACTGCAACCGGTCTTCCTTCTATTACAGGATTAAGCTTACAGCAGCTATAATATAGCAACTCCGATCACTCACTTAGTTTGCATGTGTTTTGGCTTCTGGCGGCAGAATTCGGTAGGTGTGAAGACCACCACAGCGGTTCGACTCGTTTATTTGTTTACCGGACTTGGCAGTTCTGGCAGCCCGATGGGCGTCACTTGGCCTACTGCCTATCTCGATACTTGTAGTATCGCCGTGCCTACTCATTTTTGAGCTGTGTTCTCTGCGTAATGGTAGCCGTTTAGAAATTTAGATAAATGGGTGCACTCGTGGCATGTCCAATCACGTGGGTATGTTGTCTGCCCACATCTCGGTTTCTCTGTTAGCATACTTACTCTTCAGTATATGCATAGAAAATCGTCTGACGGCGGTCATGCGTAGCCAGAGAATGTACTGTTTCTTAGTTCTGCCCTACAAGTGTCCTTTGAGTTCGAGTTCTATACTCGTTTATCTTAAAGAAGTTGGGCGACATTCACGATCGAATGTTTGAACGGCAGGCATTCAGCTTAGCAGTCACTGCAGCTGATGCCGATGTTTTAAATGAATGTACAGCTGGGCGTAATAGGCTAAGAAGTGATAGCCGCTGCCACGATGATGCCATATCACTTTTCCGAAAGGCTCCGTATTAATGGAGACTGGCAAAGCACCGAGACCAGACCACAGGTGAGCGGCCTGCTGGACGAGACTAGACCATCACATGACATGGACTGGACACGATCGGACAAGTAGGATTCCAACCATACCCCGGCCTCACCATGCAGATCAATTGTTGTTCTCAATCGGTTAAGTTGGATCCTTTCGTCAACAACACTCAGATAGAAAGCCACCGATAGATAAAAGTAAGACCAGGGTAGTGACATTGCGATCGCCATTGACGACCGAGATCGTCGGCTTGAGCCCTTCGGCATATGAGAAGCCTCTGGATAGAGATTAAGTTCTCTTAGAGTGCAATAAAAATGATGATTATTCAAGATTTAAATTTAACCACCGTTGCTACCCAGGATGTCGCTGGTCACACGGGACTCGAGCTCAGATATTGATGGACACCTCGAAAGACTCAACTACGTTTTGTCAGCTGGCAGATGGTATTATTCTTCACAGGCTGCAAATCAAGGTCAAAAAGCTGTGACATCACAAACCAGGGAAACTGTGGATCAATGTCTGAGTGCTTTTAATAAAATTGATAGTTTATGTATGATAGTTTAACACCATAATCATACTCTGACATCAAATTTTTCAAACGGCCATAAACAGATTGTAGGTAAAATCTTGACGAATGGCCACTGATGACATATAGTGACAGTACTAGCTGTACAGCAGACCGTCAGTCGACTCCATATATTTTAAGAGCAGAGGCCATTCGAAGTTGTCTTGCTATCTTTTGCAGTGAAATAGTGGTCATTACATGAGCTATTTCATAAAATAGCAAGAGCACAATTGTCGTTGTGAGTGCAATCACATAGTGACTGATCGAAGTACCAATGTCCAACCAACTACCTTCATTCTTGATGAGGAAGAAGAAGTGCTAAAACAAGAACAATGCAGGATTGGCATATGAGCATATTATTCAAGCCAACGTGGGCGAGAGGGGAAGACTTGGTGCTTCACGAGTCTTGCAGAGTCCGTGGGCAAGGTTAAAATTCCGATACTAATAAAAGCAGGCATGCATCTAACGGAGCTACTATTACAAAACCAGCAGCCACAAGCAATCACCAATCTGCCTGAATTGGTGACATATGACTTTTGAGGCTGTCCATGCCATAGGTTCTTAGTTCGGCGGTAAGCTTCTCGCACTTCCCAATCCAGGTTGTGGGTCGAGTCCTTCATCATCCCTATTAGCATTAGCACAGCCTTATGGCGATAGCACTTCACAAAAAAGGACATGTTAAGTGAATTGAAGGAGATTAAGTTCTCTGAGGCTGCTATACAAATGTATTACTATTAGTAGTACTATTGGCAGCACTCGAGTCCTATAGTAGGCTATTAACAATCGCCTGCAGCAAGATCTTCTCTAGCTATAAACACAAGCCTGCTGAGTCAGCTAAAGCCTGCTGAGTCAGCTACTCTTTGAGGTGAGACAGTTCTACTCTTTATGGTGAAAAAGTGTTATAGAGTAGCAACAGGATACCACATTTCAGTAAAACGTTGGTGCTCACGCACAACTTAACAGTGATACAAGAGACCAGGCATGGGGGCTGCAGTACATTAGCAACTCACATACTGCGCTATGTCTGGTCTGTGCGTCCACTGGTCTGAAACCTTTGAAGGAAAATATTTCACGACAGCTTATGCTGGATCTTAAGGTATTTACGAACCAAGACAGAGAAAGCTGATCAGTAGGATCCGAGCACGTAAGCATTAGTCATGTACGTCAACGTTGGTTACTCGATGAGGCCAGAATCTGGAGCCACGGTTAAGGAGGAGCTCGGTAACAGGTTGGGGGCATGCTAATTATTTAGACACATATTGTTCTCTTACAATATTAGACAACATTATTATTATTATTACTATAGTTATGAGATACAAATTAGGCCAGAAATTGCAGTCATTAAGCACTGCTTGCATAGAGTCAGTGAACAGTATAAATTTCCAAACGGCTAGATCGCATATGTACAATGAAGAGGCTTGTATCGTTAAAACGGCATTACCACAAGATATCTTTAGTTGCAGTGAGAAATTGCTGATAGCCTACCGTGATCTACAAGCTCACTCATGTAATGCCATCTCAGAGAAGTCTATCTCTTTCTAGGCGCTTTACATTGTTTCATTGATTCGATCTTATCGAGAGCAGTGCACAAACCAAATATGCGAACAAGACCCGTCTTGATTGTTGTTGAATCGACATAGATACTGTATACATACACTTACACATACATACAGTTTATACACGTACGAAGCACAAACTATAATTCATAAACATACCAGCCCCATGAAGTCGGACATAAGTAGAATGATCAGAAACACACGCTCAGAGGATCGATTCCTTTCGGCATTATGATGTCTCTCATGAAGGATGACGCTGAAGGCACATGACACGAGAAGAAAAGGGAGGATCACCTGGGCGATAACAAATCAATCGATGAGCAGAGCTACACACTGGCAACACAGCGGAGCTATTTATACTGGATGTAATTATCCAAAAACTGTTCATACTGAGTGCTATTACCTTCAGTAACATTAAGCCGCCCATCAAAAAAGGATTGAAAATGGTCAGATAGCAATAGACGGATGCTGGCTCAAAACTACAAGATATTAGGAAACAAAAGTCAGATCAGCTGACGAGAAGTATTAAGATGATAAGATGCATAGTTTCTATGAATTACCTGTTCAGACTTGCTATGTTACCGGTTCCAAAAAAGCCCACCGTGATTATATAAACCTGTAGTAGTTAAGGAACAAAAAACATAAACGGATTTGCATGAAGTGTAGCTCTGTATATATCTGCCATCAAGGTTGATCACAACAAATACAGGGTATAATAATGCATATTTATAATCATCCCGACCTAAACAAGGCAGTGTGCTACTATCTGTGAAGCCACGTAAGATCCAGATACAGAACAGAGCAACTAGTGAACGATGATATCAGTTTTTAAACTATCCAGGAGCCCGATGTCCTATCAAACTAGTAGGATAAAGCAAACTTGAACCGTATAGAATTAACGCAGCCTGTCACAGACGAACAAGCAAGGTGCAAGCTCAAAAGATATACATTGATGCAATAGGTGAACATACTGAAAGCGCACAATGTAACGATAGTAACCAACTCTTTTCTTGACAGAAATGCTGCTAGGTTCACCTAGTTTGACTTAGACAGACAGCATTTACTTTGGAGAGACAATCTGACAAGTACATTAGCAAGTGAAGATAATGTAACATAATGTACCTCTTCGCGTAACTCCACAATGCCACAAAGAATAAGTGAGTGTTACACAGGAGCACTCTAAGTCTAGTCGGCTTTCGGTAGCATATGGTAGCCAACAGACTTAATCTCACACAACAAAGAGAAAGTAGGAAGCATTGCTGAGTCAGGAGGTCAGTTAAGGAAGTGAATAGCATGGAAATAGCAGCTTGGGACAGCTGGAAAAGATGTGCCACGGTCGGCAGCAGGAGAGATGATGTCAGGGCATAAGAATTGTGGAAGTGGGTTCTACGGTCTAGAACATGTCAAACAAGTGCGCTTTTACACACATAGGTATAATTACTATTACAAGTACGCTTATTACATTATAATTACAAGTATGCTTATTAAATTATAATTACAAGTACGCTTATTACATTATAATTACAAGTGCACTTTTACACACATAGGTATAACTCTCCAGCCTATCTTTCAGATATACTACCCCATCAGGCCAAGCATCGTACCACCCGCTTCTCGGAATCCAACAGTCTGGAAATACCTCGTACAAACCTTAAATCCTTTGGAGACCGTGCATTCAGCTCGTATGCTCCCAAAGCCTGGAACTCCCTCCCGACCTGCGTCAGAACATCCCATGACCTGACCACATTTAAAAGAAACTTAAAAACACACCTATTTAGGACAGCATTTAGTGGGTCCCTGTGATTCGTCCTTGATGTGCTTATGCGTGCTGACACTGTGCATGCTGCCACTAACCACATTTGCATGCTGACCCTGTGCATGTCACCCCTAACCATATTATTCATTTTGTTCGTTTTTCAAGCATGATTTTACTTACTATTCAATTGCATATCATTTTGCAGCAAATGTAAAGCGCCTAGAAAGAGATTAAGTTCTCTGAGGGCGCTTTATCAAGTGCAATATTATTATTATTATTATTATTATTATTATTATTACTGTCCTTGTCGAAGCATCACAGAGCAAAGAATTGCCCATCACTGGAACGCAAAGCAGAAATCAAAGATCAAAAGTCGGTGAGAGCAGGCAGCGATGTGGTTTAATGCACAGCCAAAAGAAACTGACTTGCACAGCTCTCTCTATCGGCAAGGCCAAATAATGCAAGAAAGGCAGCAATCGTATACTCACAAACTGAATCGGGTGAAAGTCTAAGAGTAGCAATATTTCCGAAAACAAACACCCGAGGTGTGATTACCACCTTCAGACAGGAAGCATTAGCTGAAAACAATGTGGAGCCTGCTTGCACCTGGTGACATAATGATAGCAAAACAAAATTAAACAAAGTTAGATTAAATATAATTAGATTTATGTTCATGTTGCAAGAAAATTATGAATATAATTTAGAAATGTTTTCATTTTTCCTTTAAATACATATTGTGCTCCATTAACCAAGAAGTCTAAGCTTGGCAGTCAGTGGGTCGGGCTCACCAGTCAACCAGGCGAGGCTACTCAGGCCCACATTTCACCAAGTTAAAGCTTCCCGTGATTTTTCACCGATGCAGGCCCATATAAACCCACGGTTTCCATCGCCATTGCAGATGGCGAGTTTTCACAGCAATGGATTGGGGGAAAGCAGAAGGAAAATAATTCAAGCACACCTATCGGGACAACAGCGAGAAAAACAACCGAAGGAAGCCACTCCGTGCTGAAACTCACCGGAAACGTTGCATACGACAAACTCGTTAAGAGGAAGACTGAAAAACACACCCGGGAGCTTCGTGCGCTGTCAGAGCTCAACGAACGCCTTACTTTAGACAAGATACAAAAAGAAGAGAAAGAGAGTGAAGGCATGAATCGAGCACTTTGCGACCCGGGTCTATGGGTCCGTGGTATGGAGTCCTTGCCCGACAGTAGGCCGGGCTCGCCAGCCAGGCTGAGCTCACCGCTCGCTAGGTCAGCGGACACACAGGCCACAGTTGTGATGTAACACTGAAATCCCCCTCTTTTTCACGGCTATAAGCTAGGAATAAAAAAAAAAACAGAAAACTTCCATAGCACCCTCAAAAGAACTAAATCTCTTTCTAACAACTTTACATATGCAGGGAAGAAAGCATGCCTTACAAGCTCGCCAAAACCGGCAAAGTATCGACAGGTCACAGCAAACTAGCTGCAGAGACATGCACCGAGACATGCCGCAGACGTGCTGCCCACTGAGAGCCAGTCTCCTATGGCTAGAGATGACATTTCACGGCTGCATAAGGACTGCATTGGTACTGAAGACACCCTCTCCATCTTCCTCCTGCCCTCTTCCTTCCTCCCTCCCTCTTCCTCTCATTCGTGTTTTTCATGGTCCAATAGGCTCTGCACTCAACCTCTTTATTAATCTTTTCATATCGCCAATACTTGTTTTTCTTACAGCTGTAATAAACTTGGATAAACAATACACTGCTTTCAAGAATGACAACAACCAACGCTCTAGTGTCAACAATGGCCAAATAAAGAGAACGACGTAAAAGGATACAAATACGAATGCCAGCTGAGCATCTCGTAGCGTAGTTGAGTACCACAAGTTTGCAGCCGGTACGGAGTGTACAGCCTAGCGAAGAGGAAGACAAAACTGCTCCATTTGCAGCACCGAGTTGCCCGTCAAAACGACCAACAGGTGGTCGCAGTGCATAAACATCCCACATTGTGATATTGCAAAAGTTGCAGAGCTAGAGTTACCTCTTTGCTATGCAAGTGATCTTCCATGTAGTACCAAACGAATAAGAAAATGGAGAGGACCACAATAAACATGCTTTCATGGCTACAACCAAAGAAGCAGTGAAAGAGCTCACCGAACGGTATGAATACTAGCAGGCAGACGAGATTGACCTCACTTTAAGCTGTCATGCCCTTCATCACGTGTTCCAGTACAGAGTACCCGGCCCCATCCTTAACGTCTATGGTGCACAAGGAGAGCCGCCAGGCATTTAGGAACATGACAGGGATTACAGTCATTACACATCACGCCTACTCCTTGCACAGATCATGAAACAAGCTTTGTCTAGGTAGCGCATTGCCACAAGGTTCCAAAGCAAGCACCTTTGCCTGACGTCCCATTCTTTGTGCATCAAAGGATTGGTCAACTCGAGGGGCAAGCACTTCATCCGATAGATACTACCCAAACAAAGACAATATTTCACCACTTGTTGCCAAGCAACACACTAAGCTGTAGGAGTGCGGGTCAAGCATGCGCACTCACGATTACCAGTCGAGAATGGTCAATGGCTCAGTCGTCTACCTCTCTCACCTACACCCCAGTATGTGGCTTGTACTTCAATTCCCCAAACCAACATCCCACCAGCAGCATTTTCTAGCTGACACTATAGATAACCGGATGTCGATTGAGCCACATTTAATTTTTTAAATCTACAGCACTTAACTATAATAGTAGGTGAAGGTCATTCACTCATACAAGATACTCACATCATGGGCTGCAGGATATCAGGCTGACCTGAAAGCAATGCTTGAGGAGCATTGGTCCCCAGGAGATGGAGTAGATGCTCCGGTGAGGGGAAAGCAGATACCCCCCTAGGGGGAGGATGCTCCACAGGGGAGGGGGTGTGTAAGGCAGATAATAATACTAATAATAATAATACACTTGATAAAGCGCCCTCAGAGAACTCAATCTCTTTCTAGGCGCTTTATATTTGTTGCAAAGGCAACACGATCGAATGGTAAGTGGTATTATGCTTGATAAACAACATAAATAACACGGTTAGGTGTGACATGCACAGGGTCAGCATGCAAGTGTGGTTAGTGGTCGCATGCAACAATGTCAGCACGTATAAGTACATAAAGGACAAATCACAGGGACACACTAAATGCTCTGGAAGGAAACGCTCCAGGGGGATGCTTTGGGTCTCTTGTATAGAGACCTAAGAGAACTAAATCTCTATCCAGATGCTTTAAAACGTGCTGCAAGAGAATCAATAATCAAGCTTTAGTGACAATGATGACATCATGCTTAGACAGGCTTACAAAAGCCAAAAACTATCTTGCTTAGACCAGCATGCTAAAGCAAACAAGAAGCAGGAACTCAGGATCAGCAATTACTAGAACCTTTGGCTGGTAACTCGCACTGAACCGTGTACATGTAGCATGCAAAGCACAGAGGAACAAAACATGACAAGTTCACTGGGGTGAAGGAAAAGCTGACCAGAACAGAGGGTTCCTTAGGGAAATGAGTCTTTAGCTGAGACTTAAACGAAGCTAGGTAATTGCAGGTAGTGACCGTATCAGGAAGCGAGTACCAGACTTTAGGAGCATACAAGCTGAAGGTTCGATCACCAATAGATGATTGCTCATGCACACATGATTGTGTGCGCACACACACACACACACACACACACACACACACACACACACACACACACACACACACACACACACACTCAGTTTGTGCAAACACTCACGCGAGAGCACAGACTCAATAAGTGTGCATGCTTTCTTTACAGCATATGCAAAGTGCCTAGAAAGAGATTTAGTTATTTTAGGGTCAACACCATCAAAGAGGCATCTATTAAGAACCTATTCTACACATACACGAACAACTTAGCTGCTTCCTCTTTACTCTGAAAGTGTGTCTCCCCAACTCATACAAGCTAGCATTGCCCACGTCGGTTGCAAGCAAAGTTGCTGCATCATGAGCATACCTGATGCTGAATGTCAAGTACAAAGTCACAAATGAGGCAGCAAGGCTGCTCAGCCGGGCACGTGGCTTGATGGAGCTCGCAAGTGGAATGAAGAAGGTGCTGCCTTTAAAACAATAGTAACCATGCACATATAAATACACCGCAACTCAGCTATGTTTACACACACACACACACACACACACACACACACACACACACACACACACACACACACACACACACGCACACACACACAAACACACACACACACACACACACACACGTGTGCAAACCCACACCTTGCACTGAAACGCAGACCTTTCACTACACCGCTCACTGGGTTGCTGGGCAACAGCTAGCCAGTATCAGTGCAAAGAACAAACACAAGTAATGCCTTATGTCCACCAGGTCTCGAAGTGTATATGTACTGTACAGCAGCATTCATGCATGGTCGGCAAGCAGCAGGCAGAGGATATGCTTAGTAGATGCAAGCATTCACAGGCCCATCATTAAGGCAACCGACAAAACTGACAGCAAGACACCGACCGAGTGGAGCCGGCAACTTCACAATAGTCTGCTTACATGAAGTAGCACTCAAGAGCTGGGAAGTAGTAAATAGCATCTCTGCCTGTCTCTGTCTGTCTTTGTTTCTCCTTGCTCGCTCTTTCTCCCTCTTCTCGCTGCTCTCGATGCAATGTATCTGTCTGCCAAACAACATTTGCCACTCTCGTTGCTTGCCGTTTAGAAGCCCACTTACTACGGCAACTACCTACCGTACAGCTAGCCTACTGAATAACGTGACCATTAACACTACCTTCAGATTGTGGCATTTTATTGTCGATCGTATGCAGTCATTATAAAGAGACGATAAGTGCAATTAAGAGTCTTGCCTGGCACGCATGCCTCTCCGAGCTGGACCACGTTTTTCTGTAATCCCATGTAATTTATCTACCCCTTGAGCTAAATCCCCAAACAGTCCAACGGCAGATGGCCTTAGGTCCTGCATTTTGAAACTGCTTTACTTGCAAACGAGGCAGAAGGGGGCAAACGTTCACATGTCCAGCCTTTAACCCAGGGGCGAAAGGTCCAAGGATGAGGCAGCGACCTCTCGGATGGGATACCCCCAGCCCAAGCAGGCCCCAAGACCGTCGAAAGTCTGTGCAACGGTCATCCGACCTGCGGCGTCGATTAAGCTGAGGCAGTGCCTGTCAGCCGAGGGTGTAGCGCTAGACGACAGAACAAACAAGGCATACGTCCACACCGGGTTCGCGAGGCCTGGCGAAGCAATCAAATCGATTACCTATCGGCTTGCCACTGCGATGCCTCGAACTGCGGCTTCTCGCCCACCTGCTGACATCCCCGGAGCGGGGCAAAGCAGCGCAGACACGAAATGAAACGCCACCCTCGAGCATCGCCGAGTGGCTTGCTTGCGGCGCCGGATCGACCAGCAAGGTAGCGACCAGAGGCTAGAAGCATCAAACGGGGCGAGCCACAGTCCATCTCTTACCTAGCAGGGTCCAGGTGAACATCTGACAAAGCACGGGAAGCCCGAGCTTTGCTTCAATACTCAGCGAAGTCCACTTTACCACCAGTCCAGTCACCAGCAGCAGGGCAGACTAGAGAAGAGCGATCGTGGAGTGAGCGATTGATTGTGGACGACAACGATTCGGCGAGTGTGCAGGCCAGCACGGTCAATGCGGCAGGCCAATGCCTCATCCCTTTCCCATAATAGTCTGATTTAGAAAACGAGCCTCTAATACTAGAACAGCTCTACTCGAGCAAGGTCCGTCAATCGATCGGCTATAGTTTATTTTTTACAGAGAGAGTGAGGGGAGAGAGTGTAGAGAGTAGAGAAAGAGGGAAGGAGGGAGGGGGAAGGAGGGAGAAGGACGGGAGTTCGAGAGAGAGAGAGAGGGAGGGAGGGAGGGAGGGAGGGAGAGAGAGAGAGAGAGAGACTAGAAAGCCAATGCTGCAGGCAGCCGGTGGCGACGAGGTTCGCTAGCAAGTGCAACGCCGCGACAGGAATGAAAAGAGCTCAGCAGCTCAGTGCCAGACCTGACTAGCCCACCTGATATTTCAGTAGGTTCTCGGACAAAATTCGAGCTTGATAGTAGGTAGCAATGCTTGCACAGCAAGCAGCCAGCAACCTGCAAGAGAGGCCCATGACGAGAGATTAGCCTAGGAGGCAGAGGCGACGACTGCACGCATTGTATGAGCTTCAGAGGCAGCGACCGCCCTACACTGGAGACCCTACATAGGCACAGCAGGCAGCTGCACACAGAGCAGGCGCACACTACGTAAATGACACGAGAGGTGAGTTGAAAAGCAAGAGCATCACGGTCAACCTCGCATTCCCTTTCCTCACAGGCCTCTCTCTGTAAAGGCCTGCCTTCTTCATCTGGCCGGTCTATGCTAACTCTAGCTCGCTTTCCTCCTCCTCTAATCTCTCTCTCTCTCTCTCTCTCTCTCTCTCTCTCTCTCTCTCTCTCTCTCTCTCTCTCCTCTCTCTCTCTCGACCTCTCTTGCTCTTTCTAGGGCTCTATTATTTTTTCAGAACTAAGTCACTGAACAGATGAACTGCATCGCAATGGAGCACCGGTCAAAATAGATGAGCTGGTGTGTGTTTAACATCTGGAGTCAGAGGTGATAGCTTAACCCCCAAGGATGGCTTTTTCTTTTGAAACTATTGTTTAAGGAGTAGGTGTGCTTGTCTTGCTGAATAGCAAACGATTTTCGATCACACTCGCACTAAACAGTACCCGACAACGCTGTATTATTAACTCAAGTGCAGAAAACATTAACTCTCACAGGAACTGTCTGTCGTCTGTGACTCTGAAACGATGCACTCCGATTGGCTAGTGTCTTGGCTCATGCCTGGCAGCAGGAGCGCTGCGCTCTGATTCGCTGCTCAGGGTCAGGGGGAGCCTCCTGGCACCAGCACACGACAACAGCTAGGTGGTGGTGCTGCCATAGGCTAGAATATACACTCTCACATAACGATATCTAAATTACGACAACCCTTGCAGCGCTTGGCGCTACATACATCTGCCGACTGTTCAGTCACACTTGGCAACTGCATTGATACGTTGTCACAATGTAATCCATCTCCTTTTTTTCAGAAGCAAATGCTTCGCTTACAACTCAGCGTCCGGCCATTCTAACATGTGGTCAGCGTGCAAAGCAAGACCTCAAAATGAAACATGTCACTCACACCAAATTGTAATGAGTGCTTCTGCCAACGACGGGCAGCAGAGGAAACACAGCCAGGACGACACATGACGCGCTCCAGCAGACGAGCAGCTGCTGCGGCATAGATGCCGAAGGACGCCGGTGAGTCGAAATGGTAGTCGACCACCAAGGAGCAGTAGCAAGCCACAGTAGTCCAAGTGAGAGCAGCTCCCGGCGAAAAAAACTGAGGACCTACAAAGCAGCACATCAAACCGGAGTGCTTGGGCGGAGAAGGATTTTGCTGCAGTATACGAGGAGGCTTCGGGGGCATGTGCAGGCCAGGCCATTGCACAACACCGTGCACAATACAAAGGCCGAGGCTAAGGCAACCTACGCAAGGTCGCAACCTGCCAGCAAGCTGGATCTCTCGGCCAGCACAAACTCTTCGCGAGGCGAATCAGCAGCTACTATATCAGTGTATCTACAGTATATTAAAAAAGCCACCTGATGACGGTAAAGGGCATTTAAACTAGGCAAAATCTGAGGAGTGAATTATTTACGACTACAGTTTAGGGAGTAAGCTGAATTACAACTGCACAAAAGGATCGGCAACAAAGAAAAACGGAAAGCAGACGGCAGTGCCGGTTTATCAACTAGGCTGGGCCAGTATAGATTAAGTTGCCGTTAACTAGATGTTGGAACGGCTCACCAGCAACCGGCTCATTCATAGCAGGCATGAGGATCTGGGTTCTCGATCACCTCGAGCCGCCCGTTTTTGTCTTTTATTTTAAAGCAAGAATGGCACGAGCAGAGGTTTTTTGGTGCAAGAGGTTCTAACCGATGAATATCTAATAATTCAGTACATTATCAATTCTCCTCATCAAAGGTGTGTACATGGATCTATGCTTGTAATCCAAATTACATTTGCAGTGTGGGTTCTTGTGTCGCCGAAAAAGGCAGTGAGACTGCAAGCAACAGCCAGGTCGTACCAGCTGAGCACTTCTATGGCAAAGGTGCAACAAAAGGAAGCGACGAATATTAATGGCTACATACACAATACTCGCATGATTTCCATTCCACAGTGCTAAGTGCTGCTATTGCTGCTGCATTTCCCAGGGATGAGTATACAATGGTCCAGTCAATGATAGAGCAGCTCTTTCGTTTTTTTTTATACATCGCCCAGATATTTCGTTTGCTATTTTTACGGACTCGTTAAATAATTTACATCACCCCGTGGTAGTGACGAGAATTTTCACCACCGAAAAATTCCGGAAGCCATGGGTATTTGGTATTTTTTTCTGGAAGAGATGGTGACAGTGGATTCCCTTCAGCATTCCAATTACTAACGAGTTTCCAAGGCCTCAAGCAGGCAAAAGCACTAGCATACAAAAAGAAATCTCCGTACTGTTTTATCAGCAAAAAGGACATTGCAAAACCAACTTGAAGAGTCTACTGTTAAGCATCACAACCATCAATAACCTGCTTTCTTTGATTACCCAGTGTTAGCAGACAGCAGCTGAGCTGTTAAGAAAGAGGATTCCCCATCATTTAAAGGATGCATACGTTCCGGTCAAGCCTTTTCTTTGCCTCGGGAAACGTGCATTTTTCTTTATTCCTGTGTTTTGCATGCTAACGTATGGTAGAGTCGGTTACTAGCCTGAGGTCTTACTCACCGGGAACTTACTGAGTGTTTTCATGTTGGCTTTAGCATGATGGCTTGAACAGGATACTCGTGTTGCTTTTGCATGCTTGACACCGTAAATGTTGCTGACCCTTGGTTATTGATTATTTTGCAGTTTTAGAGCCGCAGTATAGCGACTGAAGTCCCCTTTAGGCTATATAAACAGCCAGCATTACTATTTCATTACCTACAAACAATGCTCGAATGCTCGTGACGAGGCTAGCTAACTTTGGGAAGTTCCCTGGAGGTTCTACAGTCAGCCCACTAGACCCACTGTCCCACAACATGAGCACAGTCCATGTATATGTCCGATGAACTGAACGAGTAGGCGACACTCTCACCTCTGGCTGCGGAAGTCGTGGTGGTTTTGATACCCCTTTACGACATAAACTACTCCTTTCTTTGTTTCCTATCATTACTATACACGATGGCTCACTAGGTAAGGCGGTTGCTTTTCACGACCTCGGCCCCGAGGTTGGGGGTTCGAATCCTGTGGTGGGTGATCCTTTATCTCGCTGCAAGCGGTGGTGATAGCCGTCAAGGCTCTTCTGTCGCTATACGAAAGAGGCTGTTAAATCAGATAGTATGTTTGGAGTGATAAGCGCTAGACAAATCCATTTAACGATTCCGATTTAAATCGATTGGTGATAGTCCTATATCAGGGAAGAAGCATCGAGCAATTTTGTGCTTGTAATACCCATGAAGTTCCCAGAGTTTCCCTCTGGAGAATTTGCGTCAATATTCAACACATGCATTTGACATCCAAGTACACGAATGAAAGAGCTTAGAGTACTAACATATTGACTACATCCATCCATATAGAAAAGGCATTCGTATACGAGAAAAAGTGATGCCAACGGTTGACTGATACGAGAGATGGAATATTCACAATATGAGACGCCAGCCGATGATATCAACACTTTCCTGCAAAAGTTAGACTGCAATGCCCATATCGGGCAGATTGCATAATATGGCAGTTCAAGAAATACGATGTGCAAAAGCTATCCTCTAAAAGCCTGACGTTAACATTCTGCACTTGGAAGCAGAGAAAGAGCTCGAACACAAGAGACAGACAGACGGAACGAAAGTGAACAGAAAGAACTTGCCGGGAAAAAAGCTGTCAGCTGATGCAACAGCTAAACGTAAATACCAGGAGAACAGCATCAAATGCTTTCAATTCACTTAAAATAGTAATAAAAAGAATAATACTAGATCGTTTGCTTAGCATCATAGGAGAAATAAATAAACTGTCGGCTGATACAAGAGCTACACGTTAATAGCAGGAGAACAGCATCAACTGCTTTCAATCTACTTATAATAATAAAAAATAATAATAATAGGTCGTTTGCTTAGCGCCCTAGGAGAAATAAATCTCTATTCAGGCACTTCACAACTCGCTGCACTTGCAGTGGGCAAGTGATGATTGTCAGATGCAGGACTCGAACCCACGACCTCGGTCACGAAGGGCGAGCACCTTACCTCCTGGGCTAAGACCCGGACGCAGAGTGAAGAAAGAGCAGGAGACCGTAGAAACTCAGCAGCTTGCTTGAGAAAAGAAGAAGCACAGAGTGGAGGAGGGAGAGAGACACGTCAACAAACAGA
Organism: Cristatella mucedo; assembly: GCA_009760855.2. NCBI lineage: Eukaryota > Metazoa > Bryozoa > Phylactolaemata > Cristatellidae > Cristatella > Cristatella mucedo. The sequence continues at coordinate 6,587,744 of WPIO01000007.1, forward strand.
AAAAGAAGAGAGGACTGAGCGGATGGAGGGAGAAAGAGAGGGATGAATGGGAGGAAATAGGTAGGTACGACTAAATGGATGCAGGAGGATTGGACACAAGAGGTATGGAGGGTGGGACAGACAGAGGCTGAGTCCAACGGCTCCTAAGTCACCGAGTCCTACGAAACATCGGGTGAATCAGAGAGCTAACCGGGCAGAGCGCACGTGCAACTCTGGCTCAGGATAAACATTTCATGTGAGCAATGAACCACAAAATCCAGACACTACAGCACGTCCACAAACAGGCAAAACTCCACAAACAGGCAAAGCCGCAGCAGCACAGCCTGAGCAGGCTTTTGCCAGGCGCCTAGCCCAGATTGCCAAACAGACCACACACTGATATTTCTCGCTGCAATACTGAAAGCATACCGAAAATAGAATGGCAAGTCCTGCCGTCAGCAGCCTTCACAATTAAACAGTATGGCGATTAGCAGCAGCATGCGGCAAATTTTGATCCACGGGCCACTAGTTGTGCAGGCATCGAGGCAGACAAGAAGAGCAGGCTTACCATCAGCTCGAGGCCGAAGCAGAGCAACAGCAGCGCAAGAAGACCCGACCACGACCGCTTCGTGGTCGTGCTGAGCTGAAGGCACCTGACCACAGCACGGCCCCTATACGAATAAGCAGTCAACACGAAAGTCAACGAACTAGAAGTAGAGAAACGCCAACACTGCTGCTTAGTATCGACCAATGCATAGAGCTATAGTGGTACATTATCACACACCTCTTGAATACTTCTTCCCAAAGCCAAGTTGGACTTAGGCTGTACAGATAGTATGACAATGGTGAACTCTGAACTGAAAAACAGAATAAAAAGTTTTGATTGTCACTGCAGAGCTAGTGCCTATTGTGGTATATACAGCCAACTTATTGGGTAGGCTATTGCTTTAGCACAGTTGACCGAGAGCAAACAAGTCAGTTGCTTTCTTTCCAGAATATGCAAAGGGCCTAGAGAGGGATTTCAATTCTTTTAGGGTGGTATATGAAGCAAATGTTTATTTACTACTCTTTAAAAGTGAAACCATTATGTAAACATACCCTCCGTCGGACTAATTTCTATGCTTATAGCAAGATTATGTTTACATGGATGGAGTCGCGTGACTTACACAATAAGCCCACTTTATCGCTTTTATTATGGCTCGTCACAATAAACATCTTCACCAATGATTAAAGGAAAAAGAGATGCATACACACTCAGGCACTAAACAATCTTTGCAATATGGCCACTGCTGCTGTGGCTGTGAATTTGTTCGAATAATAAGAGGACTTTCTACGCCGCCAGGCACACTAAAGTTATTCAAAGCATGCGAAAACATTTATTGGCAACCCAAAAACAAAGACCTATGCTGCTGCTGGTGTGTGTGTGTGTGCAAATGTCTATGTGTGCGTGCGTGTTTGTGTGTAAGTGTTGTGTGTGTGTGGTGTGTGTGTGTGTGTGTTTAGTGTGTGACGTCGTCCAACCACCATTATTTATGACCTCCTTTGTCTGGCCAGGAATATAACCTAAAAGCTTCTGTGGTGTCTCTTAAACTGTAGCACATTCCAAGGAGCCTTAGCTTTACTTAACAGGTCGTCTGTTAGTGTAGGCCAAACACCAAATTACACGGCTCAAATACTGTGTTTGGGGGTCATTATATTTGGTAGCAAGATAACACTGCTAGATAACAAGGTGCTGGTACACACGCACGCACGCGCACACACACACAAACACACTGCGTAGCACTGTCAATGCTCCGCCATTTCGTCTTGGATATGTGCACAGCGCCAAAGCAGGGCTGTCTGCTCGACGATGGACAAAAATGCAACTCCTCGAAGCGTGCCCCCCCCCCCCGTCCTGCAGGTGTCGATCGACCGCAGTCCTTTCGGCACACATCATAGCCTGGTCTGCAAAACTCAGGCGCCCGTAGCTCTCTCTACGACTTACCGAGCAGCAGCACGACGATGGTGATGCGGCAGACGGCAAAGGCAACAGCTCGCATTGACCAGCGTGACGCGTGCCGAGCACTCTCCGGCGGCACGTCTAGCGGCAGCATGGCCACCACCGTGTAGGCCATCCAACCACCAAAACCAAGGGCCAGGCACACCCTGCCGACGAACGAGCAGGCTCGCGTTCGAGCAAACCACAGCCACTTCCGGCATGGGCTAACGGCGACTGCCCGGCCATTGCAAGCAGCAGCGATGGCGCCGTGACAAGAAGGCGTATGAGAGTACCTAGGCAGCTGCGTGCGCATGCATCTGGCGAATGATAACCGCCAGCAGTGGCTATGGCTACTAGGCGACTCGCTGGCCAGATGCCGCTCTCAGCCAGCGAGACTCGAGGCGCACCATGGAGATGCACCATGCACACCTTTTCGGGCGGGCGGGGGTGTGAGCAGTCTCACCCGAGGAAGGTGCGATCGTAGGCGTGATAGTAGGCGAGACCAGCGAGTGCATCTGCAACAACGCCGACAGCGAGGCGCTCGGCCTCGGCGTACCGCTGACGAGCTACGGAGGCACTTGCCGCAGCAAGGCGAGAGGCCACGCCACTACTGGTCACGCGGTACGGACTGAACAGCGGACGCAGTGTCTGCTTTTCTACTTGCTCTTCCTTGACCTAGGAACAGAGCAGCGATGCGGCAAGTGAGTCCACAGGATGCAGAGCGGCCAACCTAATCTCCAGAGGCGGCAGGCAAGGAGTCCAGATGAAAAAGAGAACAAGATTAAAGATGAAAAAGGGAAAAACATAAATGAAATGAAAGGATCTAAGCTGCTTAGCTTAGCGCTCGACGGCACGAGCAGCTGCCACCTTGAACTGTGCTGCCACCTGCCGGGCATTGGCGAGCATGCTCTGCGCCTTGTCGTGATCCGACATGTCGAGCAGTGACGTCCTGAGGAGACCCTATAAAACAGAGCTTGATGTGTGCCAGTGCCGCCTTGCTGACTCACCCTGACAATCAGCAGATGCCACAGGGCGCAGAGGCAGTGCCGAGAGGCTGGCCAAAGCGCTAGCAAAGGGCACTTGCAAGCACGTGACAGTGAACGCTTTTAGGAGCTTCAGGCGGCACCCAGCCACCCCCTCCCACCTACTGATGCTGTGACACCTGCCCTCGGCTTCTGCTTCTAGCTAGCGCTCTTGCTCATGTTGCGCCGACGTTCGTGCTTAGCAGTGGGAGGCTGCCGGCGACAGAAACGAATCGCCGAGACCGGAAGACTTTGAGTGGAACCCGGAGCACTACGTCCAGACGAAGGTGAGCAAGCTTAAGCCCACAAGCAGACAGCAACAGGCAGACACGAGGCGCTTGTGCAGGGAGGGGGAGCTGAGACGAAGCAGCCAGCACCTGTAAGCTGCATTTAGGAGCCCACTGCAGCGGCAGCAGCAGCAGCAGCAGCAGCAGCAGCAGCAGCAGCAGAGGCGGCGGCAGTGGAAGCATCTGAAGCGGAGCCAGCGGAGAGTCGAGGCGGAGCGTACACTGCCAAAGCCTCTCGCAGAGACCCGCAGCGTCCACAGAAAAAAAAAAGCGGAGGAGTGGTATGCAGCCTCCGGCACCTGTACCGGCCGTGGCTGGGGGGGGACCAGCGACTAGCCGAGCGCTTATACAACATGGCTTGTCGAAATGGTGCACAGGCGACCGTACAAGCGCACCCAGAATTCTATACCGTTCACATGCATCAAAGACGAAAAAACACATCTCCACTAGTAGATCCTATGTAAAGATCATTCTTAAAGATGGATTTGACATGCGCCAACATACAGCTAAGCAATCCGAGAATCAGCTGAGTCAGAGAGTGCAAGGGTGAAGACTGAGGAGCCGTCCTGATAAGCAAGCTAGAGCGGAGGAAACTGAGGAACCTAAAAGTGAATGACAGACCAAAAGTCGATGCCTTGCCTGGTGGAAAGCTAGTGCAGGTAGGAGAGGAGAAGCAGTGTATTGTGGTAGTTGCCATGTTTAGAATAGTTCACGACAGCAACACATCTGCGGGCTCATTACATCTAGCCGCTGTCAACCTGAGACCATTATGCATGTGCTCGGTCATTCTATAATTTGCATTTGACATCTGCCCAGACGTCGGCTACTTCCATCGAGGCTTTAAGGGCCACGATTACCCCATACTCCACATTAGTGACATCAAAAGCGCTACCAGCGGCTCTCCTGCAGCTCTGCACTCTTCTTTCTAGCTGCACTGCACATTGAGCAGAGAGAGGGGGCCAGCGGAATATTTCCTCTCCTTTGGACCGACCTGAAGAGGCGTGCCGGGCAGCTTGGCTGCCAGACACAACCCTTTGCCTTCCATTGTTTGGCAGCCTCCGGAAAGGTCAAGGTTTGTCTGCTGTAGATAATCCTGGCTAAGCCTATGGACAGCGCTGCTATTTCTCTGCTACATACTTCCATTCTAAGACTGTCTGCCTAACTCTGTTATTTTTCTTCCTTATTCTTTGACAGCTGTTTGGTATCAATTGGAGAAAACTAATTCGGCTTTGACTGTGCTACAGAAAACTCTCGGGTACCAAGTAATAACAGCTACTTTGCCTTCACGGATTTGCATAGCTAGAAGATCGTGTGCATTCACTAGCACCCACAGCATGCCTACAGTTGATTGACAACCAAATTTTCACGGTAAGTCATTAGCAGAAGATTTTCAGCCAAACAATAATCTTTGCTAGTCTCCCAAAGAAAGCACTTATTCAGGGGGGGATGCCGAACTCGGCTGAGAGATCCATGCAGACATGAGCATGCAAGCCCATCATCAATTTTCACCCACTTACCACCGAATTTGCAGGAAAGGCCAGACCAAGAAGTGCAGCCATAAGCGGAGCCATGTCTGCCTGATCTAGATCCTGTCTTTGGATGTCTGACAGGTTCCACTGGGATGCATCGACTGGATGGCCGACATGATTTCCTTTATGATGGGAAGCATGCTGTAGATCAAGTGCTGCAACAGGGCCACGTAGGCCTGCACCCCAGCCAACGAATGGCGTGAGTGTCTCCTCGGGATGCCCCGTGCCATGAGATCCTACAGGTGAGCAGAACAGCAAAGCACGTGAGCAAAGCAGCAATGAGAGATTACTTATTAAAAGTGCCACAAGACAGCATATGTAAAGTGCCTAGAAAGAGATTAAGTTCTATAAGGACACTATACAAATGTATTATTATTATTATTGAGAGGGCTGGCCATGCCACCTTACAATTAAGATGACGGCTAATCTTAAAAAAAAGGCATTAGATGCACGTAATGGTATGTCATCTACTGTATTGTACCTATGCAAGTACGGTTGCAAGGACTTGGTTAATTGTTGCTGCTTAGCTTTTGTCTGATCTTTGATTCATTATTTTTTATTTTTGCTTCCTCTGTATCACCTCAAATCCTTTGGAGACCGTGCATTTAGTTCGTATGCTCCCAAAGCCTGAAACTCCCTCCCGACTTGCGTCAGAACATCCTCTGACTTGACCACATTTAAAAAGAACTTAAAAACACACCTATTTAGGACAGCATTTAGTGGGTCCCTGTGATTCGTCCTTCATGTGCTTATGCTTGCTGACACTGTGCATGCTACGACTAACCACATTTTCAAGCTGACTCTGTGCATGTCACCCCTAACCATGTTATTAATGTTGTTTATCAAGCATGATATTACTCACCATTCAATCGCATTTCCCTTTGCAGCAAATGTGAAGCACCTAGGAAGAGATTGAGTTCTCTGAGGGTGCTTTATCAAGTGCATTATTATTATTATTATTTTAGTTGGCGCAGCTAGCTTCACAAGTCTTACTTATTGGTCACATCTTCAGAGTTTATTATGGTCCTAGCAGGCAGCATGCTGCTCACTGGTCAAGGATTTTCAGTATTTCAGCACGACAAGTGGAAGATCTATGCTTGTCATAGCCAGTTTGTACAACATTAATAATGGGACCCCTAACTCACACAAAGACGTACCTGTTTCTCACAGCATTTGCTAGGTCCTTGTGATTCGTCTTTTGTGTTCTCATTCGTGCTGACACTGCGCCTGCTGCTACTAACCATATTCACATGTTGACCCTGTGCGTGTCACATCTAAGAATGTTATGCTTAAGGACATTACTAATGTTACCACTAGCCATTTTGTCATGCTTTCTCTGCAGTATCTGTTAAGTGCTTAGAACGACATTCAGTTCTCTGAGGGAGCTATAAAAATGTATTCTTATTCTTAAAAGAAACACACAGAAGCTTCATACAGTTACAGCTTGCACATGCAGCACAAGTCAAGCATGTATTAGTAAGCTTATTAAGGGCAAAGGCAATCGACGATGAATGCAGGCACGGATCTCGAAGTGACACACCCATCCACAGCATAGCCTCAGAAATGACGGCAGAAAAGTAATCACATTACTTCCGGGGCTTTCTTAAAATAGCAAGCTAGCAGCTTGAAATATTGCTGCTTACCCCAGTTTGTCATGCCGTGATCCGAAGTCATAATAAAAGCAGTCTTCCCATCACCGTAGAAATCCTCCACAAGTGAGGTAATGTTTTTAATACCTTTTAAAAATTGCATCCACAGGGTGAACATTCTGTCGTGACAAAGAAGTAGCTGAGCAGGCAATGCTGCATTTGCAAACAAAATGGCAGCAGGTGCAGTGCAGGCATGTGTACGGCAGCACCACGACTTTGGACATGAACTCTGTCTTGCCATCGGCATACCTAGCTGACAATCGCTGCTTCGGCAGTTTCAGCCACTGTATACTCTCAGGTTCTCTTAAAGATTAGCTGGCCCTCAGTTGTTTGAAGACTAGTGGCGATAGATACTTTTTTGTCTCGCCCGTCCTAGACTGCAGCTCTCAGTTCCTCCAGTGAACCAAACGCAAATTTTCAAAATCTGCCGATTCAGGCACTTCTTTTGAAGTGCCACTCTTTCTCTGCTACTTCCACGGTACTCACGGCACTTGTTCAGGCGTCCTCGTATTTCTACTATACACATACTCACTCCTCTTTCTTTCCTGTTTAAGATGAAGGCTAGCGGCAAGGCGTCCGAATAGAGATTTATTTCTCACAGGGCCTCATACAAAAGAGAAGCCAAAAGGGTAGGTAGCCAGGTGGCAAATAAAAGACTTGCAACTGCACCCGGATATTCCTGTGCGATTAGCTTCAGCAGGCTGTCAATGTTTACACGGACACACAACACTAGTTTTCGGAGCGGGGAGATAACCTTGGTGGTCCCATCTACTGGTAGTTTCCGATTTCAGTCCACACAAATCTTGGTTTGGTCCAGGGATAAGGTACTTGACTTAACGACCACGGTCGAGAGCTCAAGTCAGGGAGGTACGGGGATTTCCTTCTCATGGACAGAGGGAAGTACCTATATCCTGGGGCAAACTTCCCCAGGCCTTGTGAGGGGGGAAGAGATCCTTGCCTCCTCCCCCCCAGCCCGAAACCTTGTCCCAACATGAAAACCCTTGCTCCGCTCCAGGCTCAAGCCTTGTGGCACATGTAAAGCACTGCATAGATAGAGATTCCGTTCTCTTAGGGAGTTATAAAATGGTGTATTTTATAAGTCCACGATATGATGTAGGCTGAAGGTAATGAGCTTCCAAATATTTCTTTAATTCAACATTTTTAATTATTTTATAATTAGTAAGTTGAATTTCATCCGGTGAATGACTATCAATCAACATCTGCCCCAGCACAACCTGTAACAACTGGCCGGAGAGAGACTCCAGCAGAGGCTGCTATAGAAGCTGAAAGATGGAGCCATTCCGACCGGCAAAGACACTGATAAAGAAAACGGAGCACGAACAATTTGCAAAAGCCGTCTCGCCGGCAACAACACGTCAGGAAAATTGAGAAATATCAGAAGCCACTTGAAATTTCCAGTGATATTTCACGGGCATAAGCTAGCAACTTCATAAAAACTCGGTGCTTCATAAGACCAACCTTCCAAGCAAAGCTGATGATACAGTTAGTCATACTAAACACTGCCCGGACACCTAACTAATCTGCTGAATTCATTCGACAGAGCTGAGCCATCCAACGACCGGCAGGCTACTGGCTAGCTTTGCCCGAAGGAATTTCACATAGAAGAGAAGCACCTATGCTCCCAAAGCCTGGAACTCCCTCCCGACCTGCGTCAGAACATCCACTGACCTGACCACATTTAAAAGGAACCTAAAAACACACCTATTTAGGACAGCATTTAGTGGGCCCCTGTGATTCGTCCTTGATGTGCTTATGCGTGCTGACACTGTGCATGCTGCCACTAACCACATTTGCATGCTGACCCTGTGCATGTCACCCCTAACCATATTATTCATTTCGTTTGTTTTTCAAGCATGATTTTACTCACCATTCAATTGCATTTCACTTTACAGCAAATGTAAAGCGCCTAGAGAGAGATTAAGTTCTCTGAGGGCGCTTTATCGAGTGAATTATTATTATTATTGTTATATGTCAGATTACCATCCATTAGCTTTAAAGATAATAAATGACTTACATCAGCAGCCAATTATTCAATAAAGTAAAAAATCTGTTTTACAAATGTGGTGCTGAATAGCCTAGACAAAAAAGCAATGGAAAATGATCACTAAGAAAGTGTTGGCACATTCCACTATCAGCCCATCAATGACCATGAGTAATACTCGATAAATTGGTCTGATGGCCCGGTAAAGCAGATGGCTGATTTGGCAAAGTCCCTTTGCAGCAAATGTAAAGCGCCTAGAGAGAGATTAAGTTCTCTGAGGGGGCTTTATCAAGTGCATTATTATTATTAGTATTATTATAAAGAATGCCACTGGGTTTGAGAACGCCAGAAGCCTTTTAAGTTAAATAGGTTGCTTTAGGCACTAAGTACAACAGTCGACAGGGTAAACATAATCGTGGCTTGGGAAAGGCGTGCGAGAAACTCTCTGACAAGTACTGCATGATAGTTTCCATACCTTCGTCCATTATCCGTATGTTATCGAGATATTCTTTTGACTGTGGCTTGTATGCATGACCGTTGGTGTCGATGCCAAGAAGATGGAGAAAAAATATGACTCTGTCTTGCTGCAGGGCCTCCATGAGTGTAGCATTGTGAACTGCGCTTGCAATAAAATTCTCAAACTTGGTAAACACCCACGTGTCTAACCGATACAGATCTTTCCCAGCAAAATCCTCAGCTTCGGCACCATACGTGTGAATTGAGACATGGCCATCCACAACGCCTGAAATGCAATTCGTTATCGCGGATTGAGTAATGCTTGCTGGTCAGCTAACCAGAACAAAAGTCTGCAATCAGGGCACCTCAGAAAATGGCTGGGCTCTGCATCCAGTGCCCAAGTCACTATCACAGCTCGAGCATGCAATAACAAACCCCACCAGCTACAATAGCTGCATGTTCTCTGTTGCTTGCTTGCTCTCAAGATGCATGCTGCACACCGAGACGCCATGCCGGCACATCAGTGACGATACGGATTTCAGAAGTTTTTTATGACCAGGTTAAGCACCGTACCACTCGCTTTTCAGAGTCTCATCGCTTACCCATACCTCGTACGAATCTCAAATCCTTTGGAGACCGTGCATTTAGTTCGTATGCTCCCAAAGACTGGAACTCACTTCCGAATTGCATCACGACATCCCCTTACTTGACCACGTTTAAAAAGAAATTAAAACGCATCTATTTATCAGCATTTAGTGGGTCCATCTAATTTGTCCTTTACGTGCTTGTGCATGCTGACACTGCACGCTGCTAGATAAATTGCAGCAATTCCCCTTATTCAAGACGTCAGGCTTATACCCTTTATCGTCTGCAACTGGCAAAAAAACTCACGAGGTCGTCTTGTCTGTCAACGGAGTAGCTGGCACTTCACACCACTTCTGTTCGAGCGCTTAGTATTTTTACCTGCGCTTGATTTAGTGCCTGTTACTAACCAGTGGCCTCGAGTGGCAGACATCTTGAGTGCTTTTGTCCACTCGCCTGTGATAGATTGTTTACCATTTACCTTGTTATTGCTTCTCTTGCAGCAAGTTGTAAAGCGCCATGCGATAGAGGTCTGCGGGCCGAAGGGCCACAGAGGGCCGTGCAGCAATCCATTCGACACGTGACATCCGTTTCTCTCGAGGAACCTCGGTCAGAGCATGCTAGGCAAAGGTCCCTCTTGGCTCGCCAGTGGTGGCTTCAAAGACGAGCATCTCTCCAAAGAGCGCAAGACCGCTGCAGCTCTGGAGTCGGAGGTCGTGGTGGCTTAGTGTTCAGTGCCCCAGTAACAGAGTCTTAAATCTCCGTGGATCCAATGACATCGGGATCACATTTGAAGCTGAGCCTAATCACAGCTCATTTTGCTGGGCTCTTAACTGGGACGAGAATCCTACGGGTGACAACGGTCATTAGTCAATTAGAATATGAACCGAATCGAGGTTGAGGCAAAGATGAGACAGATCAGGCATGCTTTCGTGTGAGGTACATGTCACATTGCCACAACCCAAACATCAAGATAGGGTTCCGGAGATTTCGGCATGCACTTCGGCCATGGTGCTCAACTGCATGGACGGCAAACACAGCAGAACAGGTTTTCTAGGAGAAGCTTTCCTAGAAGAAAATATCACCAGTGGAATTGCCGGTCGCCATAAGTCAAAATGCCACCACTGTCAACACAAGGAGACCATAGTCACCACCGGGTGACTAGCCACCCCTCAAACAAGCAGCAGCTAGGTGCAAGCTAATTCTATTTGAAAATACCAGAAGATTAACTGCTAGAGGACCTGCTGAGTCGGAAATACTTTAGGTCACTCCAACGGTAATAGTGGGGTTTCGAGTTCAATTCAATGTCTGGGTTTCAGTTTTTGTAGCCAGGTTCTCCATTACACGACCATCTGCAGCTTGAAAGCAGCTCATGGTGCGTCTCAAAAGGCTGCCTTTGTACCGGAACTAGTGCATAAGTAAGACTCAGTAGCACCGGTAGACATCCAGTTCCAAGAGCATGTTCTGGGGTTTGACTGGGATGTGCGCACAATTTCACGAATTGCATGAGCACGTGTGCCGATAACTCCGCTTGAACTGAGTAGCGAAAGTAGTAGAGGACGGCTACGGGCACTGTGCACAGCTGCTGCAGCTGCCAAGCGCAGCTGCTGTGTCAAGCTCGGAGAGCAGCCGGTGGCAGCTCGGCTGGACGTACCGTCGAGGTATGCACTGGGGGGGGGGGAGGTAAGTAGGTAGGGCCGGTCCTTCTCCGAGCACTGCACGGCTCTCTTCTCTACTCGCTGCTGCTGCCAAATCCCTTCCCCCCTCATCTTATTTAGGACAGCATTTAGTGGGTCCCCCGTGATTCATCCTTGATGTGCTTATGCGTGCTGACACTGTGCATGCTGCCACTAACCACATTTGCATGATGACCCTGTGCATGTCACCCCTAACCACGTTATTCTTGTTTATCAAGCATACTATTATTCACCATTCATTTGCATTCCCCTTTGCAGCAAATGTAAAGCGCCTGGAGAGAGATTGAGTTATCTGAGGGCGCTTTATCAAGTGCATTATTATTATTATCGTATGCTAGCTTGCTTTCCACTCCTGCGTCTGCTGAGGCAAGACGGCGGGGAATCCTGACATAGCACCTCTTCCCAACCGACTTTGGCCCTCCACGAGTGGGCACTACTTGATCTCATAACCAGAACGGACGTCAAGCGGATCGCCGAAGTGAGTTAGCAAGCAAAATAGGTGGAAAAAATGTGCGGCAGCCAGCAGCAGCCACATACCTTTCGAAAACATGGGCAATATGTCAGGACTTCCCCAGCTCCAAGTGTGACGACTCCTGTTGAACACGGAATCAAATGGAACGGGATTGTCCTTCCATCCTGCAAGAATAAACACGCATGCCACGGCGTCTTTCGAGCGCCTTCGCGGACTGCCACAGTTACGTATCGCTTTAAAATTATACGACTGCTGATTCGCTGGACGATATTGCACAGAGGCCAGGACAGAACACATCGTCAACAGATAATTCACCCCTCCACCTTTCTCAAGAATCACTGAACTTCAGTGTGTATGTGTGTGTGTGTGTGTAGTGTGTGCGTGTGTGTGTGTGTGTGTGTGTGTGTGTGTGTGTGTATGTGTGTGTGTGTATGTGTGCGTGTGTGCCTGCCTGGTCACCTCCTGCTTGGGATCAGTCCGGTTCTCCTCTCTATCGCTCACTCACTTTCACTTGGAAGCTTAGCATGAAGGAATGAACGTACCTTTTGCTACGGCACTGACATCTTCGTAGAAGCCTGCAATTATAGCCACGTGTCCAGGCCTCGATTCAGTAGGCATGCGAGTGTGTGACACACCCCAGACACCTCGATCTTGTGTTATCTTCCTGCACACAAATGAGATACAAAAACACGTGCATGGTACTGTGAAAACAGAAGGCCAGAGAAACAAACTACCGTGCAACCAGTCGTGTCATTAAAATCTATGATTAACTGAACCAGTGGCAGCCAATTTTGCATAGCACCAGAAGACCTCGGTGAGCTACCGGTTGTCGCAAGACCGGACCCAACCCGACCTCAAGACCATTGTCGCAAGACCCGACGAGTCGAGCCTCCTCCTCCTCCTCCGCAGCTGCTGCTGCTGCTGCAGCAGCAGCAGCAAACGTCTTAACCGTTCACCAAATCAGTCGGGCATGCGCTTCCTATCACGAAAAGGCGGGTACGAGCAGAACGCTGCCCTTTGAGACTGCTCTTTCTTTTCAACAAAGGTAAAGGTCAGCTAATCCAACACACACTCACACACACACACACACACACACACACACACACACACACACACACACACACACACGTCTACATATAACACACACACACACACACACACACACACACACACACACACACACGGCTTCATCATGAGCTTAAAAGAAATACACAAGGCCATAGTTTGGTAGCTCGTACCGCCTGATGCAGTACTTGAACCTCTACATGTAGTGCCCTTCCTAGCCACAAAGACCCGAGTACACATAAAAGCATGCACATGTGTGTCTGCACACTTAATACTCGAACACGTGCACATGCATACATACATACATACATACATGCTTGTACGTGCATGGTGCTTCTCAGAGGTAGTCGGGTCATTTGATCACTTTGATGGAAGTATGCTCCAGCCGTTACCTAATTTACAATGTCTGGCACACCTTCACTTTCATTACTATTGAGTTGCTGCACGTTCGAACATTTCCACTTGCCAAATGCTTTGACTCTGTCTGCAGCTACCTATTGAAAATGCATTACTGTAAGTGTAAGTGTAACTGTAAGTATCAAAAGTGTTTCTGAGTTCATAGACGTTTTCGAGCAAGCACTGGTTGAAGAACGCATTTGCTGTTTGAGGCTTAAATAGGATCAACACTTCCCAAGACAGCCGGCAGCTCTGGCCTCAGATGCTAATCAGTCAGAGACAGCAAAGTGGTGCTGCTGCGTCGTCATAGGATGGCTGGCTAGCCATTGGCCAACAAGCACTACTGCAAATACAGCGAGGCAATTTGCAGTATCTAGTCGGTCAGTTTGCACTTTACTGATGGTCGTTTTGGGGTCACCAAGCAAAGATCGGAACCGTGGTCTTCGGATGGGATTGCCGATTATCTGCAAGGTCGAAAAGAATGAAGCAATCAAAGCTGTCTCGAGAAAGACCTACATCTACCAGGGAATGATGAAATGCCGTTAGCTTGATTTTCGAGTGCCCACAGCTGTAACGCTAACCTCGACTACTCGAAGTGATAAGTCAGTGATAAGTCACATAAGTCAGATAAGTCACTCGACCGGTATTTGAAAAGATATCAGGTTCAAGCCCTGGTCATTCTCGCTATGCTTGTGTTAGACTCAAGTCCCCAGCAATCGTTCGGGCTTTATGTTTTCAAACTAGCAGTATCTGCGCACACTTGACTTCTCTTGGTGTTGCACGTGCAACAGTCAAAGAAATCTAAGTTAGCCAAGTTTTCCTAAACTGATAGGTATGGCGCTGACAACGAGCCTCCCAGAGGAAATATTAGCGGCTCTGAGCTTTCATGACAAAACATTGTCAGAATTTGCTATAACTTCCAACTGCTTGATGATAACTGATACTGATACGTGTACGTGGAACCGAATTTGGCAATTAATGAGAGATCATGCTTGTAATTTAATAAGCGAACCAACTACTGGTTCAAATAAAAGGTTCAGATGCCTACGACTTGCAGTCAAAAAGAAAATGTTCGGTGGGTAACGCCTTAAGGGCAGGTGTTTTTACGTTACACCTTGACTGGGTCATCTACCAACTACGGCTGTTGATGGCAGCAATGCGAAGGAGAGCGAAGTTGCTTGAGCAAAGCGTGACTACCTTAAGAACGGTGTGCGAGGCAGTCCTGACTCATCCAGCTCGAAGCACTTGTCTGCTCGCAATCCATCCGCAACGAAGAGGACGAGGCGTCTGGCCGGTGCATTACCGGCCAGGGCAGCCGCATAGGGCGCCGTCCCATGTACGAGTGGCGATGTAAAATATACGTCAAAGACTGCATACAGGAACACCAAGTGTACGAAGACAGCTGTGCATGCAAAAAATACGCTCATTTTTTAAGGTCGCTTCAGGCCTCTATAATTGCCCATTGTGCACACGGCTCGCACGGAGCACTCCGGTCAAAGGCTCTTCACTGTCAGTCCTCGAGCTAGCATCACAGGCTGCCTGTAAAGAGCAAAAAGAGAGAGAACGGGTGCTATGCAGCAACTCGATTTGGACGCTTCGTGGAAACGGCCGAGTCGCTTCCGACAAAGATCGCCAGAGCAGAAGGCCCCGAGCGACTGTGGAGAACCCCTGGGCGGTCGCCACAACCGTCAACTTGAGCGCGCATAGCCAGATTATTGTGCTGCGACCGGAGTCTGCAACCGAGCGAACCACACAATCTCCTCGCTCAAGGCAAGATAGCAGAAAATAATGAATTTGGCGACGCACGATCAACTCCTCAGGAACTCCGCGCTTTAATTGGCATTGAGCTCGAAATCAGCGGTAGCTCAGGCTTCTGAAGTGAGCGACCGTGCAAACGGCATTCTGCAGCCGCTCAAGCCCAACTGCTGGCGAGGGAGCAGCGAACTCAACCGACAGCCGACGTCGCAGGCCATAATTTTAATTGCATGTTTTTCAGGTTGCATACGACTCACAGGCTAAAACCTCCATAAACGAGCGGGAAAAGATGTGACGCGACATAGGCGGAAAATCACGACCGCTTAGAGTTAGTTGTGCTAACCCACACTCACTCACGCGGACGGAAAGCTAAACTGACTCGCTGTACGGAACAGTTTACTGACTCGCTGTTACGTACACCAGACGAGTACAGTCGACTCCGCGTATAAGAATATCGAATATAGGAATACTCCGCATATAAGAATGCCTACTTGCCAGCCCGAGCGTATTCTTAAAAGCGGAGTCAACGGTAAACTGTTACGAAGGGGGCTCGCAGCGGTCCACTAATTTTGGGTCAATGTAAAAATAAGATAGAGATGCTCTCTATCTTTAAACCATTGGTGATGTGCGAAAGGCAGAATCCCCACACGGGCATAATGCATAAGGCAAGGGACATGGAAACCAATAGCTTGGTGCGCCTCCTAACCTCCTTCACCTCAAGGTCAAATCGAGGGGTTGGGCTACTTCCTGGTACCATCCCGATTGGCTTCCTGGTGGCCTGCTGAATCAGAGCCCTAGCGGATTGTGAAGCTGAGCTAAAATGTCAAAATTTAGCCAGGAAATCAAAGTAATACTGCAAGGTAAGCTTTGTGAGTGCTTTAAATTACGTGTCTCCGTCGTGATAGCTGATGTCGTGCCACTGCAGTGTAGCTGCGTTGGATGCAATCGACTACCGCACGCCGCGATTGACAAATTCCTTGCTCATAGTCGTCCGGAATTGTCCCCGAGCGAACTTGTGAGAGCGGCCGCAAGACTGATGCTGAAAACTGCAAATAAACGCCGCTATTGCGCCAATAAAACGCAACCGGTCGTTGTAGCCGCAGCAAAATGTGGGCAGGTGTTGAGATGACCCCCGTCGGCAATAGCGGACTCTTGGTAGAGTCGCGCCGAAAACGCAGCTCACCAAAAGGCTGTATGGGTGGCAGCAGCTCGATTTGGAAGGCGCGCAGGACGATATTTGGTCTCTCTTTTAGAGGAAAATGATGTTTTGGGAGAGCCAGAGAAACGGTGGTAGGAAGCATCGCTGCCGAAAACTAGATGAGAAATAGTGAGCGAGGCGGAGTCAGCACCCAGAATAGTACAGCACATACGCACGCAGCCTATCTCACCAGGTACAAGACAATACTTATTCCGTTTCAATTTGTTGCAGGCCTACAGTTAGGGATGCCTAACACTAGCTGCATCGTCTCATATGCAATAATTCCGAGGGAACATTTGACTCAATAAATATTGCGAAGAGAATAACTCAATGCATTATTATTTGGCATGTCTCCTGTGTTCATTTTGTACCAAGGATATCGTGTAAGTATGTGTCGTCGTATGGCCGCTAGGCACGTCTGTGGAGAACGTCGAAACTGTCGAATTATAACACTTCTCACCAACCTGCACTGGCTCTCCGTCAAAAAGTATGTCGACTTCAAGGTTCTGCTCCTCACTTGTAGGTCCTTTCACTCTCTCGCCCTGGCCTGCTTATCAGAATACTTCCAAATAAGGCTTGACATCGTACCACCAGATCTTCTGACTCAAGTCGTTTAGCTGTGCCTCTAAACAAGCTCCAATCTCTTGGGGAGACCTAACTAAAGTTCGCATGCTCTCAAAGTCTCGGAAAGAAGCTCAATCAACCGGCAATTCCCTCATAACATTCGCTCTTGCCATGTGAATGGTTCGTGGTGTGCTTACATTTATTGATTGTGCATTTAGTGCTTCCTTTTAAGCACAGATAAGGTGCTTAGAAAGAGATCTATTTCCCTCAGGGAGCTATACAAATTGCTTCTTTTTATTTTTATTATTATGCTCATGATTGGGCTTTAAATATACGTTTCCTCTAACATACTAAGAGGTGTTAGGCCAAGGCGTCTGGTGCCGAAGGTAGAAGGATTGACACCATAAACATTCCAGCACATAAGTGTATTGTGACTTGTCTCCTGCTCCGTCAAATGATTGTATCTGTGCAGCTCTAAGCTGGTATGCTAGAGCCACAATGACTTTCTTTTTGCTTGCAGTGGACGACAAAGAATCTCCTACCGCAGGATTCAAACCCCCATCGCATGACTGCTTACTTATTTTAGCTAGCTAGCTGCCAACTTGCCGATCTAGTTCCACTAGACAGCCACTTCAAGGTTTTGACAGAGGGTTCACTGCTTCTGCCAGACGAGGTTCTGGCACGGCTTCGATCCTGCTAGGGCACCCACTATATCCTATGCACTCACAATACTAAATTTTCCCCTCATATCATAAATCCCCTAATCATAAACGCATGATTTATCCCTGCTTCCATTATTATTTTTTCAGAATGTAACTGGCAGCTCTAGGGCTGCTGTCACGTGCTGTTTAATTGTTATTAAGATGTCTTTCACTTGTTGCACCTCAAATTGGATGGTTAAATGTGCTTTCTGATTGCTGTCCCAGAGCAGGTGTGTCCGGCTAGAATCAAACTGGTTGCGAGAAATGTAAGTGAAAAAAATTATTTTTAATTTTTAATTGCGAGAAGTGTCAGTACAAAACCAAAGTTCAGCTTCTTCTTTATTTCCACACTCAACCTTCTGAACCTCACCCTAGCAGCTGAGGCTTTTATACCGTGCTTAGCATCTTGCTGATCAGGGAGGACAACTTGAAACCCTATTGTCACAGCCAAGGCTGTGTTGGCTGTTCAGAATGTCCTATTTGTACCGAAAAGGTAGTGGCTAGGTTGTGAAGCCGTGGGAATTTGGCGCAGCTGTGCCCTGCATCTTTACACCCATTGTAGGATGTACACGATCAAGAGACTTGTTCTCGGAGCTTTCTGCATCGCATTTATGCTTGTGACCCATGATTAGTGTGGTGTATAGTATGCTGCACTACCATTGGCATTGTCGTCGTGCCACTATTGTTTCGGATGCATGTAATATCAGTTGGTTGAGGTGAAGTGGCAAATAGGCATGTGAGCTAGAAGTTTGAATAAGGTGAGCCTGCAGTTTGATTGGAAGCCCCTTCCCAAACCCTCTACACTAACAGTCTGACCAATCGATGTCAATGCTTTGATGAGAGTAGGCTAGAAAAATAAAACTGTGGCAGCATGTGTAATGATTTCTATTGGATGACCATATGGTGCTCAGTGTGAAAGAGCACACAAAGAGTCTTTAGACTTGGCCTTCTGCTATCATTGGAGCAGTCAGCATATTCTTTAGCCGGTGTCTACATCGTAAGCATTTCTCATGGTGTGCGTGACTCCAAATTAAATAAGTAAATACAGGCTGATTTAGCCACATCTTTTATATAGCAACAGTAGAGCCTTTACGGCTATCACCACCACTTACTGCTGCAATACAGGATTGCCTAATGCATGATTCGAACCCACAATTTTGGGACCAAGATCGTGAAAAGCAACCATGTTACCGAGTGTGCCCTCACGGCTCACATAATTGTGAATGTTGCTGTTTGACCAGTCGTGTGACACTTTCTCTACTTCTGTCTCGGGGTCTTGTAAAATCCGGCTTACGTTTTTGCTTGCAAAATCCATCTTGGCACATCGGTGAAGCAACTCCTAACATGCATCTCTGTCTGTAACTCCACAAAGCCACACAGACTACGTGGATGCTACGCAGAAGAGTTTTGTGTAGCACACTCACAGTCTATGTAGCTTTCTGTGTGCATTGATAAGCCAACAGACTTTATCTCACACAGCAAAGAGAAAGTGAGAAGCATAGCAGAACCAGGAGAGGACTTGAAGTTGTGAGAAGCATGGAAGTAGCAGCTCAGGATGGCTGGAAAGAATGTGCCATAGTCGGCAGCAGGAAAGTAGTTGTCGTTGCATAAGAATTGTGGCAGTGATTTCCACAGTCTAGGACCTGCAGAGCAAAAGCTTCTGTCGCCAACGATCGTTAAGCAGAGGAATGGAACAGCTAATTTATTGTCCATAGAGGACCTGAGGGGAACTGACTGGAAATGGCTTAGTCTGCCACAGGCAGCACATGTCTTACCATATGCTGGGCGTTTCATATGACGTGTCCAATAGTAACGATACGCCGAGTGTGCAACGAAGGCATTGGCTGTGACGTTCCGTGCTGTGACTGCATTCGTGTCTTCTCTGACGGATTCGGCATCTTGAAAGGGTGTGTAATTTCGCCAAGGTCAAGATAGTTGGTCGTTACCTTTGTAGAGCCACAAATGTCAACTGATCGTTCTAGAGAAAAATCAGTCTCGGCCAGCAGCTTGGCCCACACCGAGCCTGAATAAATGCTAGTTACGATATGGTCTCGAATAATCTTAGGCCTCTTAAGGATGGGATAGTCGCAGGTGCGAGACGAAATAAGTTCGTGTAAAAGGAGTCGCCGGCACTACTTAACACTATTGCCATTTTGGCTGTGCCAAGTTGCTCCACGAATAAAAAGATTATTTCAGCTTCAAGCCTTCAAGCGCTGACTCTATCTCACATACTTTCCGACTCTCTTTCTCTCTCCCTCTTTATCACTTTCCTTTATCTCTCTCCCTCTATTCTACTCCATTCCATCTATACCTATCTCTACAAGTTTTGCATGTTAATGCTCCTTCAGGCTCAGTGCTTTCAAACTTACCCATTGCTATGACGAGCATTGCAAGTGTATATTATATGATTTTGCATGCATTCCAAAAAAATTTGGCCTAAATACCATTGAATTATTATTATCATCTCTATAATAATCGTTAGCATCATCTGATTCAGCACTGCTTGGGGAGCCAAGACAAGTATAAGAATACATTAGCTGTCCGTTTGCATCGTTCGTTGCCTCTTCTTTCTGAAGCTTCACCTTTTTTCCAGCTGAACTTTTTTGCCTTTTAGACGTATGCACCTTTTTTGCATCCGTAAAAGATACGTCACTTGGTTCAGAGGCACAAGCACAAAAGAAGCATATCTTAGCAGCCATCCAAAAATTGTATACAGAGTATCCACCAATGGCACCTGCAATTGCTATACAATCATCATCGGAGCCAACAGGTTAGTGCTCAACTATGGCCTTTCACGATCGTAGCACTTTGTATGCTGAGATAATTTATATGCTATTATTACAGCATATGTAAAGAGCCCTGAGAGCAAGAGAGAGAAAGAGAGAGAGAGAGAGCAAGAGAGAGAGAGAGAGAGCAAGAGAGAGCAAGAGAGAGAGAGAGAGAGAGAGAGAGAGAGAGAGAGAGAGAGAGAGAGAGAGAGAGAGAGAGAGAGAGAGAGAGAGAGAGAGAGAGAGAGAGAGAGAGAGAGAGAGAGAGAGAGAGAGAGAGAGAGAGAGAGAGAGAGAGAGAGAGAGAGATTTTGCTCTCTGAAGGTGCTATACAAATGTCTGATAATAATCATATTAACATGATGACAATTTAACCGGCCAGTGGCTCTGTACTGCCATTAGAGGTCTCAATAATACTGGGATGACTGAGCGCTGGTTTGACCCTGTGTTTAAGGTGCTCGGCCACACCTCGGCCGAGCACCTTAAACCAGAGGTCGTGTGGTCGAGACCCCTGGCATATGTGAAGCGCCTAAACAGAGATTAATTTCTCTTAATGTGCTATACAAAGTATGGGCTTAATGTGCTATACAAATTCCCTTAATGTGCTATACAAAGCGATGATATATATATATATATATATATATATATATATATATATATATATATATATATATATATATATATTATTGTTTTCCTTAAAGCCTATTTGAAATGCACGTAGAGAGATTTAGTCCTATGAGGTATTTATTATTATTATTGTTATTATTATTATCATTATTATAACTATGATTTTATCAGCCTGTGACACAGTACTGCTATTGGACGTCTCAGCAACGACGTCTGTAGTAACCACCGAAGTTATCTTTTTTTTAATCTGCTCTGAAATTCTTTTCTACTTTAGTGACATTCGGAAACTGGACAACCTAACCCTCGAAATTAGCTTTACCAATAACATTGATATTAATATTGCAGTTGTATATCATCCTCAGATCACTTAATCTCTTCCTAGGCACTTTACATGTGCCGTAAAGCAAGGGTAATAAAATGGTTAGTGGTAACATGCAGAACTTCAACCAGTATACTATATTTAGAGGTGACATGCACAGGGTCAGCATGCAAATATGGTCAGTGGTAGTGTGCATAGTTTCAGCACTCACAAGCACATAAAGGACAAAGCACACTGACCCAGCGATATGAGAAGTAAGTGCGTTTTTAGCTTTTTTCAAATTTAGTCAAGTCAGATGTCGTGACTTCGGTCTGAAGTGAGCTCTAGGCCTTGGGAGCATATGCACTAAAGGCAAGGTCTCCAAAGGATTTGAGGGTCATCCGAGGTATAGCTAATTGATTTGAGTCAGCATAGCAAACGTACGATATTTAGCATGGTGGGGGAATAATTCTGGTAGGCAGGCTGGAGCCAGAGAATCAAGGGACCTTGTGGGTGACAAAACCTTAAAGTCGGCTAAGTGCTTGATTGAGAGCCAGTTTGCACCAGCTATAAGCCCCTGATTGCATAGGCTGGTAGACTAGTAAGCAGTGAGTTAAAAAGTTCAGACAGGATGTTGCAAACGTATTGCCCAATTTGGATGTAGTATTCCTGTCTAAGCAGGCCCGAATTTTAGCAATATTGCCTAGTTGAAAGTAGTCAGCCTTAAATGTGGAGCTGATGTATGCATCTAGTGAAAGGCAGAGCCGATTTGAGTATGAAGCTTTCTAATTTCCGACTCACATTTGGTTTGCCCACAACTAGTAAGTTAGTTTATCGTCATTCAATTTGAGAAACTTTGCTGCCATTCAACGTTGATTTCAGCAATACATGCAGCAAAAGAGTTGAGAAGTGCTGGAAGGGATCAAAGCATAGATACGGCTGTGTTAGTTCATGCATTCGTGACATCCCGTCTCGACTTCTGCAACTCACTGCTTACTGGCCTACCAGTATGTGCGATCAGGCGATTGCAGCTGGTGCAAAACTCTGCAGCTAGGCTTGTCTGTCGTGAGCGTCGCAGTTGCCACATTACTCCACTTCTCGCCGACCTGCACTGGCTACCAGTGAGGCAACGGATTGACTTAAAGGTTTTGTCGCTCACTTTTAGGTCCTTTCATTCTATGGCTCCAGCCTATCTGTCAGATATACTACCCCATCAGGCCAAGCATCGTACCACCCACTTCTCGGAATCCAACAGTCTAGAAATACCTCATACAAACCTCAAATCTTATGGAGACCGTGCATTTAGTTCGTATGCTCCTAAAGTCTGGAACTCCCTCCCGACCTGCGTCAAAACATCCCCTGACCTGACCACATTTAAAAGGAACCAAAAAACACACCTATTTAGGACAGCATTTAGTGGGTCCCTGTGATTCGTCCTCGATGTGCTTATGCGTGCTGACACTGTGCATGCTGCCACTAACCACATTTGCATGCTGACCCTGTGCATGTCACCCCTAACCATATTATTCATCTCGTTTGTTTTTCAAGCATGATTTTACTTACCACTCAATTGCATTTCCCTTTACAGCAAATGTAAAGCGCCTAGAGAGAGATTGAGTTCTCTGAGGGCGCTTTATCAAGTGAATTATTATTATTATTATTATCTGTATAGAAGTGACATCCTAGACTTTACTTGGCGATCAAATCGGCAAGGGGAAGAGTATTAATTGTGAAAACTCCTAGACCAAGCTAAGAGCCCCGAGGTATAACTTATTAGTAGTAGTATAGTTTACCTGTATTTTGTCCTATGAGAATTTAGTCTCTATTCAGGTGTGTCACATATGGATAAGTGCTTGAGCCTATGACCCCGGTCGTCAAATGCATTTACCTTGACCTTGGTCGTTAATGGCAAGCACCTTGACCCATGGGCCAAGAGGTACCCTATACTTTGCAGGTTCATTTGATAAAAATTTAATTCATTTGTATAGTGCCGTAAGAGAACTTAATCTCTCTATTCAGGTGCTTTGCATATGTTTACCCACGGGGCTCGAGCCCACAACCTCGGCCAGACCTTGGTTGGAGCGATTGTTGAGGTCAATGCTCTGGAGTCTCCCTCTGAGATGGAACCTAATCTAGTGCAGTGCAGTGCCAGTGATACCCAGGTGAAATGAGAGGTATGCTAATGAAGGATTCGGTGATCAATATTATCAAATTCTGCTGAAATGATGCTGAAAGATCAAACAAAACAAGCAGATAAACTTTAACTATGTCTGAATTCCCAAGAAGGTTGCTGTATTGCTTACTCTGTAGAGTGATTATCTCTTAAACCATACTGGAACTTCCTTGATAGGTTTGAAGTTTCAATGTAAGAGCTCAGCTGGTCTGCCACATAATGGTCCAGCGTCTTTGGCAGGATCAGTAGAAAGGAGCCTGGGCAGAGGCGGCTGCTCAAGTTTTCTTTGTCACGTGTTGCTTTCTTAATTAGTGGCCTAACTAAAGCCTTTTTTAAAGGTGCAGGGACAAGTCGTGAGGCTAAGGGAATATTTTTTATATTAGGTATGCATGGCTGCAGCCGAGATGGTTGATGGTAGACTATCAGCATTTTTGGACTGTGTCTCTGTGATTCGACACTTATTTTATAGAAGCTAGACTTGGCCTTTGCTAGGTTAGATCAGTATGATCTACTGAAGTCTCCATATGGCTATCGATAAACAGTCAGTCCTGATGTTTGTGTGTTTTCTTTAACTTGCTTAGTAAAGCAAGCAAGCTTAGTAGACCTGGCTAGTTTAATGCCTGCGGTAAACCATCAGTCGTCTGGGTCAGGACGCACAGTACTTAGTCAGAGGTGCATACTCGTCCAGAATGGCAGCCGGTTTTGTGTTCTAGCATTCTACCGGTCACGACAGGTCAGAATACCATTAATGTATCTTGCTCTGTAACCCCACAAAGTCTATGTGGGCGTTACGAAGGAGAGTTGTGTATAGCGCACTCACAGTGTAAGCAGCTTTCGATATGCATTTGGTAGCCAACAAACTTCGTCTCACGAAACAAAGAGAAAGTGAGAAGTATAGCAGAGCCATGAGAGCAGTTGAGGTAGTGAGTAGCATGGAAGTAGCAGCTCAGGACCGCTGGAAGTGATGAGCCTTAGTCGTCAGCAGGAGAGTAGTTGTCGTTGAGTAAGAATTGTGTAAGTGATTTCCACAGTCTAGGACCTGCTGAGCAAAAGCTTCTATTGCTCACGGTCTTTAAGCAGAGGAATGGAACAACTAATTTGTTATCCATAGAGAACCTGAGGCCACAATGATTGGGCAGCAGGAGCAAGGAAAATATTTTCGTGCAGTATCCTTCAAATTTTATTTTCTTATCCTTCTTATTTTATTTTCTATCCTTCTTATTTTCGTGCAGCATCCTTCATCCTGTCAAGGGTCTTCAGGGATCGCGATTCACATATTATTCTTGATATGGAGGAGGGCACACACTGCAGGCTGAAAGAGATCCCCATTCGGTCGGATGTTCGTAACTTATTGATTACAGAAGACGATAACGTACAATCGTGGGATAATATTTGATCGAATGGTTGATCTTTACTGTGAGTGGGTTCATGCACGTGAGCTCCAAGAGAAAATGGGCCTATCAGTTTACAAAATTCAGCACTTAAGGTGTCAGTTGAGTCGTCGAAATGAATGTTAAAGTCACCCAGAATGAGGAAGGGCCGATCTTTTGCACATAGATTTGTGATAAGATGAGAAAAATCTTAAATTAAGGAGGACTTGGTACCTGGGGAGAGCGATAGATTTATGCCACCAGTGGCAACTTGCTGTTAGATAGATTCCAAACAAGAGATTCGAAAGACTGCTTCGAGGAGACTGCACGCCGTTTTAATTTGAGGGAAGAGTGTGCGACTATGACGACTCCTCCATGGGTTTTGATTGATTTAAGGGTATGAAAGAAAGAGATGCCTGAGAGGGTGCTATAATTTATGGTCGGGAAGTTAGTCGATTTTAGCCAGGTCTCTGTAAAAACCAACAGGTCAAGGGCATCATCAGCGATCATGTCCCCTATTGTTAGGGATTTATTTCGCATTAAGCAGGTGTTTAAATGTAAAGTTTAGGATTTTTCGCCGGGTTACAGTAAGCATGATGACCACTAAGTTAGAGCCATACAAAACAGTGCTTGAGACATAGTTAAGTAATATAATGATAACAAAAACGTATTATCATAGCACCTTTTTTCAAAATTAAATATATTTCTAGGCACTTCAAATGGGCTTGTGATGAGACATTTTGATTGACTGGTGATAATGATTTGTGCAGTTGTTGCATGCATGGGCACACAGAGGGCGATCCAGATCGGAAAAGCGTGTGCTGTGAAGAAGGAGTAGGTGCAGGTGGGTGGTGCAATGAGAGGTCTGAGGAGCGATAGTTTCAGACATGTATGCCGGAGCATGAGCATGAGGGAACCTAAAAACCACACAACAAGACCTATGAGTTGATTTGCTACCCGATAAGGCTGCAAAGTCTGAGAGATGGAGTGCTGAGTAGCAGTGTGACGTCCACCACTGATGAGCCTGGCTGCCAAGGTTTGCACTGTTGGTAAGCATGTTATTGTACAGGCAGGAAGACTTGCACGGAGAGAGTTACAGAAGCCTAGATGCGATGTCACAAATGCATGGACTAATTTTGGTATTGTCCTTATCTAAGTACGTGTATTTTTGCTATGTTATGTGACTAAAAATGGGCAGACTTGACTGGATAAGGATATGGTTATCTAGCAGAAGGTCATTTCGTGAGATGATGACCAGGTTCCGTGCTTAAACCCTAGGAGATATGTCGGGCGTATGTGATCATATGTGTTACAAAACAAGCAGTGTGGGCACGACCCTAGCAAGCCGGACCAGACTCACTGCTAAGGAAATAAATGACATACATGTATGAACATGCTTTGCTTTGTACATATGTGCATGCTTTGCACATATGCAAAGTTAGTTCCAGAAGTGCATGCACTGCAAATAGGTTCAGTCGGCACGGAAATATAATCCATGGCTACTAATGACCGACCTTTGGTTCATTAACATTTTTATATTTTGAAATATCTTAGTTAGTGCATATCATGTGCAAAGCATGTTCGAAGGAGTGAAGAAACCGTCAAAAGCAGGCATGGGTTCTTTTTCTTTCTGTTTGTATTCCATTTTGATTGCATTTCGCAGGGTCTGTCACGCTTTTTAAATTACCATAGACTTAGCTATGAGGTTGAGATCAACCTAAGAACTTCATTATTAGCAAAATGGGAGCATACTCCTGTGCATACAAACTTCTATAGTCTCAGCAGATCACATGTGACTATTGTCATGGCCAATAAGCTGTGTGCCTTGGTGGTTTAGTGTAGTCCTATTATTAGGTCAGCCTTTATCACTAACTGGTGCCTTATTGGAAGTATCGTAGCAGCAACTTACATATAAATAATTCATTTTGTATAGGGCCCCAAGAGAACTTAATATCTATTCAGGCGCTTAACTTATGCCTCGGGGCTCGGGGCTCGAGCCCACGACCTCAGCCAGACCTTGGTCGGGGCAAGCACCTTAACTGCTGGACGAAACCAGCACGTGCTGTACTTTATCACTGTTAAACAGACACGAGGTGGATGCATGATTGCACGACGTGGATGCTTGATTTCTCATCATCTGTGGATACATGTTTTGGTCACCATTTAATATTGGTTGGTTGGAGCATTTTTTTGTTCAGTTCAAGTTTTCAAGTTTTTCGGGTCAATTTTTCAAGTTGTAGTTTAGTTAAAGTCAACTCAGCTTTAGCTGCTTGGCTTGGATTCCACGAGTCCTATTCTTATTTGGATTTGGCATGCTGTAAGCATGCCTATTTATATACACCAAATAGTTGTGTGATTCTTCGAACTCTCCTTCCGACTTGATAAGTTAACATTTCTCGACAGCTCTGATGTACAGCATTGCCGGCTATTGTCTTTGAGCAGAAACTGTAATTATGCCGGTACATTATTTCATGCAATGCCGTCTTTTCTTTTTCTTAGAATGCGCTTACGACGACACAAACGTTTCACCAGTAGTTGCCCCCAAACAGCGGTTGGTGTCTGTTACCACAAAAACTGTCACTGCAACATCACCGGCAGCCGTAGTATCGACTGACTACCAAGGTCCACCACATGCTGGTGAAGGTAAGGCCAAAGGGCATCTGTGCTTAAACCTTAGCTGATTAAACAGCCTCTTTTTGTATAGCGACAGAAGAGCCTTTACGGCTACCACCACTGCTTGCAGTGGCAATAAAGAATCGCCCACCACAGGAATCGAACCCACGACCTCGGACCGTGGTCATGAAAGCAACCGCCGTACCTAGTGTGCCATCACGGCTCAATCACTGATGACTAGGCTCTGAGACACTCGTTAGATATGCATTGCCCGACTCGAATAGGTTAGATAATGTATTACTGGGATGCCGTATCTCGATCCGGCTGGTTTAGCTTAGTGTCGGTACGGGCAAGTTCACTGCTGTTCCTCCCCCCTAGCTATTTGCACCATTTATATGCTGCAGGTCCATGCACGTACATGGTGGTGACTTCTTGCATGGTATTGTGCCACTACATTTCGGCCTTTCTAGGTCAGCTGTCACTGGAGGCTGTTATCTAGTCTTGGAATGTCATCTCTTGATATCTGTGGTGACATGTTTGGTCAACTTGTCGAAGTGTGTTGCATTCGTCCTCTTTTCATAAATTTGAAGTGCCTCGTTTCTTACTTTGACAGGTCCTGGTTAGGGGGATTGATATTCAGGGTATAGCCAAGGAGAGGCCACACCTTGACCTTTCCCATGAAAGTCAATGGCTGAAGAGGCATAAATCATTTGTATACCGTGCAGAAAGCTTACATAATAATAATAATAATGCACTTGATAAAGCGCCCTCAGAGAACTCGCCTCTTTGTAGTCCCAAGGGACTGGCCAGTGCTCACTGTTCCTCCACTTTGCTATGCCTACAGTGGTGCTTATGAAGATGTTCGACTTGTATATAAAGCATTTCGGCTGTCCTTGCCTGAACTGTTTGTGATTTGTAACATACTAAGCCTAATGCATGTGCATGCTTTCGGTGTCGGATGAGTTGCTGAGTTCCAGAAATGGCAGCTACAACTTTTACCTAAATGGTGGTAGACACAGAAGCAAATAGAATTCTTTTTGTAGTGTTTTGCATTTAGAGCACATGCAGTCGACCCGCAGGCCGGTGACAGCATTGCTGGGGTTTGGATGTGGTAAACCACTCTAACAACTTGCTTGCACACGTGCCAATGTGGTTGCCCCAACAGCTCGATTTACGTCGAACTATGAAAACTCAACAACTACGACAACTCGAGGGTTTATCGAATGGTTTGACTCGAAATAATGACGTGTTCCATTGGCGTCTTGAGTTGAACCCCAGACTTCGATTGCCAAAGGCTAGGATTCTAGCGTCTCACGGGGTTGTTATAGAGGGGTCACTGAAATGTCACTCATGTTTGTGTCTGTTAGTAACACTAAAAAAGCCAGAAGTGTACATAGATGGTAGACTTTTCAATACATTTTCAAAGCGTGAGTAGATTTCGGCAAATTACCAGTCACAGGCTTGTACAACAAACGACATCAGCTACGATGCTTTGGCAAGGAAGAGAAGCATTGATCTACAAACAGGCTACTGTGATGGCATGTGATGTCCATGAGAGTACTCGATTGGGATCACGTAATCGCGGTGCAAGCCCTGCAGTGGCGAGTGTGCTTGGGAATGCAAATGCAAGACAAGACATGCAAGACTTAGCAGATTGACAATCTGGACCTTACTTGCGCAAGCCTGTTAATAATTATCGAAGTCATACCACTACCTTGCATCAATCCGTGAATTCAGCATATGTTTTACTTTGTGGCTTTAATTATCTATTATAAGATTAAATAAGTGGATTAGCTTGCACATGTCTACATGCTTGAGATGATGGTACCACTGCTGTCAACAGCCATCCGCTCCTTTTTTTTCTGTTGTAGTCATTCCTGACATGCCTGCACAGTCTTTGACAAATCAGCAAAAAGGCGGATATCTTGGCAAAGAGAAGAAAAAGTCAGGTAGAGCAATAATTTCAAATTCAGCTGCTTTTTGGCCTTTCAGAAGTTTGTTGCCTTGCTTTCTGTGTGCAGCCGTCGACTGCTTTATCGTCTAGTAAATGCTGCTGTGGCCTGATGCAGACAAATGTAGTCTACATTAGGAAGCAGTTCCATAGCTGCATATAAAACTATGCGAAGTTCATCTTGCAAATTTCTGTTGCTGCATATAAAACTATGCGAAGTTCATCTTGCAAATTTCTGTCGTTAAGCATTCCGTGCAGTATGCGTTGGTCTGACAACCAACTTGATATTTAGGAGGAGCTTACGTCAAGTGTAACAAGGCAGGTGGCAAATGTGTTCACTCTGTAATCAGCAGATGATTGCTGTCTGCAGCTAGCTGAGCCAGCCAATTGACAGGAAGTGCATTGCCGGGCAAATCGTTGGACTAGTCATCTTGCCACCCACTTCTCTCTTCTGTCAGCAATTTCTATCTGATCCGTGCCCAATTTCTACATGCACCATGCTGAGTCGGTGGGATCGAGTGATATCTGCTCTTTTTCAAACGCAAAAAACCAATACGGTTGGCGGTGTAAGCTTGCCACAGTATTCAGCAAGCCTTTGAGGTACCCAATCAGATTCACTCTACCCGGAAAAATTCTTTTTCGCCGGAGGTTGACTTAGCTGTCGGCATATTGGCATTCACGTCGAGAGCGCTGTTCTGTGTAAAATAGACACAGTAAAAAGTCTCAAACTAACAGTTGAGAGCTGCTCCAAATTTTTTTAACCGATATCTTGCTTTCAGTGATGTGCATGTGCCCTGGCGCCACTTTTGGGTCTCGTGGTAAGCAGTAACGTTCAGAGCCAGTGTAGTTAATCTATCGACTCTTAGCCTGTTTTCCGTGAATGCTAACGAATCGGTTTTACAATGAACGCTAGTGCACCAGTTTTACGGTGAATGCTAATGCACCAGTTTCTACCTACCTGATTTGCGTGTACCCGGCAGGTCAGGGGGAGGGGTGAAGGGTGGGTGGGTGGTGAGGGGGGGTACTGTGTGAGCCTCAGCCGGCAAGTCATTGGCCTCTCGTGTTCTACAGCTCCAAGATTTACTCTGGGTCAGACACAAAAAAGATACTGCATTATTCAGAACGGGGTGTTCTACTACTACGAAAAAGCCGAGAGCCGAAAGCAGAAAGGGGCCTTCAAGCTAGCAGGTAGTCCTCCAGTCGTGCCTCTCACCCCGGCTCTGCTGCAGCAGCAGCTGCTGCTGCGTCGTTCCTGCATCTCCTCTGTACTCTGTTTCCTGCGTCTCTCTGCGTCTCAGCTATACTCGCCGCTTCGGAAAGAGCCATAGCTGTGTGAGCGCCATTCTGCGCACAGATTACGAAGCAGCACCAGTCATCGAGGAGGCCAAGGACGGGTCACAGAAGCCATCCATGACTGCATTTCAGGTCACGTGCCCAGGAAAAAGAAGCTACACCGTACGTTATTGCCGAACGTTGTTTCGGGCCCTGAAATCGGTGTGACGTCTGTGTAAATTACATCCCACGAGCCCTGTGACTTTTTCGTTTCTCATGAGATGATACTGTATTCGTTCGGTTGCCAGTTCAAAGCAAGCGACTACGACGACATGCAGAGCTGGATAGACGAGATTACGAAGGCGAGTTCCGGTAAGCACGCAGCTCCTGCTGAGCGGCCGAATGCAGGCAGCTCTCCTCGGACGCAAATGCTCTCAGGCAAGCTCGACGTGGCACAATTATTTCCCCATTTCCTTGAAGTGCATGCAGTGGCTTTGTCTACTATATTTTGGATCTGCCGAAGGTCTCTCAATGCATTTGCAGGCTATTAAAAAGGTTACCTGATTTAACAGCCTCATTCGTATAGCAGCAGAAGAGCCTTAACGGCTCTCACCACTTGCAGTGGGCAATAATGGATAGCCCACTGCAAGTGGTGGTTGGGAATAAAGGATTGCCTCTGCAGGGCTCGAGCCAACGACCTTGATCATGAAGGGCAAGCACCTTAACCCTGGGCTATGATCCAGGAGCATAAAGTCATTAGATATAATTGCGTGTATGATCAATTTGTATAGCACTCTAAGAGAACTTTATCGCTATCCCGGGCACTTTGCATATGCCACCGGGCTTCAGCTCACGACCTTGGTCGTTAAAGAGAAGCACCTTGCTCTTGAGTCAAACCTGGGCCTACGTCAGTGCAACCAGGCTGGAGTTGGTCTCCATTGGATAGCTTCCTATAGAGCAGGCAACAGCTGCCGCCTTAGGCACCACAGCCTTTGTCACTAACGTGCCAAGGCGCTCTGCAAGGCACTGTGCAGTCAGATGTTGACATTAAACAAGATAGCTCAGTGGTTCGTTCCCAAAATGTTTTGGCCCATCACACCCATGGTTCCTTTTTTTGTAAGGAAATCGCAAACCCGCGCTCCGAATGACCAATATCAGTTTTTTGCGAAATACCTCGAACCAAGCAATAAAATTCAGCCCCAGTAGTTATTCAGCATTTTATCAAAAAAATATCCTTAACACCGTTTCTAGTTTGATTATAGTCAATTAGCAAATATTGCAACCAGATACCAAGTATCCCACATCAAAGTAAATTTGCACCGCTAGTGGAAGCACTTGATAAAGTGGTGCAAGTTCCCCGATGTCCGATTTAAAGTGAATTAGAAAGTCTCTCGTGGCAGCGCCTTCACTAACCTTGTGATGATGAACCGGGTAGTCATGGGAAATAAACCTTAATACCTAGAAAGAGATTGAGTTCTCGGAGGGCATTTTATCAAATGTATTACTATTATTTTTTAGCATAAGTTTTATGATTTTTGTGCATACTTTTCTCTTAGCTGGACATTTGTAGCTCAATTCCCTTTAGTTTTTGAGTATTGTCAGCCTCTGAAAATTCCTGTATCGCCTAATCTGAGCTTCCATCGGAAGATCCTCAAATTGCCTAGATACATCCTTAAAAAATATAATTTATTTGTAAAGCGCCCTAAGAGAACCTAATCTCTATTCAGGCGCTTCACAAATGCCACGGGGCTCGAGCCCACGAACTCGGCCAGACCTTGGTCGGGGCAAGCACCTCAATTCCCTATTGGCTGGGCTACCCAAAAAAGCGATTAGGCCACTGCAGCTGACTATGAATATGGCTGCAAGGCTAGTCTTCAAGTCCCAGAAGTTTGAGCACGTGTCTCCTTTGCTAAAAGAGCAAAGATGGATGCCGGTTGACCAACGGATTCAGAGCAAGGTTCTTATGCTGACCCACAAGGCCTGCCACGGCTTGGCTCCTTCGTACCTAGCTGAACTGCTGCATCAGTTTCAGCCTGTTTGCGCCCTCAGGTCCTGTGTGGACAATAAACTAGCTGTCCCATTCCTCCGCTTAAAGACCGTTGGCGACATTTAGCTCTGCAGGTCCTAGACTGTGGAACTTGCCTCCATAATTCTTACGCAACGACAACTACTCTCCTACTGCCGACTATAGCTCATCCTTTTCAGCAGTCCTGAGCTGCTACTTTCATGCTACTCACTACCTCAACTGCTCTCCTGACTCTGCTATGCTTCCCACTTTCTCTTTGTAGCGTGAGATGAAGTCTGCTGGCTACCGAATGCATACCGAAAGCGGCTTAGGCTGTGAGTGCGCTATACAAAACTCCTGCGTAACACCCACATGGTCTTTATGACTTTGTGGAGTTACAGACAGGACAGGAGATACATTACATTACTTTACATTACATAACTAACCACTTGGCTAAATCCTTGTGCAGCATACCCAAATGATGAGAAAATGACTGTTAAATCATTATCATGATACTATCCATATCCTTTAGCTGAGATAGCTTCGAAAGTTGGCAAAACTCACGGTGACCTACATTTTGCTTGAATAGATGAACAGAGCAGCTAAGTCGCTGGCTATGCTTCACAGCCTTAAGCAGATTCCTAAACGAAATGTGGGTTAAGACGAGGGTAAACCACTCGGAGATTGTCTTCTCTAAGTTTAAAAAATACTTGTGACGTCATCGGTGACCCGTAACATTTTGTATAATCACTATATTTATAACGGCCGGCCATATCGTAAATAATCAACAAACTGAACTGTCTCACTTCATGCCTCTCATATGCATGGCCGGGACACGTGATCTTGTGCACCAGATCCTAGTGTCACGCGAGTTCTAAAGCAGCTGGATGGTTAAAGGTTTGGTTTAATTTTTAGCTATAAAAACGACTTTTCATTACCATCATCGCTAAGTAATCTTCAAGAGTAAATAGGTCGACCACCAGGGGGGAGGGGGGTTCAAAAATGCTAGCCAGTGGTTGCCACCATGCCCTGCTTATGGGGGGGGGGGAGGATGGGGTGGAGAGAGAGAGAGAGAGGTGTTGCTGGTGCAAGCTAACCTCTCATAAACAGTGCTGAGAGCACGGTCACCGAGGGTGACAAGGTCGAGCGAGCACTGCTCGACAAAGAGCGTCGAAAGGCTATGTATGCTATCCCTATGCCTCGCGTGGGACGCTGCCAACATGTCGAGCACGCCGGAATGGCAGTTTTTCCACTTCGTGCCAGCCTGCTCGGCCTAGCGGTGCACTGCACGCTGACCAGGGCACCCCTTCTCGCGAACGTAACACTACCCTGTGTCGTTTGCTCAGCTGCCGATGCGCGTTGGCGTGCTGTCCGAGCCGGATGTCCACTTAATCCTGTGCCCCCTGCAGCTACTGCTGTGGCCGAAGAAGTTTACGACGATACTGGTGCTGCTGCCGATGAAGCCATTTACGACGAGACTATGGAAAACCCGGATAGTCAAGCCGTGTACGACGACACGTCCGCTCCGACGCCAGTAAAGAGCCCGGTCACCGCCACAGTTGCCCTTCCGGTACCGGTGAGCGACAGGGACAGCTCGCTCCGCCCGGGTCAGAGTTTCGCCGCCTCGAGCGCAGCTGCCTTGCGGCTTACTTGTCAGCTCCTGCAGCAACTCCTTCGCTGACCCTTTGCCATGCCCCTTTGCTGACCTCTTGCCACGCCTTCTTCCCTGCCGCTTTGCTGCTTCACCGGCTGGATTGCAGCCCACGCCGAAGCTGCTGCCCACGCTGCCGCTGCCGTCCACGCCGACGCTGCCCAGTCCGGTCATGCCAGCACCTACGCAGCCGACTGCAGCCACCGCCGCCACCGAAGACGACGAGGAAATATACGCCGACGTGGACGAGCAAGCGCCGCTGCCCTCGCCGGCAGTTGCGCCATTCCCGGCGACGCCGACCGGGCCGCGTCACCCGACTAGCCGCCCCTTGCCGCCGCCGCCTGACGCTCCCGCTCAGGAGACTGTGAGCGTTCGCAAGGACGACTACGGCAACATGTACTACGGAATGTGGGACTGCCAGGCTAGCAAGGACTTCGAGCTCTCCTTTAGCAGCGGTGAGATCATTCACGTGATCGGCTCGAAGTACGAGGATCGAGGCTGGTGGACGGCCGTGCTTAACGGCAAGGTCGGCCTCGTGCCCAAGAACTACCTGACGCCTGCGTACATGCGAGTCTGAATCAAACCCCCAAAGCCGCAGCACCGCTCGGCACTGCTGCTTGCTTGTGCATCGAAAAAGGGCAGCCGATTGGCACCCGCTCGGCAAAAGCTCGGGCGGGGTGCCGGCAGCGCGGCACGAGCGCATTGCCTGTAGCGGGTAGCGCCGCGTGGCCACCGGGCTGGCAGGTGGGCTTCCTCGGCCACCGACTGCTGGAGCGCAACCCCTCCCTCGAGCACACCTCTTGCTATATATCGCTCGCTGCATTCATTTCGGCTGGTCTGGCGACGGAAAGTGTGTGCGCACGGCGGTAGCTCGTTGGACTGCATCTGCTGCACGCGGCGACACTTTGCCAGCGCTCCGGAGCAATGATGGTGTACGCAGCATTTAATCGCCAGAACAAATGGCCAAAGCGGGACCGCTGCACGGCGGACGCCGCACTAGCGCTGGCCTACTGTAACCGGCTTGCTTCCTCGACAGGGAGCTGCTGCCGCCGCCGCTCAGCGCTACCCCTTGTGCCTCACGGACAGCGAGCGTCACGCGGCGTAGAACAGTGTCGCCGTGCCCTGGCTGCCGGCTGCTGCTTCCTTCCGTTCTGTTCCTTTGACTTTGCTTTAAACGTCAGGTTCTCGTGGCGCTACTAGTCAGTAGCTACTGACTCGGCGTGACCGGATCAGACGCCTGACCGAAATAAGTGTTTTCTATCCGTGCAATAAAGTCCGTCAAGTTGACCGACTTCTGGACAATGCGGCTCAGCCGATTGCTGACACCGTCAAACGCGGGGAAGCGGACGACGGCGGACAGATGGCCGTACACGTAGGCATCGACCTCGGTGGGGCTGCAAAGCGAGGCAAAGTCTTGCGAGTGCAGAGCCGTGATCGCGGCGGCGCAGCTGAACGGCAAGATCGTGCCGAGGCATATGCCCCTGTGCGCCTTCGCACGAGCATCCAGACACGCTCGCGAATCGTCTGCTCAGCCTGCCGAAGGCATCAATTGGCGATCAGCATCCATAGCCGTGCCATAGTGTCGAAGCACCACACAGGCACGGATATTTTACGACACGTCGGAAGCAACGCACTCGGCAAAAACA
Source organism: Cristatella mucedo (assembly GCA_009760855.2). NCBI lineage: Eukaryota > Metazoa > Bryozoa > Phylactolaemata > Cristatellidae > Cristatella > Cristatella mucedo. The sequence continues at coordinate 6,623,450 of WPIO01000007.1, forward strand.
GCAGCTTTCATGCTGTCAAAATGCACCGAAAGGTGAAAGAATACGCAGGGTCATGCGGGTCTCCCTCTCTATCCCCCCCTGCCTCCTCCCAATCATGCGGGTCTCCCTCTCGATGTCGGCCTATTTCGCCCTAGGCGGTTCGGTGGTGGTGCAGGAAGCTGCCTCGTGGCTTCAACGGAGCCCAAATAATGAGGCTAGTACTCGTGTCTCTCGCTGCAACAGTGCACTATTCGCGTGAAGGGCAGTGGTACGAAAGCGCTTAAAAGTAACTAGTCTTTACGCTCAGAGTCCTGACAAACCGAGATCGAAACCGAGGCCAGCTGCAGACAGCTAATCGCCGGCCTGCGGAAGCATGCGTGAGCACGGCGCACGCCTTGACAGCATCGATGCAGCCTTGACAGCATCGATGCAGCCGGGAGCCGAGCTCGTGCACGAGTGGCCAGGAAAGGAGGGGTCGCACGCGCCAAGCTGCATCGCTACACGCCCTAGGCGGCTAGCTCGGTTTTTGAGGGCGGTCCAGCTCGGCTCGCTGCCTACCTGTCACCAAAGAAATATGTCTGCCTTCCCAGCTTTGCGGACAATGCTTCGCAGCACTGTGCCACCCTCTCACAGACCTGCAAAACAACTAGGCAACGGCGCACAAAGCCCACCGTGGGTGACATCAGCAGGAAGCAGCGTTTCACACGACGGTGCATGCTCACGGCCTGCCAGAAGGGCAAGCCGTGAGACTAGGTTGCATGCGCACGCGGCACCACTTCCGACGGCCGCCCCCACGCAACAGCAGGGCTGGCAGCCAGCGAGTTCAGTGGTTGACCCTATACCAGGTCAGTGAAAATATAAAAATATATAATTCATTTGTATAGCGCCCTAAGAAAACTTAATCTCTATTCAATTTCCCACGGGGCTCGAAGTAAGCGGCACGGTAGGCTATCAGGAAGAGCAGCTACGTACTCTCACGATTGCCGAGGAAGAGGAAGAAGAGAGAGTGCTCAAACTAGCAAAGCTCTGTCGAAACGTGCTCGCACGAGCACCCGGTCCCATCGCTGAGAATGCCGACCTCGGAGCTGTCGATAAGAAAGCGACGTGTCCAAACCCCAAAGAAAATTGACCACTCACCTCGTCGGCAGTCAGGTCTGCCCAGCCTGCACATTTGAGCGCACGACAAACGTTCCTCTGCTTGAGCCTGGGCAGAATGACACAAAGCGGCCACCGGTAACTTTTTCCGTAGAGTGGCTTGGAAACCTACAGAAAAGGGCAATACCATACGTCGTGAGAACGTTCCGTGAGTGTAGCATGTCTATGCGACCTTAAATAAGCACGTCGTTGAAAAGAGACTGCAACGTTGGCTCAGTCGTGCAACTGCAGCACACGTGTGGACTCTTCTCTCACAAAACCTGGTGATCCAGCAAGGCGCTTAACACCTTCTGAACAATGCTCATCAGGCTAGAGCATTAGAGCTTGTACTCTTGGATCTCTCAGCAGCATTTGACACTTTTGACCGTGAAATCCTTTTGGAGCATGCATCTCTCCATAGGCCTACATAGTGAGAGAGAGAGAGAGAGAGAGAGAGAGAGAGAGAGAGAGAGAGAGAGAGAGAGAGAGAGAGAGAGAGAGAGAGAGAGAGAGAGAGAGAGAGAGAGAGAGAGGGAGGGAGGGGTCAGAGTGTAGATATAAACAGCTGTCATGTAAGAAGCTCTTGAAGTATGGAGTGTACCACAGGGTTTGGTCGTTTTTTGGCTCCTTTTCACCATCCACACCCTTGCTCTGGCCGATGCCATCCCCAAACACAATCTTGGCTTTCATGTCTATAATAATAATAATAATGCACTTAATAAAGCGCCCTCAGAGAACTTAATCTCTCTCTAGGAGCTTTACATTTGCTGCAAAGGGAAATGCAATTGAATGGTGAGTAAAGTCATGCTTGATAAATAAACATAATGAATAACATGGTTAGGGGTGACATGCACAGGGTCAGCATGCAAATGTGGTTAGTGGCAGCATGCAAAGTGTCAGCACGCATAAGCACATCAAGGACGAATCACAAGGACCCACTAAATGCTGTCCTAAATAGGCGTTTTTAAATTCTTTTTAAATGTGGTCAGGTCAGGGGATGTTCTGACGCAGGTCGGGAGGGAGTTCCAGACTTTACGAGCATACGAACTAAATGCACGGTCTCCATAAGATTTGAGGTTTGTACGAGGTATTTGTAGGCTGTTGGATTCCGAAAAGCGGGTGGTACGATGCTTGGCCTAATGACGGAGTGTCTCTGAGAGATAGGCTGGAGCCAAACAATGAAGTGACCTAAAAGTGAGCGACAAAACCTTGAAGACAATCCGTTGCTTGACTGGTAGCCAGTGCAAGTCGGCGAGAAGTGGAGTAATGTGGCAACTACGACGCTCACGACAGACAAGCTTAACTGCAGAGTTTTGCACCAGCTGCAATCGCCTGATCGCACATGCCGGTAGGCCAGCGAGCAGTGAGTTGCAGAAGTCGAGACGGGATGTCACGAATGCATGGACCAACTTGGACGTGGTATCCTTATCTAAACAAGCCCGAATTTTAGCAATGTTATGAAGCTGAAAATAGGCAGATTTGACTGTGGAGCTGATATGGTCGTCTACCGAGAGGTCGCTTTGGAATATGACACCTAGATTTCGAGCTGATTCAACTCGAGATATGCTGGCAGAGCCAATTTTGAGTTTCAGCCTTTCCAATCTGTGAATCACACTGGGTTTGCCCGAAACTAGTAAGTTAGTTCTATCATCGTTTAGTTTAAGAAAATTTGCTGCCATCCATGTGCAGATGTCATCAATACATACAGCAAGTGAGTTGAGAGAATTCAAGGTGCTCGAAGGCTGGGAGGGATCAAAGCAAAGGTACAACTGAGTGTCATCCGCATAGAAGTGAAAGCCTAGATTGTGCTTGGCAATCACATCAGCAAGAGGGAGAGTATAAACCGTGAAAAGAACCGGACCTAGCACGGAGCCCTGAGGTACTCCATATTTCAGAGGTACCTCAGATGATCTTTGTCCATTCACGTCAATACTCGGGAGTCTCCAACTGAGATGGAACCTGAACCACTGCAGAGCAGTGCCAGTGATGCACAGGCGAGATGAGAGGCGCTCTAGAAGAACTTTGTGATCGATGGTATCAAAAGCTGCCGAAAGATCGAGCAAAACAAGCAGAGATACTCTACCCATATCTGCATTTCTAAGTAGGTCGTTGTACACCCTAAGCAATGCTGATTCTGTGGAGTGATTAGCGCTAAAGCCAGATTGGAACTTACTAGCAAAGTTTGAAGTTTCTATGCCGATAACACCCAGCACTACCTATTGTTCGACCCATCTAAGCCTTTGTGTTCATCGGAATCACTCGATACCCTTATTGTCTTCATCGATGACATTTACAGTAGGATGGCTATTAACTTCCTGAAGCTCAACGATAATAAGACTAACCTAATTGTTCAGGACAAACCTAGTGTCACCTGAAATTTGGAAGTCCTCACACTCCAGATTAGTTCAACTATCACTACGCTGACGTCTGCCATAATGTAGATACATTAGTCCAAAAAGACTTGCCATTAGTAGAAGTGAACAATTCCTCTAATGTCAAGTCGGCCTACCTTCAGTAAAGTAACATGCCAAAATCAGGACCTGCTTAGATAAGAGCACGACGGCCAAATGAGTTCACGCATTTATGACATCAAGTGTAGATTATTGCAATTCCCATGTATCACGTGTAGATTATTGACATTATACCGAGCAGGCTCTATGCCTGCAGCTTCCAAGCAAGCAAGCACTAGCCTGTGGGGGATAGCTGTCTTCAGGGTGGCACAGCTGTGGGATATGGCTGCTGTGGTTGTGCGAAACCGGACTCACCGGCAGGAAGCTACTGTCAAGGAATGCCTGCATAGCAACCATCAACGCCGGAAAAGACACTGGGCAAAGCAGAGAATCAAGCAGCTATGGCTGACCACACGAGCCATGTGCAAGCATGCACCATCGAGGCCCCCCCCCAATCCGAAGATTGGTGAGTGACGATGAGACACTCCTGTCAGGCAGCAAGCGCATGTATGAGTGCCCACCCCCTTAGTGTGTACATGGCAGTGGCCCACTGCAGCTGCTACCGACACGAACGGGGGCTGAGAGATCTGCAAACACGTGACTCAAGCTGGAATCAGCAGGACAGTACCTCGTTAAAGGCGCGTGGATCCATCCATGACATGTAGCGCTAAAACACACATACACACGGTGCGCAAGAATGAGATGTGACATGCGGCCGAAATCCAGGGGAGATGCCAGCCCATCTAGCATGCACAGAGGCTTAGAAGACTCTGGCGCAAGGCAGCCCATTTGTGGCATGGGTACTGTGCATTGGGAACCTCCACACTTTGCAGGGCTTCGACTAGCTTGCATGTACTCTTAAGTGACGGAAGGTAGCTCACTGAAACGTGGCCTATCGCTACATAAAAACCTCCAGTCTTGGTATAGCCTCCCTATGACTGACGTTTGGCACGGGTGAAGGTGACTAATTAATAGTAATAATAATAATAATAATAATACACCTGATATAGCACCCTCAGAGTCCTCAATCTCTTTCTAGGCACTTTACATTAGACACAGATACAAACAGATGACAAATACTTTGCGGTATGCAAGCATGACAGGTAAAGAGTCTACATAACCACCCTCTCTTCACTGCAGTACTACCACAGTTATATGATACTGGCAGCAACTAATGCAGAGCAAAGAAGCATCGGCGCGCGGCCAAAAATGGCCGCCGAGCCCAAAAAGGTTCTGGCATAAAAACCTTACTGCAACCTGCTGTAATCATGCCTAGTATATAAGATAAGCTGAAGTAATATATTAGCAAAGTTTCACTACAAGAACATCAAGTTGCAGCGTTATAAAGACACTGTACTGCCACAACTCCTTTGCAGCAAATGCAAAGCACCTAGAAAGAGATTGAGTTCTCTGGGGGCGCTTTATAAAGTGTATTACTATTATTATTATTATTATTACAATAAGCTGTCTCAGCAGCACGGGTATAGAGCAGGCTAAGCGTTCGCAAGCATCTAGCCTTATCGCTCTCCAAACGCCATGCACATTTAAAGAGAAGTCACTCTTTAGATGTGACACTACACACCAGAGCTATGAGCTTCTATCTACTGCACCCAAGAGACGTTTGATAATGGGATTCGGGTCTAGCGATTGACTAGCTTACTCACTCCATTAGCCTAATATGGCTCTAAAGCAGATTCAACAGTGTTTCGAAAACAAATATTGAATACACTTAGCTGCATGCTTAGGCTCAGTGCCCTGCTTGAAAAGAAATCTCCACCAAGACTCATTGCACTAGACTGTGCAAAACTCTTGAGTAGTTCTAAATAAACGCCTCGTGTCATTACACCAGGTATCTGCTACAAAAGCAACCCCAGACCATGACCCGTTGGCTGCCAAATTTCACCTTATTATGAAGGCAATTATCATTGAAACAATCATTTGAGCAACGACTCAGCATCACGTGCATTTTTTTTCAGTTGCCATAATGGCAAATTTACTTGCACAGTTCTTTTCAAATTAGCTCTAGTATTCGCGAGCCCTATATGCTTTCGGCCTAGCCCACTATGAACGATGCACCCGGTGCTGTACGAAGAGTGGCGGCTTCTTTTTTGTCTGTTTGTTCAGAGCGAATGCATCTGGTTCAAATAGTCGAAAACCTAATCGTATCTCTGTCAACGAGCTTCCCAGTAGCAGCCTGCAGGCTCTCAGCATTAACTCTTGCAAGGGTGAAATGATGACTAAACCTTCACTTTATATCCACCTTTCCTTGTAGATGTACTAACAAGTGGATGGCATCGCCACTTTGCTTTCTTTACCAATGATATCGTTCGCAGCCACCTTCTTATGGTTATGCATCACCGAAGTCTCACCAATTCGTAATTGCAACGTTGGTGTAAGTCCCCTTTGGTGAAAAGCTCAAATTAGACCCCTCGTAAAGTCAACTCACTGGTCTTAGGCATGTCGATAGCATGAGGCTAGAAAATGAGCATAGCTGGCAGACTTTTGTGTTGTACTACAGCCCAAGTTTAAGTAACTCCGAAAATGAGCAATGCAGTTGCTTTTCTGGTTCGGTAAAATACTGGAATGGCAATTTTTAAAGGAATTTTAACGGTCAAAGTGTATTTCTTTCATTTTTCTGTTGCATACGCTGGCTTACGAAAACACCGCTGGCTTACGAAAACACCGTCGTGAAAGACATTTAATTAATCGGGAAAATGTGTACTTTGTACTTCGGTCAAATTTGTAAGCCTATTACTCATCATAAACAATGGGTCACCGATACTTACGAGCTCGAATGCATATACACCTGTATAAATCTGTGTGTGCGTGCACGTGTACGTGTGTGTGTACGTGTGTGCGCGTGTACGTGTGTATACATGGCCAGGGTCACGGCTTTCCTCAACAGTTGCTGCTACTTCCAAAAGCCACAAAGTAGCAATCTCTAGTAGCAATATAGTAATATAATAAAGTAGTAATCTAAAGCAGCAATTCTGAGAGAAATACGGCAGCACTCTCGCACAAGAAGCTAACTGCTGTCACATCTACAGCAAACATTATGATAGCATGCTAGCATCACCAAATTGCTGCCGTGGACTCACATCTCTAAATCGGTAACCTTGAGCATCGGTCATTGTCATTAACGACCGGTGCATAAGAGACACAGTCTTTATGGAGGTTGGTTGCATGATGAATAAAAAGACTCACCTCGGCATAAGTAAACACCTGGTCAACCAAGGCTATATAAGCTTTCGCTTCGGCTCTCTCAGATGCAACCAGGTGTCCATTCAAGGCTACTCCCTGCAATGGCAAGTGAGTGCACACTACGATACAAACATGGAGGGGATGTGGGAAACCGTGAGTCGACTTACAAATAAGTGCAATGCCGAAGGCAAGGGATAGACCAGTGCAGGCTCTACCAGCAAACAAATCTTATTTAAAATATACCTTCATGGTTACAAATGATGGAAAGAAACTCCCACAAAATGATACAAATTGTTGAGTGTAGGTGTGCGACCCACAAGTGTGGGAGTCTTGCTAAACAACAAACTACTTCCAGCACACGTACATAACCGCACTCAGATACGTGTAATTATTAACTCAAGTCAAACGTTATTTGAATTCACACCAGCAGCCGATCGACGTTAACATTGCCTCGTCATCAAATAGCACTTATTTTCGATAGTGGCTACATCAGAATAGTACTGCTAATAATAATAATACATTTGTATAGCAGCCTCAGAGAGCTTGACCTCCTTCCAGATACTTTAAAGATAGCGTAGGAACTTCAATACAGATGCACCGAAAGCCGAAACAGACTTGACACGAGTACGAGCAGCCAGGAACAAGCAACTTCCAGCTCTGTGCAGCAACTATGCGGTGTACTGTAAAAGACCCAATTTTCATATGCAAGGGTCAATAACCAAAGTCTACACAACTACTCTTAAAGCTCCTTGTATCAAGTGCACTAGATCTGTGCAATTAATCAAAATGCACAGACAACAAATTTGATCCTATGTGTCTCGCTAACATTCACGAAAACACTGTCAAAAAAATACCACTATGAGTGCTGAATCTCGACTATCATTAATGAGTAGCTACATCTTTGCACTAATTTGAGTCTTTAGATTGCAATATCCAAACATCAGTCATTACAGGTCTATTATTACCATAGGTCAACGACAATAGAAAAGCCGTTAAAGAGCCTGGCAGTGAATGCAGCACCTACATCAGCCCAGCAGACTCGCTTCTAACAACAATGCCTAGCCAGCTGGGTGGCACTAGGCAATAGGGCAGGCCGACATGCAATAACTTCCTTGCTCATATGCTTATGGAAGGCCTGCCTCACTGTTTTCTCTTGCATCCTCCCAGAAGGGGCATGATGTGCACTAATAACAGTAACAATAATAAACCATTCGGCAAGCCCCAAAAGAACTACATTTTTCAAAGCACTTTGCATATGCTCCAAGGGAGGTTTGTCAACTGATTTCTGATAAGATGGATCATTTCAGCATGTGTAAGCACACAAAAACAATTAGCATGGCTGGAGGACATGCTATGTGGAATGTGATTATGTTAGCTCCCTTTTTACGTGTCGTCAAGTCAGGGGGTGCCGTAATTTCAGTCGGTAGCAAATTCCAGGCCTGGAGTGCACAGGCACTGGAAGGTATGATGTCTCAAAAAGGTTGTGAATGGGCTTGAGGCACAGCTTAATGACCCGAGATAGAGGCGAGGGCAAGGCATGATATGAAACCCGAAGGGTAAGTAGTTTAGGTGGGGGGCAACAAGATAATTGAGAGACCTATAAAAGAGTGACAGAATCTTGAAGACAGTTGCTTTATGGGGAGAGAGTGCAAGTCGGCGAGAAGTGGCCTAGTGTGGCAATTGTGACGTCCACAACAGACAACCCTTGCAACAAATCTTTATACACACTGCAAGCATCTTAGTATAAAGGCAGGAAAAACATGCAAGTGCTAAGTAAGTCTAGACAGGATGTCACAATTTCAGGAACCAAATTTGTCTGTGGTATCCTTATCTTAGCAAGCCTGAATATTTGCAAAGTTGCATAGCTGAAAGTAGGCAAACTTGATTTTGAAGCTGATGAGGTGAAAGATGGTTTTGGAAAAATACAGTCAGATTCTGTGAAGAGGATACAGAAGGGGTATGCTGGCCAAGCCCATTTCAAGGGCTAAGCTGTCTAGTTTCTGAATGAAGTTGAAGTTGCAAGGCAGCGCACCACTGTTGCCCTCTGATTATTGGTTGCCCTGTCCAAGGTCAAGGTTTGGCCATACTTAGTGTCCCCAAAGTCGTCATTTGATTGGTTGCCCTAGAAAAAACTAAGGTGCCTTCCTTTCTTTTGCCTACCCTTGAGTAAGGCTCTTGTCTTGTTTAAGGCCACTTCATTACTTTTGCCACCAGGTTCGGTTCCTTGCATATCATGCACTTCCTAATGTAATATATCTCCCTCTTTTACTCTATAAAGCCACAAGAACAAAGTGGGTGTAACTCTAGAGAGTTTTCTATAGCACAATCAAAGTCTAAGCTGCTCTTGGCATGCACACTGTAGCCAACAGACGTTGTCTTAGGCAGCAAAGAGAAAGTGAGAAGCATTCAGCTGAGCCACGATGGCAGTCGATGAAGTGAGTGGCAGGGAATGAGAAGCTGAGGACGGCTGAAAAGCACGTGCCACAGGCGGCAGCAGGAGAGTATACGTCGCTGCGTGAGAATTTCGGAAGTGAGTTCTACAGTCTAGGGCCTGCAGAGCAAAAGCTTCTCTTGCCAATGGACTTTAAATGTAGGAGTGGGGCGGCTAATTTATTGTCCACAGAGAGCCTGAGGGCACGCACAAGGAGGCTGAAACTGGTGAAGCAGTTCAGCTGGGTATGAGGGAGCCAAGCCGTGGTGCATCTCGGAGTCAGAGCAAAAAGTTTGCCCTGCATCAGTTGATGGACCGGAAGCCATTGCAGCAAGCTCCATCTGCGGAGTAGACACAAGGCTGAACCTCTGAGATTTGTTTACTACTCTTACAGCCATATTGATCACCAGCTGCATATGCTAAATGGCTTTCTTCGGTAGCCCAGCCAAAACGGAATCGCAGTAGTCCAGCCTAGACAGAACCAGGGAGCTAGTTGGGATATTTTGATAACCACTTTGGTAGACAGACCCTAATATTTAACAGGGATCAAACGTGATGGCTACCTTCGGAAGCAGTCTTCTTAACGAAGCTTTCGAACTTTAAGCAGTTATCAAAGAGGGCACCTAAATTACGAGCACATGCAATGTATCTCCGTCTGCAACTCAACACAGTCATAAAGACCAGATGAGTGTTACGCAGGATAGTTTTATGTCCTTAGCGGCTTTCGGTACGCATTCGGTAGCCAACAGACTTCGTCTCACGCAACATAGAGAAAGTGGGAAGCATAGCAGAGTCAGGAGAGCAGTTGAGGTGAGTAGTGAGTAGAGTTTGTGTAGTGAGTAGCATAATAATAATAATAATAATGCACTTGATAAAGCACCCTCAGAGAACTCAATCTCTCTTTAGGCGCTTTACATGTGCTGCAAAGGGAAATGCAATTGAATGGTGAGTAAAATCATGCTTGATAAATAAACATAATGAATAACATGGTTAGGGGTGACATGCACAGGGTCAGCATGCAAATGTGGTTAGTGGCAGCACGCACAGTGTCAGCATGCATAAGCACATCAAGGACGAATCACAGGGACCCACTAAATACTGTCCTAAATAGGTGTGTTTTTAAGTTCTTTTTAAATGTGGTCAGGTCAGGGGATGTTCTGACGCAAGTTGGGAGGGAGTTCCAGGCTTTGGGAGCATACGAACTAAATGCACGGTCTCCAAAGGATTTAAGGTTTGTACGAGGTATTGATAGACTGTTGGATCCCGAAAAGCAGGTGGTACGATGCTTGGCCTGATGGGGGAATACATCTGAGAGATAGGCTGGAGCCATAGAATGAAGGGACCTAAAAGTGAGTGACAAAACCTTGAAGCCAATCCGTTGCTTGACTGGTAGCCAGTGCAGGTCGGCGAGAAGTGGTGTGGTGTGGCAACTGCGCCGCTCACGGCAGACAAGCATGGAAGTAGCAGCTCAGGACCGCTGAAAAGGATGAGCCATAGTCGTCAGCAGGAGAGTAGTTGTCGTTGAGTGGGAGTCGTGGAAGCGAGTTCCACAGTCTAGGACCTGCAGAGCTAAAGCTTCTGTCGCCAACGGTCTTTAAGCGGAGGAATGGAACAGCTGCCCAGGGTCTCACAACAGCATCACCAATTTGAAGAGCAGAGTCGCCTTGTCTAAGCTGCATGCTTGGGGAGACATTTGAGCTGTAGTTCGGTTTAATTGTCGCCGAGTTAAGGAAAATTGACCACTATCCAGTATCGAATGACTGCAAGGCAAGCATTTAGTTGAACAGTCGCTGCCGATGACTCCTATGGTTTAAATGACGATAGCTAGCTTTGATGTAAGGAGCTGATAAGATCAAGTAACCGCTAAGTAACGACTTAGCCGATCCACAAAATTGACAGGAACTGGAATTAAAAAAAGCAGCACATTTGTTACCTTGGTGCTAACGTAGCTTACGATTGGCTCAAACTCCGAGACCACCAGTTTGCCAGACAGCAGGAAAGGCACTTTACCTGAAATTCACAGGTAAAACGAACTTGCTGCCTTCGGCATAAGAATGGTGCTAAACTCTACGCGAATGCGCTTGCTTACTACTACCTGAGGGCGACATGAACTCGGCATTGTGCCGGCACTCCACGGACACCGGTAGATCGCACATCCGCAAATAGCACCGCACTCCCAGGCACGCTGCATAGTCTTCTAGAACAAGCTGGTGATCCTCCTGCGGCTGATACAGCTTCGTCTCCTGCGGCCAGCCTTCGACGCTGCCTGCACGCGAAGCGGCGCGTAGTTAAAACCCCGACTCACTGACTGCTAAACCGAGTGACAAGTAGCGTCGTGGCGTCGAAGCATATACTACAACATCGCTGCTCGACTGCCCAATTGTCGGCCAGTTCGTAGTACTATTTGAGCTTGCAGTATTTACTGCGGCGTTTACGCGCACACCAGCCTCTTGTCCTCTACGAAACAGTTGCACCGACCTGACTACCCGCTGCCCAAGCCCGAGGGAGGGGGACAACGCGCTCGCATTTCGCGACCCAGGTCGTGCGTTCCAGTCTGACAGCAGGAAATCCTTTTATTTCCCGCTGCAAGCAGGAGCGACATCCGCAGAGGCTCCTCTGCTGCTACACAAACGAGGCGGTTGAATCGGCCGCACTTTCCCTTCTACCGCGGCTCCGAGCGCATGGCCGCACGAGGCCGCAGACAGTGCGGTAACTGTGCGACGCAACGCCCAAGATTCTGTCGAATTGTGCACTTCGCGTAACAACAATTCCGCGGCCAAGTAATAAGGTGCAGTGCCCTACCGAAAGCAATCAGCGTCGCCAGCGACGGCATTTGACGGCCTAGAGATACGGGCCGGCTTTGTCGTCGGTCAGCCTCCTCTTAGGAAGAGCCGTTAAAACTTCCGCTTTGACAGGCACAATTTTTTGCAATCGCGCTGCCTAGCAAGCGTGCAAGCGTACGGAAGAGTGCGGACAGCCGTCGCCGCCACATTCACACGCAGGCCTCCAGTGGCTTCAAGCCTGAAAGCAGCGGCGGTATAGGATAGTTGGCCCTTCTGAGCTTACCCCTTGCTTTCCATGTTCTTCTATTTCCGCTTTACCGCTATCGTGATGTGTGCGCGCCGGGCAGTGAGCTATAACCAAGGATAATGGCATATTCAGTAGCAGAAAATATACTTCAGAGCTGGCTGATCAGTAACGAACCCTTGGCTTGCTATTCATTTACGGTTTCGCTGCGCCAAACTTGCGTATGCAGCCTGCTCACGCCACTCTCCCGGTTTCTCTCAATATATGTATATATAAAAATGCGCATATTATAAATAAAAATTATAAGTATATAAATTCATAATAATATGTCAATTCATGCGTATAAGTGAGTGCATGCATATATGCCTGTTTAGTGTTGGCAGTGTTTTTTCTTTGCCAGTGCTAACGTGCAAAAGATTTGAAGCGAAGCAGCAAGACGTCTTTTAAGTGCGCTGCGGGCGGACCTTTAAATGAAGCACATCGATTGCAGTGACGGCCGAAGTTCATGAGGCTACGCGTCCACTGCTTCCGTGGCTTTGTACATGCTGCGATATTTTTACGTCTGTTGCGCCAGTTAGATGTATGGATTGGAAAAAAATGTGAAGTAGTTAAGAAAATGTCACGCTAACGAAAGCTATCGACCGGCCAGTAGTTGTACTTCGGTGTCGGACAGTGGTACGCAGTGTTACCTTTCGAATTCCGCCACGTACGCAGGCTTACCTAACGATTGCTTCCCTAGCTCAACTGTGACAGCAGCCTCCTCGTATCCTCAAGTACTCACAAAATAAATTATAAGTGTGCCATCCTGCTCCTTCGCTTAAGGCTCTTTGGCCGCCGAGTTTGCTGCGCAGAGAAGTTACTTCATCAAATCCTGAAATAAGGTGACAGGGCCTATTCTTCCGCTGCCTATATTGGCACTCATTTTCCTGTCCTACTATCTCTCACTATTCTTTCAATGTTTTCTTTAACTAGCTCACTCATTCTCACTTTTTCCCTTGAAATAATTACATCGTCATCCACATGCCACATTGAATGTATTCCCGCACAACACCCGAATTCGGCTCGAACATGTAAAGGGGCAATTTCTTGCTGAGGCTTTATAGCCCTGTGCTGAACGCCGTAGGAATGCAATGTAATGAATGTTATCTCGCCCGTAACTCCACAAAGCTACTAAGACTACGTGGGCGTTAGGTAGGAGAGTTCTCTATTGCCCACTCAAAGCCTAAGCTGTTCGGTGCGTATAAGGTATAATAATAATGATATAATAATGCACTTGATAAGGTGCCCTCAGAGAACTCAATCTCTTTCTAGGCACTTTACATTTGCTGTCCAACAGACTTCACCTTAAGCAAAAAAGGGAAATTGAAAAGTATGGCTGGGTCAGGAGGGCAGTCTAGCATGGCACGTAAGCATGTGCAAAGTGCTTATAAAGAGATTAAGTTCTATGAGGGTGCAATTCCTCTTTCGCAGGGTCATTCATCAAGGATCTCTTTTCCGCACGGATCACTGTTCCGAGAGGCTCGGTATAAATTCAGAGCAGCAAGCGACTCGAGAGCTGACCCTTGTAAGCTTCCAAAGACGACCACTCTGCAGGTCGAGACTGGACCACCGCACGACGCGGACCGAGCACGATTGGACCAGTACGATTTGTATCACGCAAGGGCCTGTCTGCCAGACCGATCGTTGCCAGTCAACATTAGCTATTATTATTTTATTTAACTATAATCATTACTAATTTGTATTACAGTATTATAGAATAAGAAGCGACGTCTTTAGTATCTATGGCACACAATAAATAATCCCCCCAGTAAATTAGACACATGTGGAAGAAAGCGCGAGTCTTGTCGGCTCGCTACCTGGACAGGTTCAACTGGGCTGCGTGACATCACTTTTGTCGGTGACGGCGGCACCCAATCAAGGTCAAAGGGTAGCCGTCCACAGATGTACAGTTTCGTCGCTTCGGGCTCCGTGCCGCTGTAGCTCTGTAGGCTACAGTCGAAGACTGAAGGCTGCGGCGCGGGCGCACACTATAATATTGTCACTTGCCGTGCTCACACCCCACGCGCAGCAATCGCGCTGCCCTCGAGATGAGTGCGCTCATAATCGCGCTGCCGCGCGACCGACGGACCTAAGTGAAGTGGCATGCGACTGAGAAGGTGTAATGCGCTTCTACGCACGCTCGTAAGCCACAAAGGCGACGCACGTGCGCGCGGATGATTATTCGCCCCTGACCTTAAGCTTCGCCAGCCACGCCTCTGTCCTTGGTCGCACGCCGCTCCGGTTACCCTTCGCCGCGTACATCGCCGCGCGGCTGACTGGGGATCCGTCGTGTTGCCGCGATACGCAATCGCACCACGTGAGAAAGGAATGAATGAGGTCGTGCCGCCCGCTCGTGACTCGCAGGAGATCATTTTCTCGGGCTCTACTTCGCTCGTGTTTGCCCGCCCTATCGTGTCGCATTAGCTGCCCGGAGGGTACTGGTCGCAATGCTGTCTCCCGATTACGCGAAAGCGCGGAATCTCTTAACGGACAGAGGAAACACTATACTGCTATGCCGGTAAGGTTTTGCTTGTGGATAAACACGCGGGGCGCACGAACAGCGCATCGAGTTTGACGCCGGCGCCGGAGCGTTCCGCGAACGCTCTGCAGCAAAGTGGGTGTCGCGGTTGAGCGTTCTGTTGCGCTCTCAAAACCGAAGCAGCTTTCGCCGCGCATGGGTTAGCCAACAGTCTCCAACTCGGGTAGCAAAGGGAAAGAAAGAAGCATGGCTGAGTCAGGAGGGCAGTCGAGGAAGTGAGTTTCGTGGAAGTAGCAGCTCAGGACGGCTGGAAAGGATGTGCCACAGTCGGCAGCAGTACAGTAGATGTCGTTACGTAAAAAGTGTCGAAGTGAGTTCCCACAGTCTAGGACTGGCAGAGGACAAGCTTTTGTCCCCATCGGTCTTGGGGCGAAAGAATGGTACAGCCAAGTTATTGTCTTGAGAGTAATCTCGGGGCACGTCGAAACTGTAACTGGTGCCTCAGTTCAGCTGGGTATGAAGGAGCCAAGCCATGGCTTGCCCTGTGGGCTAGAATAAGAGTTTTCGCTCTGTATCCGTTGATCGACCGGGAGCCATCGAAGCTCATTTAGCAAGAGAAGCAGGATTGAACTTCTTGGATTTAGAGACCAACCTTGCCGCATCACCACATGTACTTGTACTGGCATTAATAGCTTTTTCGGTCGTCCCGCCAACACCGAGTTATGCTAGTCTAGAGGGAAAGGGAGCAAGTAATATCTTTCGCCAACCGCTGCAGTAATTACTCCATAATCACGGATAGGGATCGAGCATGCTGACTAGCTGCATCCGTTTCAGCCTGTTCGTGCCCTGAGGTCCTGTCCGGACAATAAATTAGCTGTCCCATTCCTCCGCTTAAAGACAGTTGGCGACAGAAGCTTTAGCTCTGCAGGTCCTAGACTGTGGAACTCGCTTCCACAATTCTTACGCAACGACAACTACTCTCCTACTGCCGACTATGGCACATCTTTTTCAGCGGTCCTGAGCTGCTACTTCTATGCTACTCACTACCTCGACTGCTCTCCTGACTCTGCTATGCTTGCCACTTTCTCTTTGTTGCGTGAGACGAAATCTGTTGGCTACCGAATGCGTACCGAAAGCTGCTTAGGCTGTGAGTGCGCTATACAAAACTCTCCTGCATAACATTTCCCACATGGTCTTTATGACTTTGTGGAGTTACAGACGGAGATACATTACATTACAATTACATTACATTACATTAGCTATGGAGGAGAGTGCTAAAAAGCAGGCCACAAAAAGGACACCTAAGTTATGAGTATCCTATCGATTGTTGCAATGCGGCATCGCTAATTATTAGAGAAAAGTTACTCATACAACTGTACATTTAGGATTTCCTATGAGACGCAGCCAGGTTTTAATCACGTTTTGCTCAAGGAAATTGGCCGACATCCAGGACCGAATATCAGCTAACCTGGCACTCAGTTCAGCAGCCGCTGCCGCTGATTCCAAGCACCTGAGCGGAAAATATAGATGGGTGTCTTCGGCGTAGAAGTGATAGCCGATGCCGCGGGCCGGAATTACTTATCCAGAGGCTCTGCCTGTATAAATGGAGAACGGTAACGGACTGAGTGCAGACCCTTATGAAACTTCACTCCAACCGCTCAGCAGCTGTGTTACCGCGTGCTGATCAAGGCATCTGTAGCTATAGGCCTGGCTGTCTCTCTTATAAGTGATGGCATTTTTTGCTTCCCCTCGTGCACCGGGAATGGGTGATCATGCCTTGGTAGGAGAATATAGAACTAAAATAGACTAGACTTCAAGAGCAAGAGTACGAAAGAGCAGGTGGTGATACTATGACTATATTTGAGCTAGATAATGCGATAATTTGAGTGGGCTGTGACCTTGCTAGATGCTGCTGCTCTGTAATACGGCTCTTCCTGCCGATCTACCGTATCTGAACTGCTTCTCACAGGACACCCTAAGCATGTGGCTGGATTAGAAGGCACTGCTCTTCTAATAGGCGATGCTGTTGGGTGGCCATTACCACGTGCCTGAAATTTGGGTGTCGTTGTCGACAGATTCCTAAATTTGAAAAGCTTCATTCAGAAGACTGCTTGTACAGCTAGCCATCACGTCTGATACCTATTTAAGATAAGGATCTGTCTTCCACGGTGGCTTGCAAAACATTTAACTTTCTCCTTAGTTCTGTCTCGGCTTGATTATTGTAATTCTCTTTTGGCTGGGCTACCAAAGATAGCAGCTAGGCCACCGCAGCTGGCTATGAAGATGGCTGCAAGGCTGTCTTCAAGTCCCAGAGGCTTGAGCACGTGTCTCCTTTGCTTAAAGAGCTAGGATGGATGCAGGTTGACCAACGGATTCAGAGCAAAGTTCTTACGCTGACCCACAAGGCCAGCCACGGCTTGGCTCCTCAATACCTAGCTGAACTGCTGCACCAGTTTCAGCCTCTTCGTGCCCTCAGGTCATGTATGGACAATAAATTAGCTGCTCCACTCTTCTGCATAAAGGCCGTTGGTGGCAGAAGCTTTAACTCTGCAGGCCCGAGACTGTGGAACTCGCTTCCACAATTCTTACACAACGACAACTACTCTCTTACTGCCGACTATGGATCATCCTTTTCAGCGGTCTTGAGCTGCTACTTTCATGCTACTCACTACCTCAACTGCTCTCCTGACTGTGCTATGCTTCCCACTTTCTCTTTGTTGCGTGAGACGAAGTCTGTTGGCTACCGAATGTGTAGCGAAAGCCGCTTAGGCTGTGAGTGCACTTCACAAAACTCTCCTAACACCCACATAGTCTTTGTGGCTTTGTGGAGTTACAGATGGAGATACATTACATTATATCTGTCAGCCTGTCCCTGTTCTATCCTTATCTATTGATCTGCCTATATACTTCCTTCTACTCTGCTCGGTTTCCCATCACCCATCTCTCTCTCTCTCTCTCTCTCTCTCTCTCTCTCTCTCTCTCTCTCTCTCTCTCTCTCTCTCTCTCTCTCTCTCTCTCTCTCTCTCTCTCTCTCCCCCCATTCTCTCTCTCCACATCTCTTTGCACTGGCGTTACTTAATCACCTTAACACATTATCCTCCTTTCAATTTCCCACCGGTTTCTCGTATGCCTCTATCTCTTTCCGGAAATAAAGCGATTGCCAGGCAGTAGTGTTTACTTCGTCAGCCTATTGCTGTGACGATCGATCAATGTTCCATTGCCGCGGTTAGAGATATATCAGTAATCTGGAGGGAGCAGCCTAAGCTTAGCACGAAAATACTGTCAATCGCTGTCTACAAACCATCTTTGCATACACCCCACTTGCCAGTTACTACCATCTAACTTAAGGTTCGATCTGGATCGTGCTGCAAATCTACTTCCATTGGGTTCCACGGGTACTAGCATTCCGATGGCTCGTACTACCTTAAATGTAAACTCCGACGAATGCTTGCCAGCAGAGAGATGAGTAGCTTGTGAGGGCAAGTGACTGATCACTATAGCAACCAGGTTCAGATGCAAAACTGGACAACTTAGTCGGTGTGCTTTAATGAGCAGTGTTTGCTCTTTTCTACTGGAAGAAATCAAATCGAAATATAGTCTCATTTATTGTACACAGTGCTTCTGTGCATGAGGCTTCATACAGAACGTGACAAGTAGTAGCTTGAAACACGATGACGTGGCTGCCAGTTCGTGACAGATAGGCACTATAGGCAAACGTGACTGTAGGCAAACTGCCGAGTCCCAGACGCTGCAGACACGGCAAACCTGGGACCAGCCCCAAAAGTGCGTGCCACGTGGCAAGGTGGCTAGGCAAAGGCACATGCTCAGTCCTCGTGGACAAATCCTGGGCATTCTTGTACTACAGGCCGTTGAACCGATGCTGATTCACATTACCTTGTTGGGGGAGCTCTGAAAAGGAGGGGGGTGACTGCTGATAGAGTCGATGCTATGTAAGTGAGGCAAGCAGAAGGACACTAGATGTGCTGGCTGCACTGGCAATCTCTGGGATGTGGGTCAGCTAGATGCTGCTGCTTTGCTGAAGTAGCATTTTGAAAAGCTCGGTTTGATCGATGCTAGGTTGGGAAATGGGCCTGAGACTTTCACTCTACCGATACGACTCCTGGCTGGTGCTGTCCTCAGGAGTGTTGTGTGCCTGTGAGCCAAAGTCCTGCTACAGACAGCTCTGTTCGGGAGAGCTGCTGCAATGACTGCTAGAGTCAGTGGCTGTGCTGGGACTGGTGGCTGCTGAGTTGTTTAGCCCTAGGACTTTGTGCTGGAGCAGATGTGGCCCTGCTGTCAGGGCTTGAGCATCTAGGGATGGGACATGATAGCCCAGGAGGTAAGGTGCTCGCTCTTCACGACCGACGTCGTGGGTTTCAATCATGCCGTGGGCAATCCTCTATTGCCAATTGCAAGTGGTGGTGACAGCCGTTAGGGCTCGACTGGCACTATACAACTGAGGCGGTTAAATCTGCTAATATATACAATCAGCCCCTCCTACTTACGACGGTTCGACTTAGGAAAATTTAGAGAGACGAACTTAGCCACGATCATGCAAACAAAATAATCGAGAATCAAGATTTATCCAAGAAAACTTTCAAAATCCATTCGAGGCCTGTAGATTTGAAAACGCCGCAAACAGTAGGGAGGAACCGATGTCTGACAGCTATGCATTGTGGGTGCTGAGGGCCCTCTCCTGCTTAATAATAATAATAATAATAATAATATTGCACTTGATAAAGCGCCCTCAGAGAACTCAATCTCTTTCTAGGCGCTTTAAATTTGCTGCAAAGTGATATGCAATAGAATAGTAAGTAAAATCATGCTTGAAAAATAAACAAAATGAATAATATGGTTAGGGGTGACATGCACAGGGTCAGCATGCAAATGTGGTTAGTGGCAGCATGCACAGTGTCAGCACGCATAAGCACATCAAGGACGAATCACAGGAACCCACTAAATGCTGTCCTAAATAGGTATGTTTTTAAGTTTCTTTTAAATGTGGTCAGGTCATGGGATGTTCTGATGCAGGTCGGGAGGGAGTTCCAGGCTTTGGGAGCATACGAGCTAAGTGCACGGTCTCCAAAGGATTTACGGTTTGTACGAGGTATTTCCAGACTGTTGGATTCCGAGAAGCGGGTGGTACGATGCTTGGCCTGATGGGGTAGTATATCTGAAAGATAGGCTTGAGCCATAGAATGAAGAGACCTAAAAGTGAGCGACAAAACCTTGAAGTCAATCCGTTGCCTCACTGGTAGCCAGTGCAGGTCGGCTAGAAGTGGAGTAATGTGACAACTTCGACGCTCACGACAGACAAGCCTAGCTGCAGAGTTTTGCACCAGCTGCAATCGCCTGATTGCAAAGGCTGGTAGACCAGTAAGCAGTGAGTTGCGGAAGTCGAGACGGGATGTCACGAATGCATGGACCAACTTGGACGTGGTATCCTTATCTAAACAAGCCCTAATTTTAGCAATATTATGAAGCTGAAAATAGGCAGATTTGACTGTGGAGCTGATGTGGTCGTCTAACGAGAGGTCGCTTTGGAATATGACACCTACGTGACTTTCTAGAGGTATGACGTTTTCAGAGTGATCTCGTGCGTTCTCATGTTTTGTGTTGCGATTTTACTACTCCCTACTTTATTACTTCATTTACTACTATTTACTTCTTTATTAGATATTGTGCTTATTTTGAGATGGCTGAAAAATGCAAAAGTAGCACCTCTCCTGCTGGTGGGGAAAAGAAGCTGAGGACTTTTCTTGAGGAAACTTTTCTTGAGGAAAAAACGAATATCATATTGAAAATATGTGAATGACTTAAAGGGTTGTGACAAAGACTTGAAGTGAAAGAAATTACACAGAAAATTGTGAGATTGAGATTGAGCAGCTCGACATTGATGTTGATGACACAGACGACATTGTCGAGCTCGTTGATGAAGAAGGTGGTGAGTTTACCGGTGAAGAATCGGTAGAATAAGAAACTTAATAAAGAAAGACGGAGCAAGTGATGACGAATCTGAGGGGTGTCACAAAAGTTGCACAAAATAAACGGCTGAGGCATTCTTCTTTATCGCTCACGGAGTGCAGTCGCTAGAAGAAATGGCTTGCTACTTCAAATGATACCTTAAAGTTGAAAGGCAATTTAATTATTATGTTGCCTGTTAACCGTGAAATCTTCCAATAAATCAACCATCCACTAGCAAAGCAGCTGATTCACCTCAACTACCTACCATTCACGAGGGTTTAGAGGAAGATTTATGATCCTCCAGCAAGATCTCCAACTCTTCACCTTCCTCCCAATAGTGCTCAATGTGCAGTACTACAACTACCAGCTCCTCTATGCCCAAAAATACTCCAATTATGGTATGTAAATATAATCTTATTTACTTGTTCTTATTTATTTCTTGTTGGTTATTTATTTTCTACCAAATTCAATTCGTTTATCTCTCTATGTCGTCAGAACGTAGCATAGTTGAGCCTATCATATACCATTCTCGACTTACGAAAATTCGACTTGCGGCAGGTTTTCTGGTCCCTATCTATTTTGTACGTCGGAGGGGGTGACTGTGTGTGTATTTTTTTTATTGATAGCCTACTGCATACGGCTTCTTTGTAGTCATTTTCTCTCCATTACCTTGCAGAGTTCATGCATTGGTCAGCTCACACACGTTGATTTGTTGTCATCGATAAACTGTATTTATTTGAAGCAACTACGTGCTGTAGTGTCTCCCTGTCATGCATTCGTTGAGAGCATACCATTGAACTCAAGTTGCCTCATGTTTCCAAGTGTGCAGGACTTCTCCTCGTTAGGGTATAACAAACTCCTGGTACTGCAGCTTCTATGCATCATGTCCGATATCCTCATGGTGGTCTCATCTGACAGGTGCCCCCTTGCATCGTTGTCATATAGGAACTAGTCCCGGAAGGTGTGCTAATGTTAGCGGTTAGAGGGTTTTTAGTAAAAACCGTTCGTGCTGCTTAAGCAATTTCACCGAGTGCAAGTGCACCAGTTTGGACAAGCTTACCTTGCAGTGGACGAGCGACATTATGCGTTGCTGATAAACCGGACGAATCTCTTGTGCGCTTTGCCGTACACGCTACTATTGGTCCTTACATGGTTGGTTGACTTTGATGCTGCTGTGCGTAGGCTTGCTCATGTGTGTGAATGCATGCGTACACATGTTTACACATTCTCATCAGCATGTGTTGCATGTACACACGCATTACGAGTCTGTATGTAATTTGATGTGTGGTTTTTTAAGCAGCATGTCTTACCACATTTGGTGCCAGTATATGGGGGTATAGTGCCGAGCTGGTTTGGTCCAGCGGTTAAGGTGCTCGCCCCTAGACCAAGGTCTGGCTGAGGTCGTGGGCTCGAGCCCCGAGGCATATGTGAAGCGCCTGCATAGAAATTAAATTCTCCTGGGGCGCTATACAAATGAATTATATTATATGCCACCCGAAGCTAGACAACAAGATTGGGTGTGCACGAGTCCATGTCAATTTGTCTATTTTGCATGCTCCTTCTGCAGCTGTTGTGTAAGTTAGATGCTATATGCATCAATGTGATCGCTGTAGATTGGTGCCAGTTAAGAATCAATGGCCACTGGCCACTAGGTAACCTAATAAGACAAGCGATAGCAGAATGTTTATGATCCGTGTTTTTTCTCTCCAGGGTCGCATCTAAAAAGCTGAAGTACCTCGTGTGTATTTCTCTGTGTTCCCTCCGTATCGATCTATCTATATATATGTATCTGTCTACCTCTTTCTCTTCCATATAAAGTGTTAATATTAACAGTGATCATAATGCCTTTTGCATGGCACCCTCAGAAAACCAGATCTCTGTTTAGGTGCTTTACAGCTCGCCGCTGGCAAGTGAAGCAGTAATCAGGAGTTAATGACAAGGAATGTATCATGCTTAGACAAGCATGTGAAAGCATGCTAAGAGACACTTAGGGCCACTAGTTAGTAACATTTACTGCTTCATATCTTTCTGTATATTTGTCTCTCTCCTCTTTCCCTGTTTTTGTCTCACTCCTCTTTCTTTCTTTCTTTCTACATCTCAATCTGTCAATCCCACCCCTCTCTCTTCCTCTACCTCTCTTAATTTTCTCACCATGTCTTTCTCTACTCTCTTTTGCTTTCGCTCTCTTCCGTCTTTCTCATTCTCTTTCTCTTGCTCTGTCTCTGCTCTCTGTCCCTCTCACGTGCACTGTCACTGCCTGCATGTTTCTCGGTCTCTGCCTGCGTTAGTCAGTTGCTCTCTCATTCTCTTCCATTCTCTCTGTATTCTGCCATGTCTCTTCCAGTCAGCTGGCAGAAAAAGCAACGAGCAACGCTCTTGTCACATGTTGCTACTACAGCGTGTGCAGGCACTGCTGGCAGAGAGCCTGTGCTCTCTTGAGCTCTGGTTTTGGGGAGAGAGTGCTAACGTCCATGCTTGTCCAAGTATGCATGTGCATGCATTGGATTGGCCGAGGATGGTCGTCCGTGTACCTCAGTAATATAAGCTTCCTCCTGAATATAAGTCTTACATAAGGGTGTTTCTATGTTGAGTTTCGCAAATTTCAACTATGAATCCCTAAGCTGACATCAGACCATTTCTCGAAAATATGGTATCAGCATAGAATGTACTGATTGGTGGCACGCCCCTAGGTCAACTCTCCGCCCCTGCCCTGCCTCACGTGAGGGACTCTGCTTGGGCTAGCAGCAGCAGCTATTATCCTGGGCTATTCGAGCTTAGGCTTTGCATGCATAACGCCCACTTGGTCCTTGCTGCTTTGTGGCGTTAAGCCGGAGATTCATTGCATTGCATTACATTTACTTGCCATATGTACGTTGCCATATGTTATGGTTCACCACACTTCTTGTCGGATCCACCGGAATTGAAGAACGCTATGAGACATGGCGTTATCGTTAGCTGTCTTATGCAAGGTGCAACTTCAGGTTTTGCCCGTGACTAACCAAACACTAGCCGCTGTACCAACTGCATTTGTGGCACGTGAGCACCGGCGCTAGGTGCCTCGAGCGCCTTTGCGCACGTGACTGGTTCTCCGGCTCACCCTACTGGTGACTACAGGCACATTGAATCCGTGGCCGTGCAGCAGGAGGTGCAAGCACTGCCATGCAAAGGCTCGCTTCATCGCTCACCTGTCCCCGCTCTCTCGCTGCCTCCTCCGTTGCTCAGTCTGCTTATCGGAGCTGTGCTGGCTGCTGCGCTTGCTGTCCTCAGCAGGTTAAAGCTTAGCTCTCTCTCTCTGTCCTCTTCCTTATCGGCAACTTCTGATTGCTTTTGATCTTGCCTGCTTACGACTTTTATCCAGCTACCGTTACTATCCGATTGCTATCGTCAGTGGTGCAGTTCATGGGCGTGGCGATATGCACCGATGCTGACAGCACGTTGGCACACCTGTGTACCTTTCATGCGATGTGCAAATCGCTTTTGTCATCTGCCCACCTAGTTGCTGCTGCTGCCACCTGCCAGTGCTGCTGACCCCTTGCTCGCGACCCCCTGCATTTGACCCCTCTTCACTCTGCTAGGTTCACTGTCAAGACCGTCATAGACAAGGCCAGCGTGCGATGCATAGAGGAAGACGACGAAGACGTCATCAACCTGATCGCTGCCATCGAGCAGGTTCTCAGCCATGGCCTCAGAAGTAATTGGCCATTTGAAATTGTTCATTGGTGGCAGTTTCAGTTTTCGTCTTAGGAACGGTGCCCTTCCTTTTTGCATCCCACGTTGCCGACATGTCGCGACGAGACGTATAGCTAGCTACATGTGCCGAGCCTGGCTGACCGCTGCAGTCAGCTGCACGCTCTCGTTTAGTCTTCGTACGGTCTTCCATTCGTCTGTGCTTGTGCCCACTGCTGCTGCTGCTTCTGCCAGGCGAAGCTGCTGCTGCTACCGTGGCGATGATGTCCACCTTTTCAGAGGTTCGCTCGTGGCTGTCGGATGGCCACTGCTGCTACTACGACTTTGTGTCAGCAGCCTGCCGAGCTGTGCCGAGCAACTGTTTCTCAACCGTGGAAGCCATGGAATTTCTCAAGGATGGCGGCCTATCGAAGGTGACCAGCAGCTTACAGGGCTTACACTATCCACCGTGTCTATGTAGCAGCAGCAGCAGTAATGCTGCAGTCGTTTGCTCGATGGTCTGTAGCTTGTAGCGTTGATGTTCTTGTAGCTGTCACACGTGCACTCACGTGTGCCCTCACCCTGTATGCTTGAAGCCTGTCTGTACATGTCTTTTTACTCATGCATCAGCGTATATGCACAGCCACATGCATGCACACTCACTATTCGGGCGTGCGCACACACACACACACACACACACACGCACACGCACACACACATGCACGCGCACACACACACACGCACGCACACACACACATGCACACATACCTAGTCGCATACATACATACATATGTGGGCACTCAGTCACACAAATAGTCACGCTCGTGCACACAAACACATGCACACAAACATAGTCACACACATGTTTACACACACACATACGTGCATGCCACACTCGAAAGCTGGCATGCACGTGCACGCGCGCACACACACACACACATACATATACACACATACACACACACACACTCACGCACAAACACACACTCACATACACACGACACTCGCCTGGACGCAAACAAACTGTCAAGCACCACTTGCTGGTACACTTGAACCTGTTTTTGACGTCAAGGCACATGGATTTGAATCTTCCAGCTTACTTGCATATGAGAGCCATCTGACATTAAGAGCCGCAAGCGATTGTCATGCTGTCGTGTGCTTCTCTTTAAAATCATTATTGACTTTTAATGCAGAGGATGACTGTGGCTGCAGTTCTTGCAGCAGCTTAAAGTCTACATCTGTGTCTCTAGGTAGTTGCCCATTTGGGCTCCCATACATATGAACTTTTACACATTGTCCACATTTACCTGCTTGAATGAAGACCTTGAGGTGCTTCAAGGAATTGTGGGACAGCCTTCCAGGGGGGATGCTGCCATTGCAGAGATTGACTCTCTGATCTTCTTTATCTTCTGCACATATAATCGAGACAAACGATCAGCTAGATCATCACAGGGATCATCGGATAAGGAGCTAATCTGGAAGCAGTTGAGGAGATGGTTGATCGTCGAAATCAGCATTTTCGGATTGTGTGTCTGTGATTCAACAACGTTTTTATAGAAGCTAGACTTGGCCTTTGCTAGAATTGATTGGTATGACCTACAGTAGTCTTCATGTGCCTGTCGATGGACAGTCAGTCCTGATCTTTTGTATGCATTTTCGAGCTTGCGCTTAGTAGACCTGGCTAGTTTAATGTCTGTGGTAAACCATAGGCCGTCTGGGCAAGGGCGCACAGTGCGCTTAGTCAGAGATGCAAACTCGTCGAGCATGTCTGCTAGTGTCGTGTTGTAGCTCTCTATCAATGATGACAAATTGGAGGGAGGACTGAGCAGCAGAGGCGAAGCAGATTTTTCTCGCACGGACAGCATCGATGTCAAGGGTCTTGAGGTTTCACGATTCACAAGGTTATTTTAGAGGAGGAGGGCACGCACTGTAGACTGAATGAGATCTGCATGTGGTTAGATTAACAGGATTTGGTAATCATCGGTGATGACAAAGTGCAGTTGTATGAGAAAATCTGGTTGAGTGTGTGACCCTTGGTGTGAGTAGGGCCATGCACATGAGCCACAAGAGAAAATGAGTCAGTCAATGCACGAAATTCAGTGCTGAAGGCGGCAGATAAGTTATCAAAGTGAACGTTGAAATCACCCATAACAAGGACGGATCGATTTCTTGCACACAGAATCGAAATGAGATCAGAGAAATCTGAGATAAAAGAGGATTCGGTACCTGGTGGTCGATAGACTACTGCCACTATCGGTTGCTTGCTTTCGGATGAGACCAAGACAACCGATTCAAAAGACTGCTTCGAGGGTACTGCAAATGGCTTGAAGTTTGCGAGCGCACGATAACAGCAACTCCATCTCCAGTTTTGATTGATCTAGGGGTGTGAAAGAATCAGAACTCAGCTGGGTTAGTGTCTTTAATTGTCGGGCAGTTTATCGATTTTAGCCAATTTTCAGTTAGGGCGAGCAGGTCGATACCATTTCCAGATATAAGGTCGCTTATTACCAGAGGTTTATTGCACATTGAGCGAGGATTCCAAAGTCAAGTGTTAAGTTGGGCCTATGGAGTTATAACAGGCCTGATGACCACTAAGTTTGGGAGATTCACAAAGACGCATGTGGGGGAGCGTGGTGAGCGGTTCGAGACAATGCTAGGAATACCAAACGAGCGGGTACTCAGCTCGCGGGTCTGAGCTGCCGGTTCTGGCCACCGCGGCGGCTCCGGGGTGCTTTTCTTTTGTTAATGCATAGTTCACGAATCTTGGTAACTGCATTAATATCTAGGATATATGTATATATATATATATATAGCATCTGATGACCTTGTATCGGCTGTATGGATATAAGAAGAATTAGATGGACAGAACCTGTAGCAGACTTAGTAGGACAGTTGGAGAAGTGGGTAGCACTGAAATGGAAGTGAAGATGGCGAGAAAAAAGATTACTGAATCTGTAGCAGCAGAAAAGGTATGATGCTTTTGTCGTGCAGGTCAGAGACTTGCAGGACAAAATCATCATACCTATTCTGCAGGTTTCCGACCTGCAGGTCTATGACCTGCAGAATAGAAGCATTATGTCACCAACGTTATTTAAATAAAAGACGAGGATAAGCTAATTAATTAATTGTCAGCTTTCAAATATAACAGTTATGTGGAGCTGTTATTTTAAGCCAAACATAGAATGTGGTGTTGGGTTGTGACGTGGCAACAACCAGTTACGGAAAGAGTGAGTAGCTGTGCAATGAATTATGAATTAAGAGGAATTAATTATGAATTACGTACCATGAATTAAGCAGCACAAAAATGGCTGCAAAAACTCGAAGAGTTTGAGTAGAATGGCAAGCCAGATGGAGCTTGGCAAGTAGTTGGCATGTAGTTGCAGTGTGCGGCTAAGCTTGCTTGCAAAAATCGATTGACATGTGCTGACTTCTTTCTTGGCCATTCCTGCAGGTCTGGGTAGTGCTAAATAAGCGCAGAAGCGGAGGAGATAGTAAAGTAACTGCGCTTATCACGTTTAGGCCGGAAAGTCAAGTCTGCTTTGATGACGACCATGCCGTTCTGGTGATTTCGTAGGGTCGAGCATGGCTGAAGCTTGCTCTGATGGAAAAGCATCTCTCACAGTACTTGTCAGCAGCATTCCAACAGCACTCACTAGCCAGGTAAATTGCTGGCTCGAGTCTATCTTTAGTATTATTAACTCTGTCGAACTCGCTATCTGTGCAGATTAGCTTAGCCTTGTGTACCACTTCTACCTCTCCCAACCTCATCTTGTATCACTTCTGCCCCTCTTTGATCATGTGCACTCTTCCTTTTTATTGCATATGTAAATTGCCTAGAGAGAGAGAGAGAGAGAGAGAGGGAGGGAAGGAACGAGGGAAAGAATAAGTTTTCTTAGGGTGCTACACAAATGTATATATATTATCATTACTAACCGCGCTCGATCTTGTGTATCGCTTCTGCCACCTCCCCTAGATCTCATGTGCCCTCTCGGCTCCTCAATCTTGTGTATCACGTATGCCTCTCCATTGATCTCGTGCTGCTTGACGTGCTCAGCTCGGTTAAGTGAGCCGTGATGGCACACTAGGTAAGAGATAAGGCACTTGCTCTCACGACCTCGGTCCCGAGGTCGTGGGTTCGAATCCTACGGTGGGCGATTCTTTATTGCCACTGCAAGCGGTGGTGATAGCCGTAATTGCTCTTCTGTCGCTATGCAAAAGAGGCTGTTAAATCAGCTAGTGTTTTTTGTAAGCAGGTGAAAGTATGCACACATGGCAATTCATTGTACAACCCAGAGTCTGACCTCAATTCTTCAAGAGATCAGCTTTGGGTTGTTTATTGCTATGCCAAGCGTTTCCTAAACTTGGAATGCTACAACCGCTGCCAGTACGATCTCAAAGTTCTCATCTTTCCGAAATTTACGTACTTCCTTACATATATGGTCTCTTGCTGCCGAGTGGCTGCATAGCAGCACTGCTCTACCTTATGCCACGCTCTTGCAAAGAAAGTAAAATATGATGTAGAGCTGTGCGGTACCAGTCGGCACGTCATCCTGCTCAGACCACGTCGACCGAATCTACCCCTCCTCCTCCGTGCCGATGTAGTCTGTCGGCTGATAATACGCAGTTCGCTTCCTAGCTTGTCGTGTTGTTACTTGGCGGTGCCTCTGTGGTGGCTGACTTCACGTGCCTGGTCATTTTAAGGAGCTTCTACCACGATCATGCAATATTTCTGTCAGAGGATATGAACGTATTGATGCAAGATCTGCTTGGACTGAGTGCACTCGATTTTAAGTACGTATTCATCATATCATCTCGCGAAGCTGCTTGACTGTAAAGCAGCCGCTTTCGAGCAGCCACTGCTTTGGCCTCTAAGCAGCGTTTTGGCCCATGTAGCCTCACACGTCTCAGACGTACGTTGCTGGAACGGTGTAGTGTGCCGACTTATCTGATGTGTCGCACACTCCTATGTCATGCCCTTCGTGTAGCCCTTTCATGCAGTCCTGTGCTGTCTCACGCCGATTGCATAATCACTCCTCTGGGGAGAGGGAGGGAGGAGGGGTGGCAGGGCTGGCAGTGTCGGCAAATGCTGACTGGGGGGGGGGGGCTTTTCAACTGCATTGCAGCTGGTGCACTGCCATAGCAGCTGCAGTCGTCGCAAGGGCCAGTGTTGTTGCAGTTTTTTCCTCAAAGATGACGCCGATGCTGCATACTCCAAGGAGCTGATGATAGTCGACTTGGCGCCATACCTTCGGTTCCACCAGTGGTAGGAAGAGCGTTTGCGTGCTGCGCTCGGTTCTGGCCAGCGGCCGAGCTGGCTGCTAACTGTGTGCTGCGCCGCCAGCATCGCTGCTGCTGCTTGCATCGCAGAGCTAGCTTACTAGCTAGGGGCCGTGCGTGCGTGCACTTTCGGATTGCTGGCTGCTCCAGACCAGTGAAGACGAAGCAGCTGGAGAACCAGTCTGCTCAGTACAAAGCAGCATGCCAGCCGTGAGGTGGTATTCCTCACGTTTGCGTGATTTGATACCATATCGTGTGCATGTAATAATAATATTATTAATAATAACACACTTGCCTTAAGATAACTCAAATATGTAATAATATTATTCATAATAATGCACTTGATAAAGCGCCCTCAGATAACTCAAATCTCTTTCTAGCCGCTTTACATTTGCTGCATGTACCTGTTTACATGTTCATGTACCTGTTTATGCTGTCCCTGCTGCTTGCTGATGTTACCACCAATCATTTGGTAATGGCTTCTATTGTTTAGTTATTTAATATTATTAATTTAGTTACACCCCTGTGTGTGCTCTGCAGCATAGTAATAATATAGTAACAGTAATGCACTTGATAAAGCACCCTCAGAGAACTCAATATCTTTCTTGGTGCTTTAAATTTGCTGCAAAGTTAACACGATCGAATGATTAGCATGAAGATTGTAATGTAGGAGCTCGTGGATATGTTGAATGACCATGCTCACGATGTACTCAGTAGTTCCAAGTGATCGTCTAAATAATTTGGTCTACATCGAAAAAGCATGTAACAATCGTCAACAATAGTGTCGGCTTTCAAGGATCCAATACCTGCAGACCCTGTGCTTGTATTGCAACCGTACCCAGTCAAGCACATGGACTGGAGTGGAGTGAAGAAATCATTCCGTGTGAGCCGACGGGACTTTGTTTTCTGTGCTTGGTCGCTTTTTTGCTTGTATAGCCTTTACCTATTGGTGATAATTGCTGCAACAAAATTCCCCTCTGTGTGTGCACGGTCACCTCGTGGATCTGGTCACCTTGGAGGTCACGCTGTCGACTCGGATGCGCATGAATCTTATTTTCATTTGACCCTCGGAACTACATTTTGGAATTGGTTGTTTATGGTGGCATTTGAGAACTGCTGTAAGCAGAATTTTAAAGCCATGAATTTAAAGCCCTGTGTTGATCATCGAACGACGAACGATCGGCTCGACTGCTTAACCGATCGACTGCTGGACCAGTAGCCCAGGGCCAGGAGTTGTCGTTCCCCACTCCTTGAGGCAAGACTTTTTTTGGCACCCGAGTTCCACGTCAGCCAGCCCTCTTTTGCACCGTATTCGAAATTACTCCATAAAAATGTAAAGGAACCAAGGCAAACGCAGCCATTGACATCGTAGACATCGCCGTGCAAAGATGGGTGTGTTTCAGCATTACATTAGATGACGTCCATGTTAAGCTGACAACACTATTATATTCAGGCTGTGCACCTCCCGGGTAGTCGTTTAGGCTTGCTGATCTTAGCATGAGATCGCATGGTCGTTGTCAGCTGCATGGATCGCGTGGTCGTCGTCAGCTGCATCGATGTCCAGCATTTCTCATTTATCCTTTTTAACACACCAGGGTATGCAACAGACGATGTGCATTGCATGTATTGTATGCAACACACTAAGCTATCATTTGATTGTCATAGTGTCGGCAATACAGCTGCTGAAAAACAAGAGCATCCCTAAATTGCTGCCTGCTAATACTCCCAAGTTGGCACCGAACAAAATCCCTTGAAATAATTTTATATGAGAAATGGGACAACTGGTAATGCATAACTCTGCCGAGGGATCGTATTATGCAGAATAAGCACTTGAAATGGTGAGAGCACTTACCGGATGCACCATAACCAGCTAACGAGTGCCTTTCGAGTAAATGAGTGACACTGGGCTTCTTGTGTGTGTGTGTGTGCGTGCGCGTGTGCGCGCACACGCATGTGTGTAACACGCCCACACGAAGGAAGCTTCTGGGGCGCCGCAGAAGCTTCTTCTTGCAGATGTTTGTAGTTGCACCCTTTAACTGCAGTCCTAGCATCTGAGTGCAAGCAGTGCCGGCCTGCCGAGAGCTTCTTTTTAATGTTCAGTGCCGAAAGTGTGCTGAGCGACATTCAAGAGGCAAGAAGGAGCGCATCCTCGGCCGTCGATCCTGCTCGGTCCGACTGTGGAATGGCAGCGGCGGCTACCGTGGCTATTGTGCCGGACTGGGAGCAGAGATTTGAGGCTCTGCAGAAGCAGCATGCACAACTGTGCGAGCAGAAGGTGCGGTTCTGGTTCATCCTCGAATGCTTCTCTCTCTCTCCCCCTCCTGTTGCCTTGCTTTGCTGCTTGCGGCCAACTAATTTACCCCAGCCGTTCGCCGTGCAGCCGCTTTGCTCACTCGCGTGCTCGAGAGTTGAGCCTGAAATGCCAGCCTGCAATGCTGCCAGCGGCGAGTTTGCCCGCTCCCTCACCGCTGGCAGGTCTGCCTGGAAGAGGCCTACCGCCAGAAGGGCAGGCAGCTGGATGACTGCCAGCTGCGCATCAAGCAGCTGTGCCGGCGCATGACGCAGGACGCTGCTGCCTGGGCGTCCGAGCGACGTCGTCTCGAGCTGCTCGTGGCAAGGATGCGTCTGGACACGTAAGGACCGAGTGAGGCCGAGTCGGTGCCAACGGCATCTGGTGTCAGCTGCTCGCAATCTCGGCCACGGCCCTCGGTCTTATGCTGCTGCTGCTGTGTTGAATGCTGTGCCGTCGCCGTAATGTGCTAAGCGACACGAGGAGCGACAGGCTGCCTCGGCAGCGGCTGCAGCCGCTGCCATCGCTTTGCTCGGCTTTCGTTCTTCCGACGTCGGCTAGAAATTGGAAGTACGCGGAAGTTACTGGTGGTGGAATTGTGGAGTGTTCTTGATCCATGTCATTGGTGTCAACGGGTAGCAGTCATCCGACGAGCCTCGAAGTAGGGGCAGTTCCCCAGGGCTCTGTCTTAGGACCGATTCTTTTTTAAATTTATGATTAGCACTAGATTTTCATATCTATGCATAGGACATACATCTGTACCCATGCTTTGATCCCTCCCAGTCAGTCAAACTATCTCAACTCCCTCGCCTCCCATGCATTTCTAACATTAACAAACAATTGTATTGCAGCAAACTTTCTCAAGCTGAATGTAATGTGATATAGGTTCATCAGTAACTTAACGAAGCTTCAAGGATTAAATGGATGTTACACAGGAGAGTTTTCTATAGCGCTCTCAAACCCTAAGCAGCTATTACTATGCATTCGGTAGCCAACAAACTTCGTCTCTCACAACAAAAATAAAGTGAGAAGCATAGCTGATTATGGAGGGTAGTTAAGGTATTAAGTAGCATGGATGTAGTAGCTCAGAACTGCTCTGAAGGACGTGCCAAGGTCGGCAGTAGGAGAAAAGTTGTTTTTGTGTAAGAATTGTAGAAGTGAGTTCTACAGTCTTGGACCTGCGGAGCAATAGCTTATGTCGCCAACGGTTTCTTGTCCATTTAGGACCTGAGGGCACATGGAGGTTGAAACTGGTGCAGCAGTTCAGCTAGGTATGAAGGAGTCAAGCCTTTGACTGGCCTTGTGGTTCAGCGTAAGAACTTTGAACTAAGATGAAACTTTGAACTTTGAACTAAGAACTTTGCTCTGTACTCATTGATCAACCTGAAGCCATCGAAGCTCCTTCAGCAAAGGAGACACATTGTTGAACTTCTGGAATTTTTTTTACTAGCCTTGCAGCCATATTCATCACCAGCTGAAGAGGCTGAATGGCTTTTTTCGATAGTCCAGCCAAAATGGTGAGCCGTGATTGCACACTAGGTAAGGCGGTTGCTTTTTGCGACTTCGGTCGTGAGGTCGTGGGTTCAAATCCTGCGGTGGGCGATTCTTAATCGCTGCTGCAAGCTGTGGTGATAGCCGTAAAGGCTCTTCTGTCGCTATACAAAGAGGCTGTTAAATCAGCTAGTATTTATTTATTTAAAATGGGCTTCAACTGCATGTCTCTATCAGTATCAGCACGAAATTTGAGTGTCATGTTTTAAAGTGACTGTTCACTAGACGATCACATTAGCTCCACAGTCAACTCTGCCTACTCGCAGCTAGTTACATTGAAAAAATTTGGGCCTGCTTAGACAAGCACACTACATTTAATCTGGTCCGTGCATTTGTGACGTCCCGTATCAACTTCTGTAGCTCACTACTTCTGCAATCAGGCGCTTGCACCTGGTAAAAAACCGTGCAGCCTGGCTTGTCTGTCCTGAACGTCGCAACTGACACCGTACACCACTTCTTGCCTACTTGCTACCTGCACTGGCTTCCTTCAGGGTTTTTCCCCCTCACTTTTAGGTCGCTCTAGTCTCGTATCCAAGCCTACGTATCACAACCTGCACTCCAATCGGACAATGCATTCTACCACCCATTCTTCCGACTCAGCTAGTTTAGTTGAGCTTCGAGCCAACCTAATCATAGAGACCGATCTTTCATATGTTGTGCTTCCAAAGACCTGAACTCACTATTGCGTTACGTCACGACATCCCCAGACTGGACGATATTTAAAAAGATGCTAAAGCACTGTTTGTTCTTCACAGTTGATGCTGGCCACTTTATCCTTGTCACTTGTCTTTTCTGTGGCCATACCTGCTGACGCTGTGGATGTTACCACTAAACATATGGACATGCATCCTTGTCTACATGTGTAAGAATGCCTGGACAGAGATTTCATTCACTTAGGTTGCTAACAAATGTCTTATTGTTATTATTAGTAATATTATAACTACATATCTTGAATTGGCAAAATTATTGATTTGGTATACTCGACCTTGAAATGGAACCTTTGCCATCAGAAGCTGCATTGAGGCTGCAGTAACAGACTAGTTCGGGAGTTGTTGAATTCCTTGTAGTTATGTACACGGGCCAAATATATGTAAGCGCCTAGAGAGAGATTAAGTTCTCTGAGGGCGCTTTATCAAGTGAATTATTATTATTATTATTATTATTATTATGTCCTGTCATTCAAGTCCTTCTGCCACAGCCCTATTGTGTCTTGCTGCATTTTCGTCTCATCGTTTTGCTACATACTTTCCTAACCCATGCCCCTAAAGCTTGCTGATACACACACACACACACACACACACACACACACACACACACACACACACACACACACACACACACACACACACACACACACACACACACACATATATGACCAGGTATATATACACACATATATATATATATATATACATATATATGACCAGGCAAAATATATTATGCCTCAGCATTGACTCGGTTGTCTCCACATGCAGTCCAGATAATGTGAGATTTAGCTCTATGAATCAAACATTATACTCATGTTAGATTTGTCCTCTTGTCAGCTGTCACTTAAATCTGACGTAAGCTTTTACAGTGTGCCAAGTAGCCTGTTAAGCTATATTCTTGATGCTAGGGCGTGTAGTACTAAATAAGGTCTCTTAAATAGGCCGCTAGTGTCAGCTTGAGGCAAAAAAATGGCGCTGGCCACCAGTGTAAGGCCACCACACAGTGTAAGATATCAGGTCATTGTCAATCTCTACGTTCGCAGGACAAAATTACCTTACAGGAATGTAGTCAGTGATAAAGTAGTCAAGTAAAAGAAAATAAGCTTGAGTAGTGGTTATGTCTTGCCGTGCTTGGTAATTAAACCAACAGCTTCCGAACCAGATGACCAGGTCCTGCCAACTCACCCATTTAGACAAACCGTGCTGTAACTTCGGTCGATCAAAGCAATTCATGGGCATTGATCGCTGCCAGTCTTTGTTATAGTGACAAGCACTCCGATTCTGTGTTTCTTTCCTGTGGATGGCTTCGTTCTCGATTCATAGAGAGCTTATTGTTAAGGCTACCTTAGATAGTAAACCGTTTTCACCCGTGGTTTTCAAATTTAAGCATGAACTGTTAGTGTTTGTGAAGCAATCGGCTCGTAAGTCGTTCTCCACAACAGGTGTAGTGGCATGTGCATTCATTTCGTGTGGGTTACTTCTCTGCAGTGTCATTCACCAGATGCTGCGAAGCACCCATTTAACCGATAGACCTTTCGCTATATAGGACTTAGTTCTTAATTTGTGATTCTATATGATCCCCTTTGTCGAACAAGGAAATTAGTTGTTGAGTCACTAGATGCTGCAGTTGGCCTATCTGCAACATCAGCAGATAGAAACTTGCTGAATGGCAGCAAGGTTAGCTTTTATTTGAAGCATGAGCTGGCTAATTTTTGTGCAGGCAGGTCTGTGAGAAGCTGCAGGACCAGCGGGTCAGCATGACTTATGTGCAAGGAGCAGCAGGTACCCGGAAAACTATATCAGACACACCTGGTATCGTGGCGTATTTTCTATTAATACTTGCCATCGTGTGCTATTTTAGAATCTCAAGAAGAAATTCAAAAGGTGCTAGTTCTTGTTGCAGTATTTCCGGTGATGGTTCACGTTATGTTCTTAAGGTAAAATGCCACTAAGAAATACACATTCAGATCGCTTTGCAGTAGCTCCAGAGAGTGTATGCATGCATGTCGTAGGTTGGCCTACCTGATACACCGCGTTTATGGTAATGGAAGTACTTTGGTGTGTCAGGGCAGGGCACTGCTGATTATTATGGGCAAACCAAGCTTGATTCAGAAATTGGAAAGGCTGACGCTCAAAATCGGCTCTGCCAGCCTCTCTCCTGTTGAATCTGCACGAAATCTAGGTGTCATGTTCCAAAGTGACCTTTCGTTAGACGACCAGATCAGCTCCATAATTAAGTCTACCACCTTTCAGCCATATAGCTAAAATTCGGGATTGTTTAGACATGGATACCACATCTAAGTTGATCCGTGCATTTGTGACATCCCATCTTGACTTCTGTAACTCAAGACATCCCATCTTGACTTATGTAATTCACTGCTTGCTGGCCGACCGGGATGTGCAATCAGGCGCTTACAGCTGGTGCAAAACTCTGCAGCTAGGCTTGTCTGTCGTGAGCATAGCAGTTTCCACATCACACCACTTCTCGCCGACCTGCACTGGCTACCAGTCAAGCAACGGATCGACTTCAAGGTTTTGCCTCTCACTTTTAGGTTCCTTCATTCTTTGGTTCCAGCCTACTTATCAGATATCAGATATCACTTATCCTCCACCAAGCCACGCATCGCACCACATGCTTTTCGGAAACTAACTATTTATCCATACCTCGTACAAACCTCAAATCCTTTGGAGACCGTGCATTTAGTTCGTTTGCTCCCAAAGCCTGGAACTCACTCCCGATTTGCATCACATCTCCTGACTTGTCCACATTTAAAAAGAAACTAAAAACGCACCTGTTTATGACTATCATTTAGTGGGTCCATGCAATTCGTTCTTTTTGTGCTTATGCGTGCTAACACTGTTGCATGCTGCCACTAACCACACTTGCATGCTGACCCTGTGCACGTCACCCCTAACCATGTTATTCATGTTGTCTATCAAGCTTGATATACTTATGTATACTCACCATTCGATCATGCTTCTTTTGCTGCAAATATAAAGCACCTAGAAAGAGATTGAGTTCTCTGAGGGTGCTTTATCAAGTGTATTATTATTATTATTAGCCGTACCAGGCCAACCGGCAGACTGAATCCTGGTTGGCCCGTTCGGGTAACGCCGGAAGACTTGAAGAGCTGCCGTACGTGGTTGACTCGTTGATGCAACCCCCAAAGGCTTCGAGTGCCACCACACGTCATCCCTGTGGGGTGGCTTGATTCGAAACAGTTTGTGTTGTGTAAACACACTGTGGTGCAATCCACACCCTCTGATCGTCGGTAAAACATTGTTGTTTGTGGTTTTTCTAATCTCACCGTAAACATTTGGTATTGGATTAATTATCCATATTACTTTGCAGTGCTCGAGTATAGTGGGCGGCTAAACTGTGTAGCTCAACGGTAGGTCCGGTTAACCACAAGTTCAAAGATGGAGATGGACATTTTTCTCGCACTTAGTCCCACCCCCCTGCCAACCAACGCAATTTGCAATCTTTTGAAGTTGTAGCAGTACTTGTAATGGTTCTTTGTTTGATCATATGCAACACAACTCTTGCCTGGTGTCTTTTCTTTATATTTTTTCCTCGCTGGGTTTCATCTGTAAGCTGACGCTCTGTCAGCACGCATGGGCTGGTACACAAACGACGAATTGCTGACACGGAGGGGGGCTGTATTTCGTCAACACTCCCAGCGTTACACTGCACAGCCACTTTCCCTCCCTCCTGTTACCTCCTGCCTCCTACTAACCAAGCAGTGACTCACTCTTCTAAAAACATTAACTCATTTAACCATAAACCCATATAACCCATAAACAATAAAACCATTAACCCACAATAAACCATAAAACGACATCGCCGGCATAAATATTTTTCATAAGGTATTTGCCATAATCAGACTGGTAAATTTGTGTTACTTCAAATTCGATGGCTAGACTTATTGATGACTTTTCTATCGATCGCACTGCAGAGTTCCTGCTGAGATGTCACTACAAATGAAACTGACGAAAGAGCAGGATAGCCTCCGAAGAGAACTTTGGAACGAGGCTGCAGGTAGTTAGCATAATATTTAATTGCCCTTAGTCTGGTTCCCAGGTCAAATGTACGAACAGGTTGTGCTTTTATTATGGGCTTGTTGTACTACGGACTGCTAAGGTTCTGATGCCTGCAGAGATTCCGTGACATCATTCGTAAGCACATCAAGGAAAATCTTTTGCATACACCATGAAACCGGCCGCGAGCATAGATGTCCTGCTACTACGGCTAGAGTGCTTTTCAACCCAAGAACTACCGTGGCAAATGATTTTTTTATGTGCCACACTTGACACTTAAGATGCGATTACGGCCATAGAAGTGGTACGCAAACATGATCCAAATAGCCACTTTGAATTGCTGCATAATTCTCTTTCGGTTGGTTATGGATCTTATTTCTGTTGCATTTCAGTCTGGCTGCAACAGAATTAGCTCTTGACAATAGCAGTGAACTCAGCATTTCCGTATCGGATGTAACTGCATTCAACCATGGTGTTAGCATCAAAGATGACAACCGAAGTTTGATATCTCAAATCGGCTCACTGTGTTCACAAGCTTATGCAGCCAGAGACAAGACTGGTAAGCATTTGTGTGCTCTCTTGCACCGAAAGATTATGTGTGATGCAGGTCCACAAAGGGAAGGAGGGGTGTCACCCTTGGTACTGTGCATGCTCAATTGTATACAACTTATACTCCCTTCAAACGTTGCTTCAGACGCTGACGACGGCCAGCCACGATCACTCACTTCTGTTCACAAGCCTTGGGCGTCACCCACCAATAAGGAAGTTTCGGGCGATGGCAATGAAGCCTTGCATTCCCTTTCGGGATTGCAAAACGAAGCATACAGCCTTGCAGTTCAACCAGCAAAGACCATCGATGAAAGCAACATCGGTGATGCTAGCCTAGATTTGCTAGCCACCAGTCGCTGCTTTGGGGACGATGCTCCTAGCAGCCGGACAGATGTGCAACACAGTATGCATGCTGACGTGGTGTGCAGACCAACGAGTGATGAATACCGCACCACATCAGCAGCTGTGCTCTCGTTACTGGATAGTGGACCCCCACCAATGGCACACAGCTTTGCGTTCGTAAGCACTGATGCATCGGAGGAGGCATCTGCTCTAAGAGATATTGCCCCAGTTGCAGACATTCTCCCATCGTTCACTGTCTCCCAGTCATTATCTATGGTATGAAGTGCCGAACTCAATCATCATTGATGCAGTTAGTCTGCGCTTAAGTATCACTACAGTCCTCAACCCTAGCACTAGCAGTGTACATATACGGCTTGCTGCTAACCAGGTAATGCACTGTTATTGTTAATGCAGTTTTACAAGCACTTACATAATTTTGTCGGTGAAATATGCAATACTTAGCACATAAAAACGTAGTGCATATAGCTACTTTGCATGTGGTTTGCCAATTCCTGGGTATGATGCACTCGTCGTGGTGCCCAAAGCTTGTACTACCTCCTCGGTTATTACCGTGTTGATTAGCATAGGTGCGTCAAGTTGCGATGTACTCGATCCAGTGGCATCACACTGTTTATTACAACGATCTTACCTGGCAGTCTAGGCCGAGCATGTCCAAAACGGTTCCCTTAAGGTCAAATTTCTGGCTTGGGTAGCCACTTTTTCTCTCAAAGAAATAAGAACAGAAGAAAGAGGTGTCGGGTCAACTTGGCTGCATCTCCGATTACTTTAACTCGAGTCATTCTCCAAACCTGATATGAACTCAAGTAAGCACAGCCATCCTGTGTCTGAACAGGTATTAGAGCACGGCCGAATATTCTACCAAGCAGTGCTAATGTCTGCCAGGGTAGTATCCAATATACTATGTGAAAAAACCGATAAATCTTTCGAGATTTTGGTATAGAGCACAATGTGATGAACATGTGCCAGTGACACCGAACGGCAGGCTGGCAAGTGCATCACACAACCAACACTTCGGTGTACGCGTATATATTCCACATGACCATTTTAATGCTAAAAGGTCCCGATTTTGACGAATGCCACTATGATGGTTATTTAATAAAGCTTACGAATATGTGCTTCATGTAGGTACAAATATGGATTCTGAGGCATCAATCTTTCCTACTTAACTTCTTTTAAGTGAACCTGTCGGTCACCGAACTCTACAAATTTTGTAACCCGTCATAAACTAAACAATATCGGTCTTTCTTTATGTAATGTATCTCCCGTCTAGAAAAACCAAACTAACTCCATAAAGAATAAGTGGGTGTTACCCAGGAGAGTTCTGTTTAGTACACTCACAGCCGAAGCGGCTTTCGGTACGCATTTGGTAGCCAAAAGACTTTCTTTTAATCTACCGTCTCAAGTCCTTTTGTTTTCACCAAGATTTCACGTTCTTGAACTTTAGCACTGCCAATGTTCAAGACAGTAATCTTGCAGCTTCTCACGTGTGGCCGAAATCCCTGTATTTGTGGCTAACGAAATGTCCTAGAACTTCAGTCCATACAGCTTCACCTTGTAGTACACCACTGAACTTATTATTCAGTTTGCACACTACAATTGATGCTGTTATATTAATTAGAATAACGATGGTGCACAGGTACAGATCAAACTGGTTGCTCATCTCACCTAAACAAACATGTAAACTCGTCAGTAAAGTGAGACTTCATCTCAAGTCATGTATTCCGAAGCACAGCCAGCAAAACATTGTTAAAAAGGAAGGCTGTCAGAAGCCGGAAAGGTGTTGTCACGATCACACTTACAAATGAACCTTGGTCAGGGCCGGCAAACAATTCGTCAAGCGTTTCACTCTGGCCCCTTGACGACATTCAATTTACCATTTCAAGTGTCCAGTTGGACCACGGTGGGCGTTGAGATGAGCTCCGTGTAAAGTGTCAAACAAATCATCACGTACATGGTGCTCCAATTAAAACTGTGTGGCTTCCAATTGTGGAAGCGAATTTGCTTCAATGTTGGTCACTATGCACGGCGCACAGCAGTACAGGGAACGAGATTGACGCAAGCAGCCTCCTCACAAGACAGCGATTGCGACCTCGCCCAAAGATAAGAAAGATAAGAGTAACTAAGCTGCTGCTCCTAAAGAGGTAGACTAAAAATTGTCAACGTGCTAGCATCACAAGAGGGCATTAGAGTTGAAATGAGGTGGCTGTGAGACCATATAACCGAGTGATCAGTGTATCCATTCCATGCCTCCAGCATCTGCGACGAGTTGGTTAATGTAGATAGTCTAAAAACAAAAGATACGCACAATCAACAAGTTCGAGGGAGAACAACAGCGCTCACGAGATCAGTTTGCTTAACACCGAAGTATTTTTTTTCTACAATAGCAATCAAAAACATGTATTAGCACATCTGCTTTTTCTCGTCAATGGATTGGACAACTGGCCTTGCTTTTGTTACATCGCATCGGAAGTAAAAATCAACGGGTCCTAAGAAATACTGCAAGAAGCACACAACAGGTGTGGCACGACCACTGTGAAACCAGTGAGCGATCACATGGTCAGCTACACCACAGCAGAATATTACAGATTCCACGGTCGGCTCTTTCAAAAGACCACGTGATGACCGAGATTGTATGTAATGTAATGTATCTCCGTCTGCAATTCCACAAAGCCATACAAACTGCGTGTTACGCAGGAGAGTTTTGTATAGCGCACTCAGCCTAAGCGGCTTTCGGTAGCCAAGAGACCGTCTCACACAACAAAGGGAAGGCGGGAAGCATAGCAGAGTCAGGATAGCAGTTGAGGTAGTGAGTAGCATGGAAGTAGCAGCTCAGGACGGCTGAAAAGGATGAGCCATAGTCAGCAGCAGAAGAGTAGTTGTCGTTGCGTAAGATTTGTGGAAGCGACTTCCACAGTCTAGGACCTGCAGAGCTAAAGCTTCTGTTGCCAACGGCTTTTAAGCG
The DNA here is from genome assembly GCA_009760855.2 of Cristatella mucedo. NCBI lineage: Eukaryota > Metazoa > Bryozoa > Phylactolaemata > Cristatellidae > Cristatella > Cristatella mucedo. The sequence continues at coordinate 6,665,557 of WPIO01000007.1, forward strand.
TAGGAATGGAGCACGTAATTTATTATTGTGGGCTCGAGTCCTGAGGCATATGTCAAGTGCCTGGCTAGAAAGTAAGCTCTCTCGGGGTGCTATGCAAATGAACAATATTGTTTCATTTCTGATATCCCGCCAGGGCTCGGGGAACCGCCCTTGCTATTTTTCTCCCCAGAGGCACTGAGTGTGTGTGTGTGTGTGCACTATGCTAATCGATGATGCAGCAGTTTTGCTAAGACCTCCACAAGGCTGCACACTAGCAATGGCGCACGTAAACTTACTGCACCGCTGCTGGTAGCGTAGAGCTCGACTGCTGGCAGCCCTGTGTCTCCGTCTGTACCAATGTTGACGCATTCAAGGAGGCCACCAGCGAATGAAGCCAGTACAGATAGAGCATTAGCTTCGCTGACACTATCCGTGTCTGCAACGAGATAGATCAGTCATACGGCATCCCAGTCATGGACTAGGCTAACGGCACAACAAAGGTGCCAAGGAAACACGTAAGCAATCTATATATTTGTGACGCATCACAATGCCATCGTGCATCGTCACCCGAGTTATGCCACAGATAAAACTAGTTTCTTTTTTGGTAAAACTAATAGCCTGTCATCCTCAGATATTTTAAACACGCAGCTGTAATCTACGAATCTGCTGATGACCAGTGACGAAAAAGTCTATATTCACTTGCTTGCAACCTTGGCATCTCTTTTGGTGATCACCTGTCATCGGCTAATTTATGCAGAAAGACAAGTCACACAGTCAGCTGTAACATTCACAAGTGCCAACACCACATCATTTATTATTCATTATTCACCAGACTGCCACAACCGAGTCGTTACTTGGTTTCAGTAGCAGCCTTACGCAGCGTCGAGGCGATTCAGGTCCAGTCAACAGAGGTTCTACATTGCGCTAACTTAAAAATAAAGTCAAGTATAGAACCAACATAGATTTATCGACCGAACGTAGCTAATGTTCAAAAGAGTCTGGTCGTCTTGGAACACCCCCCTGGGGATGCAAGCCATTGTCCACCAGCATGGACACCACGAAAATGAACACCACTATTTGTATGTATCCCTGCCATCCTGACCGATGCCAATATAACGAAGCCAAAAGGCAAAGAATATAAAAACAGCAATCGAGACCAAGAAGCCAAACTCTCACAGGAACACAGTTGTGCCTCGGATAAATACTGCAAGGAGCAAAGGAGCACAACAACAAGCACAAGATTCCTAGTGAGTCAATAGGTCCATGCATTTGTGACATCCGGTCTTGACTTCTGTAACTCACTGCTTGCTGGCCTACCGGCATGTGCGATCAGGCGATTACAGACGGTGCAAAACTCCGCAGCTAGGCTTGTCTGTGGTGAGCGTCGCAGTTGCCACATTACACCACTTCTCGCCGGCCTGCACTGGCTACCAGTCAAGCAACGGATTGACTTCAAGGTTCTGTCACTCACTTGCAGGTCCCTTCATTCTTTGGCTCCAGGCTACCTATCAGACCTACTCCACCACCAGGCCAAGCATCGTACCACCTGCTTTTCGGAATCCAATAGTTTACCAATACCTCAGACAAATCTCTAATCCTTTGGAGACCCTGCCTTTAGTTCGTATGCTCCCAAAGCCTGGAACTCACTCCCGATTTACGTCATGACATCCCCTGACTTGACCACATTTAAAAAGAAACTAAAAACAACTATTTAGGACAGCATTTAGCGGGTCCCTGTGATTCGTCCTTGATGTGCTTATGCGTGCTGACACTGCATGCTGCCACTAACCACACTTGCATGCTGACCCTGTGCATGTCACCCCTAACCATGTTATTCACGTTCTATCAAGCATGATACCACTCACCATTCGATCGTGTTTCTTTGCAGCAAATGTAAAGCGCCTAGAAAGAGATTGAGTTCTCTGAGGGTGCTTTATCAAGTGTATTATTATTATTATTATTATTATTATTGTTAATAATAATCGAGAACAAGAATCACAAAAAGCTAAGATGAGACCGACAAGTCACAATATAAAAAAGTGGCAGTTTGCACGGTGGGCTGAATTTGCAGCCTGCAATTTGGAAGTCAGCAGGAATTAAAAACCTGCCAGCGAATCACAAAAACTCAGTGCACTTTCCAGGAGCTTTCTACCAAGCGGTGGGCAAGGTTAGTTACTCATAGCCTCAGATTGCCATTGCCAAGTTCTATCTCTGCCCTCATTTTAGCAGTGAACGCTGAGCTGAACAGTCGGCAAGGCTTTCGAGCCCAGCATGAGGAAACGATGGCGTGACACGACATACTTGCAAATATACGTCAAGATCAGCACAATTCCGTGCTGGTCAACACCCCTAACACGATGGAGCCGAAACGTATGAGCAAATGCCCGACTGCTTGGGCCATAATGGACAGGTGATTGTGCGGCAATCGGGGCCAAACTGCTCTGACACGGCACAAAGCTATTATTTGAGCTTCTCATTGCGGGCACACGACTTCGGCAGTAACCTTCACCCCCAGAAGGGCCTCTTTTGACAGAACAGCTTTGTCTGTGGTAGCCAGTGTGTTGGAAAAGTGGTTACTGGCCCTGAATAAGACTGCAGCTTGTCGCCACGAGGGTGCTTATTGTGAGCTGTTGATAATATGACAAGGCAAAAAGATAGCACCAAGACACCGAAGGCACATGTATGTCCTTTAGTGTCCTATGTCGAAGCAAGCCCCCCCCCCAGGGTTGATATCAAACAAAACCGGACACGAATTCGGAGGTTTGACAGAAACGGTTTCGAAGCATGGCTCATAACAAAACAGTAAATTCCTCTCGTTAAAAGGTCTACGAATTAGCCAGACTATCGTATTTCGACTGTGCACCGGTGACAGAGCACACATGAGCAAACTGCAGTCCGGCCACCGGGGTTGTACAGTCGGCTCGTATCGATCCTTTCATCTCTCTCTCTCTCTATCTCTCTCTCTCTCTCTCTCTCTCTCTCTCTCTCTCTCTCTCTCTCTCTCTCTCTCTCTCTCTCTCTCTCTCTGGCTGGCTGGCAAGCTGGTGCCAGAGTCACAAGGAAAAGGCGACTGCTCCAGCTCCCAGCGACTGCTCCGTACTTGTTACGGTATTTGGGTTATTATTGGCTTATTATTACGGTATTTGGGAGCCACCAGTGTGCTCCTCAGCAGGAGGTAGCTGCCACCTGGATTCACTATTCACCCGAAAGTAAGGGCAAAGTCAAAATGGGAAACCGATAAATGCTACTATTTTTTTGAGGCCGAGAAGCTTATGCCCGGGCAGCAGAAACCGGATGTTACTGAAGTCGATCGCTGGCGACACCGCCGCTAACTGGCATGCCACGTCTGTTACGGATCATGCAGTTAGTGTAGGTGAGTGAGGCACCAGATAAGCGATTTCAGTAGCTAGATATTTGTTATGAAGCAAAGCCCATCGCCGCTACAATGCCAGCCCTGCATGCAGATTCAACGGCCAAAGGGTGAAGAGATCGTTCAAACAAAAGTCACCGACGGACTGTGACGACTCGCCGACGAGCAATTGGGTAGCGACACACGCAGCCCAGCAGTTCGGCGGCGGTGGCGACTCACTTTCACGCGGCTTCACGTGAGCCAGAGAGCACTCCACGGCCTGGAAAGGCAAACTCAAGAAGTCGGGCCTACAACGACCGCGGCTGACCTGACCGCTAGCCGCAGCTAGCGCTTGCGACTGGCTTTGGGCCAATGCACCGTGCATGCTCGCAAGCCACCAGCACCGACGCCAGTGCATGCACACTGTGCACTGTCGCTCGCATGCGGACGCTACCTTAGCAGCCGGACACGGGCAATCGGCACCGTCTCGTAGCCGCCATAGTCGATGTAGCGCAGCTGAACACCGATCTCTGCCACACCGTACTGTTCGCATTGCTGAATGACTATGCCGCGGTACCAGACGCCGTCAGATTCGACGGCGCACAGCGCACCAGCTGCAAACGCACCGAGGTTGCCGAGCTTCGCTTAAGCTCGGCAACGGCCAAACGACAGCAGCACCCGCCCGCCCGCTCGTGCCGGTCCCAACGACGACAGAGCAGGAGCTGTGGCGAGCCGAGCAAGCGGCGGCGGTGGCGAGGGACAAGCGAACCGCCTTTGCAGACGCGCCGTGGGCAGCCAAGGCCTCCACGAGTCGACGCTCCTCCCATGCCAGCAGGCACAAAGGAAGAAAGAGAAAACGAGCCGCTTGCGCGAGTGCTCGAGATTAGCACTCGAGGCCAAATGCTGGCCCGCCCACCGGCAATCGGCGCCGACGATGCGTGAGCAGCAATGCCGCGGCGCCGCCGGCTGAACTAGATGGATGACGTCACACAGCACACTCACGAGCGACGGGCTCTGGCAAGGGAGGCGGAATTTCGTCGGCAGTAGCACCCGAGTACACTTCCAAGAGGGTGGCCGACAGCCGCTCCAGTGACGGGTAGGTAGGGTGTGTGGGCAGCTGCACAAAGGCCCGAGTGGCGCCAGCCATCGAGGCCAGCACCACGTTGACGGCCGAGTGCGGAACGAGCTGAAGCTAAAAAAAAGAATAAGAGAGAAATGAGGATTTAAGGAAGTCTCGCTTCGACCACGTGAGACACCTAGTGACACTGACACTGAGTGGTGAGAGACCAAACGAAGTGCTTCACTGAGCACTGCTTATAAAGGTGGCGCATGTAAGCGACCACAATAGCCCGCCTGTGTCTAGTGCAGGCCTTCACAATAAACATCGACATAAACTGCAAGCCCATCGTCTGTGTTGTGGGCGCCTGTGGCTTCTCGGCCGCGATGTATGCCCGGGTGGTTGAGCCTTTGACGTAAGCATGTGGCCCACCACAGAGGCACTCCATTATCTGTGGTGAGTCAGTCAGCCCCCAGTCAGCTCGTATATGTAGCTGCTAGGGAATAAAGAGACGAGAGAGTCTCCTCACTGCTCACGTTTGCCCGCGCTCGTGTCTTCGTGAGACTCCATTAGAACAACCGCCACCGGAGACACGGTGACATAACATCTGCTGCCTTCCCGGCTGGCCGTTTGCGAAGCACGCTCGACCGGATCCACTTGCGCAACAACGACTTTATACCCAAAGGCAAAACCAGGTGCAGGCACGCGACTACGCGATTACTTTCCACGAGTCGTCACTCCAGTGGGCCGAACGATGGGAGCCACTTCCGACCATTAGGCCAAGCAAAACAATTACTTCAGACAGGGTGCTAAGCTAAGTCATCGTGAGTCTATTCTGTCAAGTAAGCTCAACTTCTAGGACTGTGGGGCACGAACAGCAAGCAGGCCTCCCACCACCAGGTAGATGAGCACTGAATCATCACTCGGATACCTGCAGATAGGAACGTGAGCAGTGTCAGAGATGGTCAAAGCAAAAAAAAGAGACTTTCTTACATGTCTAAGCTGTTACACGTGAGTGAACGCCAGGCAATACGACAAGAAATATGCTACGCTCAGAAGTAAAAATAAAGAGCGGGCCTACTTGGGCAAGAGATAATACATCTATCGCTATCAATAAGCAATGGCACAATCGGCAACCACTGCCTTGTTTTTGACGAACACCATTCCAGGCTATCTTACACCGGGAAAGAGGCTCCATATTACAAGGATTTGTACCATTTGTACGAACCCAGCAGCACTGCTTGGTCGACTCTGGAAAACGGTTAAAAATATACGCCAGCAGCATTGGTTGGATACTCTAGCTGCATACACTCTAACCGAGTCCATCTACACATCAGCCAACTAGAGCCCTCAATTGCCGCTTGGGTAGGTACCCATGGGCAACCATTGCTAAAGCGTGCCGGCCCTGCACATCCATCGCCAAGAAGTTCGGTCGTCATACCACCCATACGCATACTCAGATCGCCTTGCTCTTGCCAGAGCCGCTGTCTCGGATCACATAAACAAATACTAGCTGATTTAACAGCCTCCTTTTGTATAGCGATAGAAGAGCCTTTAAGGCTGTCGCCACCGCTTGCAGTGGCATAAAAGGATCGCCCACCACAGGATTCGAACCCACGACCTCGGGGGGCGAGGTCGTGAAAAGCAACCGCCTTACCTAGTGAGCCATTACGACTCATACACGGGCGTCTCACCATCAGCCAGCGACTTCTTCTTCAGCTCGCGCTCAATCGTGGTGGCCTCAACGTTAATCTTAATTAGGACGTATTTAGCAATTTCGATTTGAACTTTAATAGCCGGTCGCTCCGATCCTGACCTGACGCCCGAATCTAAAGGACCCGACCAAAACTCGGCCAAAAACTCTATCTTCGGGCAGACTTGGGCGGGCATTCAAACTCCTAGAGGCACCATCAAATGCAGTTTTCACAAGGCAGGCCAATACCTACCCATGCCCAAGCATAGATCACAGCTGCCACATACACGCCCACCCACGGCACCGTGAGTATGGATACCCAGAGCTGAGAGCTCTGCAGCCTGCACCCTTGCCATACATGTGGCCAAAGTTAGATAGCAAGTTCCCCGAGCTCACGTTAGATTGACCGAGCATACACCACTGCTACTCGACAGCAAAGTAATACACGACACCAGTACGCCTCCTGGAGAAGGGCAGCCAATGAGAGTAGAGCGGATTCATGCGAGCAGTCTCAGCAGACACAAGACAGCCACGTGCATAATATCGTTAGCTACCATTTAGAAATGTATCGAGTCCTACTAGAAGCCACTACGGTTGTTATAATATAATGATATTAATTCATTTGTATAGTGCCCTAAGAGAACTTAATCTCTATTCAGGCGCTTCACAATGCCTCAGGGCTCGAGCCCACGACCTACCTCAGCCAGGCCTTGGTCGGGGCGAGCTCCTTAACCACTGGACCAAACCAAGAGCAGATTGTAAAGAAATAGTACCTAACTTGAATAATGTATACATAATGCGTAGAGGCAGTTCTAAAGCTCCTTGGCTCTGACAAGACATCCCCATCAAGCAAAACAATTAATTTGAAAACGGGCTAAAAAGTAGAAGCATCTTAATGCAGACGTGTAGATATAGAGCTTGAAAACGTTGGTCTTTCTAGTATGAGCCTGAATCCTTATGGAATCACACGTGTACGAGATGGTTGGTCGCCATGCAGCCACCAGCCTACCAACTGCAGTGGTACGGCAGTACCAAGCAAACAATGTCAGACCCATATGGCGAGCCGCTCTCACGTGCAACCACAGCAGCGCTGCTTCCGGCAATGAACGAAAGTTGGCTGGCAGCTACCTGCAGGCGGTTCACGTCGATAGCAGTCACAGCACCAGCTCCGATGGGTGTAGAAGCCACACAGGCATGAGCTCCCAAGACTTCGCTCAACTCCGGGAACCTCTCAACAATAGCATCTACGGCTTTGCTGATGGCTTCAGCAGATCCTGGGAGAATGAACACGAAAGGCGGCTGTGCTGCAAGCTGCTAGGCTTATGCAACTGGAATCACGGAATTGCTAGTCGACACCAATACCACAGTCAAACAACACTGTGAAAATCGTGCTAGCCAGCAGACTTTGTGCCGACTTCTTTCACTACCGGACTACCGGGCGAGTCTCTGCAATGCTTCCTAGCCAAACAGAACAGCATCGAGATGCAATGCTCCCTAGCCAAACAGAACAGCATCAAGGCATACATAAATAGCTTAATTGGGTGCTTAGGCCATCCAATAGCTGGGCTTGACCTCTGTATGGTTTATGAGACCTGCAGCACACATTAAGATTAAAGCAAGGGTCAGACCCAGACTAGGCACGATATGCAAAATGAGCCAGGAGAACTTCTGACCACAAATCTGGCAGTCACATCTAGCTAATTGTTTATATGCCTACTCGACCACTCCAGTCATCATAGCAGCTGCTGCCACGGCTGCACACAGTGGCAATATTTTTTATTGTACCTTACTAGCTGGCCAGGTAACAGCAGGATGGTAACTTCGATCGGCCTCATAGAGCTCCACAGCAGTTGGTTCAATAGCAATATGCATAAGCATGCACTGGCTCGTTTTTACAGTCATGCATCATCAGCAGCAAGACTTGAAACTCGGACCAATTAAAAAAACATAAGCATGATCCTACAACTTTCAGCTAGCTTTTAGCTATTCATTACGATTATGCATAGCTTCTGATTTTTCATTGTCGTCTGGAGTGCAACTTGGATCAACATCAAGGCGATCTCGAGGCATCAACAAGTCCCCCACATCATTAAAGAGCCAGCATCACTTTGTTGTGGACACCTAAATACAAGTCTTTGCAATAGCACACCGGATTTCCTTGCTAGTCACGATCAAGGGTTCTTCCTCGCTAACGACATGAACGAAATGACCCCAGGAAACATACAGGAAGAGCCTGGCATTTAAAGGCAAAAAACAGCACTCGTCTTTAGCAATGCCAATCAAGCATATCGACTTCAAGGTCCTGTCATTCACTTTGAATGTTGCCATTCTCTAGTTCCTGTGCATCAAATTCCTCACAAAATTCCCCAGGGATTCCATTGTACAACTTGCTCCAGTGACCCAGGTTGCTTATCATTTAGCTGTGGCTAACTAACCACATGTCTATAGAAGACAGTGCCATAGGTACCACTGCTGCCAAAGCCTGGAACATGCTACTGACTGACATCGACAATATCCATCGATGACGACATTAAAAAAGGAAGCTAAAAGCCCACCTCTTGCTCACAACATTTGCTCACTCTGTGCGATTGCTGCCATGAGCTTACACTCACTGGAATTGTACATGCTATTGCTAATCAGTTAACATGCTTGCTCTCCAGCATAGATAAAAGTGCTAGATAGAGATTTAGTTCTCTAACGATGCTATATTAATATTTTAGCAGCATTCTGGTGGTCTTTCCAGATGATTTTCCCTAAAGTAACAGTGGGTGCACATCGGCAGGGCCTCGATTTGTGGAAATCCACATGTAAAAGCTGAAGAGCTCTGGTGAAGGCATAAGTTGCTCTACCAGCTATTGAGAGGCACTGGGTTCACACATCGTTCTGACTCTCCCAGTCTGTGTGACTCTGGTGCCCCAAAAAGACCTTACGAGATAGCATTTTCAACACCAGATGATGTCCAAGCAGAGATGTCGCTTTTGGATCATGCAAAGCACCCTGATTGATCGACGGCCAGTAGTCTACTACTGATAACCAATCATCACGTAGGGACTGCTTGGCACGAGTCATCACATCCTACTAGTCACAACTGCAGAAATCGAAAGAGCTCGCAGCACCTATCCACACCTTTGATGACACAGAGGTGTCTATCCCTAGCGGTAGGCAATGCTTCCACGTGAATGAATGCACCCGATTTAGCTTTCAAATGGTTGACATTCCTGCCTTTCTTTCCAATAAAGAGGCCACACATGGTAGTGGGCAGGTAGAAGTTGAAGACTTGCTCCACACCAACCTACGAAAATGCATGATAGACGCTTGCCACACAACCAAATGCATACTGAAACACCAAAAGCACGACAAACGAGCACCGTAATCCCTTAACTGTCCACTACCTTCAAAGCTACTTCCTCACTATTTCTTGAGCTCACACAGAAACCTTAACAGATCGGACCTCCAAGGCAAAGGGCTGTCCGGTGACTTTTTAAACGACTACATCGCTCGGCCGATCACAAAGATGAGGTCGAGCGAGCACAAGACTAGCAACACGGTCGAAGGGGCATAGGCAGCTGAGTCAGCTCGGCTGCACTGCAAGCACTTAGTGGATCGTCACCGTGTAACTCAGAGCACAGGCTACTTGCTTACTGGTTCGTCACACTGCCAAGCACATCTACGGCTAAACAAGTGTCCCTGTATTACCTTCACAGACTCACCATGGCGGCTCTGCCAAATACGATACCCTATATATTTTCAGCACAAGGCTTAACATAATCATGGCAAGTAGAAAAAAAGGGGTGGCCACATGATTAAAAAGCACGAGACGATGACCAAAGGCACGAACCTTAAGCACCAAACAAATACAAGACATACAAGGCCCTAATCTTGCTGGCAATCATAGAACGGCAGCATCCCGGCTATATCATAACAATAGCTAGAAATTCAAGTAGGAGCTGCTTCAATCCAGCACCTCTATTAACGTGCAGGGATATATCCGTGGCAACAAGCACACTTTCAAGCGAAAATATGCACCCGATTTGGCTTTTCGGTGAATGGCATTCATGCCTTCTTAAACCGAATGCAATTGCTTCATGGAAACAGCAGTACGACCATCAAACGTCTGCACTCCCCTATAAAGTTTGAGAATACTGAGTCGGCTGGATCGTGTGCGATGGCCCAACTAGTTAGAGAAAATCAAGTACGAGCCAAAGTTAGGAACAGGTAGGCATACGGTTGCTCCCAACGTCTCGACAGCTCTATGTGGCAGCCCAAAGACATTGCCACTTTTGCCCACTGTAAGACCGCTATTTAATGAAGACACAAAGCGAATCGAGTCAAAGGCTGCAGGGGCATTGCCTTTGCACCCGCTTATCAGAAAGAAGCAGGAATATCACAGTAAACTGAGCAAAACTGTCGTTCTGGGACACTGTCTCCGGATGCAGGATCCGATTTCTAGGCCATCATGCTATGTTTAGATGTTACTTTGTACAAGTCATGTGGACAATGAAGGCTCACATACACGCATGCACACGTCTGCAAAACGCCTTCTTGCTCAGGCAACATTGATGCGGTGAGAATGAGTTACCTGCTTTGTCTGATTGCTCTGGACGTTCGCTCGAAGGGCTTCAACGCTGTCGTGGGACTGCGGTAGTGGCGCCTGAGCGCTGCCTTCCGTGTCACAGCTCTGGCTCGAGTCTGCTGCAGCAGCAGGCTCAGCCCGACCATTCACTGTGCTGCTGCACGAAGCGTCCCCAGCACTGTTGCTGGCACAATACAGCTCGTCGGTGGCCTCGAGGTGCTCGGTCACATTCTCACCCTGTGTGGGGGCAGTGCCAAGAGCAGCAGACTGCTCAGGTGAAATGTCGCCATCTGAACGGACGCTGACGGTCGAGTCGGGTGAATCTGTGACACTGCCAGAATGCTCTGCACTGCTGACCGTGTAGAAAGCCAAGACAATATTGTCGTCCGAAGTTGCAGCAGTAGCTCTGCAGGCACTGCTGTTGCTGCTGCTACTGACACTAGGAGCATGTGAAACTTCGTCTGTTGCTGAGCTATAATGACTGCCAGAAGCTGAAGCGTCTGCAGTGTTGACAGAATCACTGCTGCTGCTAACTACGGCAGTGCTTGGTGCCATGATAAATTCAAAGGAGCCATTGGTACTCAAGCTTCTTTCTTCCTCAGTTTCCAAAGAACAGACAGCAACAGCAGACGTAGCATCGTGTGCTTCCTCCACTTTCATAGCACCGGTGCCAAAATCAGATTCAGCAAAGACGGCAGTCACTTGGTCAGAGCAAATCGAGATCACAAGTTCATCTTCAGCCGACTCGGTGGTAGCGCCCAAAGGAGGTTGGAATGCAACAGCAGATGCCACGACGGCAGCAGCGTTGCAGCTGTGGACCGTTGCACTGCCATTCTTATTGCATTCGGGAGAGGCGCACAATGGATCAATGTAGACAATGCTATTGCTTGCGTCAAAAGCAATACTCTCGCATGACTCGAAACTTAGCATCTTGCCCTGAGCTGGAGGCAAGCACGTGGTCGTGATGCTGTTCTCCGAGGTAGTATTCTTGCAATCAGGTGCATATGGCAAAAGGTTAGCGGGAACAGGCAAGGCAGAGGCACTGTCGTTGATATCGATTTGCATGGACTGAGCACCAACACTGAGGTGATCGTTTTCGGCAGCAATCGTCCCGACATAGCTATGGATCATGGCTGCCGTGTGACCATCAAGTGGAGCTACAGATGATAACACAGGTCCTTCTGATGCAGGATGTTCCGAGGGTTTCAACTCCACTATCCCAGCATGATCCGACTGGAAAGACGTCACAGTCACCAGCTGGTCAGCATCTGTACCACGTTTTAAATTATTTGCTGCCGACTCTGCAAGCACACAGGATGACATAAGCAGACTATGGTCACCACTGCCAGATACTGATGCTTCGTGCACAGCCTGTTCACATGACGATGAGACAGTAACATATTCGTCTGGATGCTTGGGTACTTCTTGGCAGACGCCAGCACAATCACCTGCAGCAGTTGGTAGGATGAATAACTAAGAGTAGTTACTAAGAGTAAATATGAATGAACATAGCAGCACTAGGCAAACCAAATAGCCTGCGCTGGCAGTCGCATTAGGATGCAGACTCGGAGAACCAGGCTCACCTTCTGTCAAACGGCTTTCACCACAAGAGTCGACAATCTCTTCTTGTGCAACCGAGTCTTGTGCCCCTGTAATATAGGAAGCACACTACCTGTCGACATATGATGACGAGACGGTGCTTCGGTAAAACAAGTCTGAAGGTAGAGGGATACACATGGTTGCCACGGTATGTACCTTCAATAATGGTCCACTCGTTTCGAGAACTGAGCATGTCATACGATGAAAAAGACACAGAATCAGAAGCGGACGAATCCGGCACAGCTTTGACTGCACCTCCTGGATGCAAGCAGTAAGCATGCTCATGTTCAATAACGGACGACTCGGTGGCCACATCTCTATCCATAGACTCCACGTTGTCAGCAGTAGAAAAGCACTTTTGTGCATGTGAAGAGGCCACGAGTTCCTCATGCACGAAGCCCACAGTGTTGACGGCATCGTCGTCGGCTTTGTCGTCTGCTCCAGGCACCTGTACTAGAGATTCCTGAAAATGATCCGTCAGTTAGCTTGGTCTTAATTTAGACGTCTGCAACAGCACCAGCAGAAGCAGCACCAGGAGGGGGCAATGCAGGTAGTGCTGTGGAGTGCTAGAATTAATTAAGTGCAATACAAATGTCACGAGGACACCAAGCATGCTCATGTTACTATACACATCTGTCTTTACTTTCCATCCAACTTTCTTATCGGTACAATGCACTTAGTAATGCTCTTCTCAAACAATGTATAACAATGCAGCCACTGGCAGAAGGAGGGTATTGACAAATGACGGTTCCCCGGAGCTAGCTACCTAGGTATCTTGGTGTCATCAGCATCCACCACCCATGCTCTTTTCTCCAGACTGGGCATAAGTGATGCTTATTGCCTACTCACCGAAGTCTGCACAACTGTCGTAAAAACATGCTTTCGGCTGCTGGTATCATCACTTCCGGCAAGGCATGTGCTATTTGCAGGTGTACTTTCCTTACTATTCAGGGTACCTACAGAAACAGGCACGTGGTCAAGATCACAAGATTTAGTAAGCCAACTTTAGAAATCTAAAATAACCGTGACATTTGAAATGCTAACATCTTCGAGTCAACAAAATCTTAACTGAGAGTTGCTTACCATCAGACTGCTGTAGATCTCTGGCCACATGGTTCAGTGGTCTCACAGTCGCAGCTGGTCGGGCCGAATCAGTCGGTGCTGCAGCAGGCCTCTTCCTCCTCCGGCGGTGCTCCCACAGAGCAAAGCCTCCCACAAGCAGCACCCCGATCGATGCTGCTGCTATCACAGCCAATCTTGCAGTCAACATGGCTGAATGAACTGGAAGAAAATTACAATAGCACGATGGAGGATGTCGACATATAAGGTGTCAAGGCGACAAAACACACGTTTTAAACGTGCAATACATTTATTTGAGCACCCGCATTTAACTCGATCTCTGCGAACTAAAGGAGCGGTCTCCAAAAGATTTGAGACTCGTACAAGGTACAGGTAAACGATTAAAAACGCATATATGAGACAGACAGCAGTCACTTCGGGTGACAGTACAAGGGGTCATAGTGCAGATAGCAAAAGCTGCAGGAATGCCATGGCCATCGTTAAAAGAAGCGTCTGGAGTTCACAGTCCAGTAAAGCTATAGAATTTTTTTATGTTCAACTCCAGCTATGAGAGTGCATGTTGCAGTAACACCTGGAAAATTAGCTAATTATTTCTCTCTTTCGGTCTTTTTTGGCATTCACCATTGCTGTAACACAATGTACCTACGACTAATAGATTGCTAGGGACTCTGCAGATAAGCCGTTATTCAGCAGTGTGTATCCTTGGAATTCAAAGCCGTCAATGAATTGCACAACTTAGAAACCATTGCCACTGTTGCCGTCCAAACACAAATATCTGAAAGAATCATTCTACTGCCCGAGGCTTCTGTGGCTGTTCATTCCACTGAGCCTGAGTTCTACTGAAAAGGTCTGCTACTGGTGTAGGCCAAACACTTCGCCTTAGCCGCCTGTCGTTATAATAATATTAATAATAATACACTTGATAAAACACTCTCAGAGAACTCAATCTCTTTCTAGGAGCTTTACATTTGCTGCAAAGGAAACACGATCGAATGGTGAGTGGTATCAAGCTTGATAAGCAATAAGAATTATGGTTAGGAGTGACATGCACAGAGTCAGCATGTAAGTGTGGTAAGTGGCAGCATGCAACAGTGTCAGCACGCATAAGCACGTAAAGGACGAATCACAGGACCCATTAAATGCTAAATAAGCACCTTCATCCATGTTTAAATCCATGTTTAAATAGGCAAGTTCTTTTTAAATGTGGCCAAATCAGGGGATGTCGTGAGGGAAGTCGGAGTGAATTCCAGGCTTTGGGAGCATACGAACTAAATGCACGATTTATAAAGGCTTTGAGGTTTGTACAAGGTATAGGCAAACAGATTTCGAAAAGCGGGCAGTTCGATGCTTGGCCTGGTGGGGAAGTAGATCTGACAGATAGGCTGGGGCCAAAGAATGAAGGGACCTAAAAGTGAGCGACAAAACCTTGAAGTCGACCCGTTGCTTGACTGGTAGCCAGTGCAAGTCGGAGAGAAGTGGTATGATGTGGCAACTTCGACGCTCACGACAGACAAGCCCAGCAGTCGTCTAACGAAAGGTCACTTTGGAACATGACACCTAGATTTCGTGCAGATTTAACAGGAGATATGATGGCAGAGCCGATTTTGAGCATCAGCCTTTCCAATTTCTGAATCACATTTTGTTTGCCTATAACTAGTAAATTAGTTTTATCATCGTTTAATTTAAGGAAGTTTGCTGCCATCAATGTGCGGATGTCATCAATACATGCAGCAAGGGAGTTGAGAGAGCTCGAGGTGCTCGAAGGCTGGGAGGGATCAAAGCAAAGGTACAACTGAGTGTCATCCACATAGAAGTGAAAGCCTAGATCGTGCTTGGCAATCACGTCGGCAAGAGGAAGAGTATAAACCGTGAAAAGAACCGGACCAAGCACGGAGCCCTGAGGTACTCCATATTTCAGAGGTACCTCAGATGACCTTTGTCCATTCATACCAATACTCTGGAGTCTCCCACTGAGATAGGAACTGAACCATTGCAGAGCAGTGCCAGTGATGCTCAGGCGAGGTGAGAGGCGCTCAAGAAGAACTTGGTGATCGATAGTATCAAAAGCTCCCAAAAGATCGAGCAAAACAAGCAGAGATACTCTACCCATGTCCGCATTACTAAGTAGGTCGCTGTACACCCGAAGCAGCTCCAAAATCCTTCTGTGCAGATGAAATCGAGCGAATGGCTGGGCTACTGCAGTACAAGCTGCTCAGCACTTCTTTCGGACGCCTTTCAGCAAGCTGTTATCGAGCACATGAAGCATCCTACTTGCCTTAAAAGCTGAATTTAGACTTGCACCGACGAAGGCCAGCTCTATGCCACTTGTAGCAGCCCGCCCCCTAAGGGCTGACAAATTTCTCTTCTGACAATCTGAGTCCAAGGCGTGACGGATAGCTGCTGCACAGCATTGTCAATGGTGGGAAATATAGATCGCTTTCGCCAGCCGAACGTAGTGCAAGCCTCCTTGTAAAACCTCCTGGGATAACATACAATAGTTTGCCCTGGTTTAGCTCCTACTTCGGAGTTACCTAGAACAACCGCTCCGATGTGCAATATGAACTGACTATGTAGATACTTATGGGTCTAAGCCTTTTATAATCAGCTTTCTCGACATGCTCTCACTTCAGTGCTCCAAGACTGTGACTCCCGAGCCAGGAAAGCAGACAGTAGCGCTTGGTAAAGAACCTCCTCTCCCTGAAGCCATTTTTCTTCTGCTAATTTCTTCCTCTGCTAATGTGCGACTCAGTCACAACGAGAGCCCCTTCGTGCTGAGCTTCGCTCGGTGAACTGTTCGAAAATGTTGCCCAATGTAAACGTTTGACACCACTTTTGTCCGACCGTCCACAAATATTGCATTGCACCAAACAAGGATTCTTCAAAAAGTACTTCACTAGCCTGGCAGTGTGCACAGGGTTGCCATCTTATCGCTCGGTTGAAGCGGTGATGATAACCATAAAGGCTCTACTGCCGCTATATAAATGAGGTAAATGAGGTAAATCAGGTAAGGTTTTATCTAGCTACAAAGTGTAACGACCTCCAAGCAGAGTATTGGAGCTTTGAAATCCAACTTGGCTGACCATCAACAACTTGAGCACAGTAATTTTTGAAAAACAATGACGCGAACGGCATCAATAAAAAGCAAGCCACCCAGTATATAGACGAAGATCGAGAAAATCGAACCAACCAGTGCACGAGAAAACAGCCTGCAGCTGTCGAGGAGAGCGGGAGACGCAACGGGCAATTACTAAACGCAGTCCGTACGTGCGAGGATGCAAGCGAATCTGCTCAAAAGCCGCACGGAGTGGCGAGTATCCAGCGCCTTTTGGAGACGAGAAGCGAAAATGGATTGCATTTGGTGGACTTACTAGGTGCCGGCAGCGACACCGTGCGGTCGCAAAGGCTCAGTTGGCTGCCACATCTCCAACAACCGGCTAGACGCACTTGCAGAACGCTCAGCCTTACCTCGCGGGCGAGCACGAGCACAGACTGTCCTGCCGCGCAGCTAGGAGAACCACGAACAGCGGCACGAGGCGCACGGCACCTCGCAAAACACGTGCCCGTACAAGGAATAGCCGGCGACGACGCGGCTAGTTCGCATCTGTCCTCGCTCTCTAAAATAATCGCAAAAAAGCATTAAAAAACCCTATGAAAAACCTTAAAATATGAAAAATATCTAATCGGACTACGAATGGCCACGTACTTATTTACCTTTTGCTTCCGTTGATTGCTGGAACTGCCAATAAGGCCAAGGACGCGACGAGGTCATAGTGTAGCCCGTCCTCGGTTGCGCGATAGCGCCGTCTTTGTGTTCAGCTCGTCGTTCGTCTCTGTGCTCTGTGGATCTACCCACAGCGGAGCGTGCTGTTTCAGAGTTATTCGAAGCGTTTACTCATAAGCCAGAGGTCAGGAGCCGCCGCCGTCACCTTACTTCCGTGGAAGCTCTGCTCTACGATTAGACCGCCGCCGCTGGCGATATGCGCCGACCTCGCGACAGCGGCTAATATCGCGTGGCAGCGATACAAATCACAGCAGGGCCTAGCTTACGACGCTCCTATCGTTTGAAATGGAACTAGTTGGAGATTTCGAATACAATAAGCGCGATCTTATCGGACATGGCGCATTTGCCGTTGTATTCAAGGGCAGGTACCGCAAAGTGAGTACGCTTCTTGCAGAACGCAGAATTTGGCCCTACCGTTAGTGTGGCACCTCTTTGTGATGTGAGGCACGTTTACCGCAAAGCATGTTTATGTAAGTGCTTTTTCTGGCCGTCAATCGCAGTGCACCTTTGCATCTAGGATTAGAAACGCTTAGGTTGGCCGATCGCTGTCGTGAACACGGGCTAATACACACCGCACTATCGCCATCGTTGCAGAACCCAGATCTCGCAGTTGCAATTAAGAGTATAACCAAGAAAAATCTCGCCAAGTCACAGGCTTTACTTCAGAAAGAGATCAACATCCTAAAGGTGACTTAAAATGCCACTCGCAGCTTGATTAGACCTGATCTAACGCAGCGTCGCTTACTTTAGACGTACTGTGTCAGTATGAATAGCGGTATAATTTTTGTAGGAGCTATCGGGTCTGCAGCACGAAAACGTCGTCGCACTATTGGATTGTAAGGTAGGGGTAGTTCTCTCGGCTGCAGCTGGGCTAAGTAGTCTTATCGATTTTCCTGATCCATTCTGTGCGGCAGATGTCGCATAGAAGAACTTGGTGCACCATACACTTACTTTTGTACTAATAGGGTTGTCTTAGTTTATTTATATTGTAATCTTTTACGACGTTGTCGTAGGTAGTACAGGCTGTTAAACGGTCCGGCCTTTGCATCATCCACGCTACAGCTTGGCCCATGTTTACATCACATGGGCAGGACTTGCTCTCTGATTGGTTGGCTTGGCGCCGAGCTCAGCTCAGCTGCCCGTTTGGCTTTTTTCGGACCCGTCGGCTAGTTATCGATTGCCGAGCACTCGGTTGCTCGTTGCCGCGTTGTTGCAAATCAGATTATAGCCTTTTTTGTTTCATGCAGTGTGGTCTATTCAGCGGGCACTAAGTCTTTTTTTGTTTCTCACTGAGCTGCGTATTCAGGTCGGCCAGTGTGCTACTTTTTGTGTGTTGGACCTCCCACCTCCTGAGTATCTAGGACGGTACGGCTCTGCCTAACTTGGCTCGGTCTAATAAGCAAGCTAATGCAACCATTCTCTTGCCCATATCCGTCATCGGGTGACTTGAATTTTACTGCTTAGTGGTGCACGGCACTTCTCCCTGCGTTATGAATCCGCAATTACTCGGTGACTGCTTGAAGCTGTTTTGTGAAGCGAAAGAGTTGGTGTTGATGTCGTACGTGCTGCTGCCTTGCAAAGCACTCACTTACTGTCTGCCATCACATGTCAGCCGCTGTGCATTGCAGCGTGTGGGCCGCTGGCGCCGGTAGCCCGCTGACTGATCGATCCCATGTATGCATGCAGGCACCAGCAGCTCCAACAGAGCCTGGCCACATAACCTGACCTCGGGCTACCCAGGTTTCCATGCCTTGCGAGTACGAGACAAGAAGCTTAGCCAGCAGGAGCTGGCGAGAGCCTGGTGCGCAAGTACTCAATACGAAATATGAAATACATACTGTGAAATGCAAAAGGAGAATAAAGAAAGGAACAGCTACCTTTTTGTGCTTGGGGGTAGATAGTTTAGGGAGACTGAATAGGATTTTGGCTCTTGCAATGTTGTCCACCGCACGATTGCACGGATTTAGTCAACCTGCCTTTTATGTGAATATTTAGTCACTTCACTTCCCCTTCGCCACCAGCCGGCTGCTGTTTCAGCTTACCTTTTTACATTCCGTTTTAGCGCACATCTTTTTCCTCCCATGTGTGTGTGTGTGTGTGTGTGTGTGTGTGTGTGTGTGTGCGCGCGCGCACGGGCGGGTGTGTATGTGTGCCCCTACGTGCATGCTGTGCTTGTTGCTGCAAGCAGTAACGGTATAGGCAATCCTGCTGTGTCTACTGGAGATTGACCCGATTGCATCTTGTATTGTCCTAAAGGGGCCCAACACTGACCTTGCTTGAGGTAGCAAATCCTGCAAGCCTTCCAGCATTCTTGTCCATATCGGTTTGTTGGAGGCATTAATACCAACGGCCCACTTTCAGCCAGCCAACGGCAGTGGCAATGAGGCAACATTTGCACGTCTGATATTGTGTCTGTCTGAGTACACTCCTGGTGGGAGATAGTAACCAGTTATTGTTGGTCATGCCAATTGCCTCCTCCAATGTGTTGTGATGCTTTTCCATAAGTGTGTATCTGTGCGCGTTCATCATTGACTTGTTTAGAATGGAATCTCCTCTTCAGGAAAACAGGTTCACTTAATTCAAAGCAGCTATTTTCGAAGCTTCTGCTCCAGCACTGGATAATCGTTAACCAGTAAAACTGGTTGTCTGCGCTTTTTAACCCAAGTTGCTATACTTTGTCTAGCCCTCGCTGCTACCTGTGGCTCTGGTTTGGGTGAGCCGTAATGGCTCACTAGGTAAGGCGGTTGCTTTTCACGACCTCGGCCCGAGGTCGTGGGTTCGATTCCAGCAGTGGGCAATCCTTTATTGCCACTGCAAGCAGTGGTGATAGCCGTTAAGGCTCTTCTGTCGCCATACAAAAAGAGGCTGTTTAATCAGCTAGTATTTATTTTATTTTTATTTCTGGTTTGGCCGGAAGGGGAAGGTTCTTGCCTTCGTCGACCTGGGTCGTGGGCTCGAGCCCTTAGGTATATGTGAAGTAGCATTGAGTACTCTTAGGCTAGGGATTAAGCACTCATAGGATGCTTGACACATGAATTATATACAGGAACTTTTTTCAACTTTTCTGGCTATTCATCGGAGTATCTCTTCAGCCCAAAGAACTGATATAATTTTCGGCTATTCAGCTGGAGATATAAAGAAAGAATTCTGCATCACGCATGTTGTAGCACCTGTCTGTAGATTGCTCTTTGCCCTCTCATTATCCAGCTGGGCTGTCTAAAGACATTCCCATCTTCTGTTACTATATGATGAATGATTAGGCTTATTTCCTTCCCCCAAGACGTTTGGCATTAGTTGCATGTTTTATGTTTAACTGTACAGAATACTGAATACCTTCGATGGCATTATCCAACCCTTGCCCTTTATAATCTTTTTATTTTTCTGTCATCTGTTTGCTACCAGCTGCCCGAAAATGGAACACTCCCATTTCTGCTATTCTGCCATCGTGCTTATGACGGGTCAAGTTTTGTTTTTAGAATCCACTCTCTCTTTTCGAGTGCATTAATGCCTGTGCACATATTCTTGCTCTACATATTATTCCTATTCTTGCCCTAGCGGTTGCCCAAGAAACCCTGTCATTGTAGCTGTATAATTTGTAATCACTGTATAGATTTGGAAGATGCTGTAGCAGATCCTCAGTTCTGTGCCAGCCTGGATTCATCGTTGGCTCGATGCTTGCATAATCAAGTGACAGACATACCAGCTGGTTGTTCAAGTTGGTACGACAAAATCAACAGTGCCCACAGCAAGTAGCAGGTCTGATAGTGTTATTCAGCAGCAAATGAACCGTTGTTTTAGCCTAGCATACAGCACTGAAGTGCCGTTCATCAATGCAGATGCCATTGCATACCAGTGTGCTACCTCGAACGCTTGGCTGTGCTGCACCAGCAGCTGCATCCAGTGACATTTGAAGCATTACTGTGTTGTTAGTAACATGCAAGTAAGATTAACTCACTTTCTCAAGACCACACGAGTCGCTGTGAAGAAAAGTTAGCTGATTCAACTGCCTCATTTATGTAGCAGCAGAGCAGCCTTAATGGCTATCACTGCCTCTTGTTGCAGTGGGCAATAAAGGATCGCCCACTGCAAGACTGGAGCCCATAACCATGGTCGTGAAGAGCAAACACAATGGGATATTATTGAGTCGGTGCTATGAGTGTATAACGACTTTCTTGAAAGTTTGACTTAGGTCGAGTAGCTTTGCTTGCCTTGCTAGATCTCTCGGTAGCTTCCGATACCACGAATCAATCACCAAGTCCTCGTGCACCTTCTATCTCCCCCGAATATCACTGCTATGATTCACTTCGTATGTCAGTGGGAAATTTCAGTGTGTCGATACCCACGGCCAATGGTCACCCGGTGATTTCTTAAAATATGGGGTGTACCCCAGCGATCTGTTAAAAATGTCCTTTTCACAATTCATACTCTTGCCTCTTGCCAACGAAATCTAAGTAGCATTTACACTTTCGTTATTATGCAGATGACACACAGCTGTGCCTGAACCTACATGAACTCTCCTGTCTTTCTTTCGGCTTGTTTGCTACCATTTGCTCTTGAATTGCTGCAACCTTTCTCAAATTGAATGACTATAAAACCAACTTTCTAGTTATGGGCAAATGTAGTGGTACGACGAAATGTGAAAGCCTAAACCTCAAAATGGGTTAGACCAACAAATCTTTTAAAACATTGTGAAATCCAGTAGTCCTGTCCCAAAATGACCTTTCACTTGAAGACTATATCAGCTCATCAGTCAGATCTGCCTACTTTCAGCTATGTGCCATTACAAAATTTAAGGTCTGCTGAGATGGTATTGCAGCCAAGTGGGTCCATGCATTTGTGGCATCCTAGGCTTCTGGAGCTCACTACACCTGATCTTATTGTCTGTGTAATAAGATGCTTGCTCACAGATGGTGCAGACCTTTGCAGTTTGATTCGACTGTTGTGTCTGTCGAAACCTCCTATGTATGCCACTTCACACCGACTTGTACGTGCTCTCCATCAAAAAAGGGGCACCGACTTCAACATTCTGTCAATCACTTTTAGGTTTCTGTATTCTCTTGCTCCTGCCTACCTATCTGAACTACTCAGCATACCATACGCTCTTACAACTCAAGTTGTTTTAGCTGTGCCTGTAGCCAACCTCAAAATTCTTTGGAGACCTTGCCTTCAGTTCTTATGCTCCCAAAGAGAACTCTACTGACTGACGTCCCCTGATATGAGGCCAAATACTAAAAACAAGTTACAATCCACCTGTTCCTTACAGCATTTGCTTTGTCTGTTTGAAGTATTCTTTCTGTGCTTATGCATAATGAAATTGTGATTGGTATCACTACCCGGTTGACATCTTTCTTTCCAGCATGTGTATGTGAAGTGTCTAGAAAATGGTTTTGTACTGTTTGGAGCTGTACAAATTTTCATGGTTTTTTATAATTTTTTAATACTGCATGCTTCCCTGTGGCACATTAACAAGTGTAAGTTCCTCAGAATCCGATGTTATCACTGTGCCATGTATGCAAGACTATATATAGTAAGTGTTAAGCTTGAGCCATAGGGTTTGCCAAAACATTTCATTAATTAACCGGTGGCTAACGTTTAATGTGCAATGTTCAGTTGCTTTTACCCCTTGCTTTTATTGGCTTTCCATTCATCACAGCTGGTCATCACTGGTTAGGGAGGCACTGTGGGAAATGTAACTATAGCTTGCTAAGCAGATATTCCTGACGTTCAGCCATAATTACACACATAGGCACTGTTTATATCTACCCTATTCATTGTCTGTTACTGCTGAGTACTAACCTTGATGGCTTAGCCATTTCTAGCAATGGATTTTACCACTGTTTTTACTATTTTCATGAGAATGCTTTTACGTAAATCTCCACGATCACAGATTGCCTTCGTTTTGCTTCCCACACATTAGTTTTCGTCCCACGATTCGGCCAATTGGTCCTCGTGGTTTTCCTGGTATAGCAGTGCCTCTTCGGGCTGATAGCCTTTAAGATCTAAAAGTAAACCTTAGTTGATTTAACTGCCTCATTTAGAATGGCAGAAGAGTCGTTGCCGCTATCACTACTGCTTGCAATAGGCAATTAAGAATCGCCCGATGCAGGACTCGAACCCACAACCCACATTGTCCAAGTACCTTAACCCTTGGCTAAGACCCATTCTGCAATGGCTAGTGGCTAATGACTTCAAGAGCTTGTGTGTGCAACACCGGCAGTTCTTAATATTGGACAGCCTATAGACTTCTCCCTTTTTTCACTTCATTTACCGATCTTCAGCTTTTTTTTTTATATGTGTGGGTGGGTGACTCGACCAAGCTTGGGTGCACGACTCCTGTTGGCTATACTTTAACCCGTGTGCCTCACGCTGGGTGAGCCGCAATCTCTGCCAGCTTACTTGCTATGCTTGCTTGACCGCAGCAGCATGATCACCTGATCCATGTCGTGCCTCAGGGATGCTTGTTAACGAAGTGGAGTGCATCGTGGTAATTCCCAGTACAGTCAGCCGTGGCTCCCTGCTGCCATCTTTCGGTGCAGTTGTGCTATGGAGATTTGTTCTGCTATCATACTTTTTTCAATAACTGCTTGTCAGTGTTCTTGTTGCCTTGTATAATAGAGCACAGGAGTGCAGAAGTGTTTGCTAATACTGCAGTGCTCTTCTTAGTCTGTCTGGGGGGGGGAATGAGCTTTTTGTTGTTTTTGCAATCGTGTAACCATACTCCGGTTCGTTTGTTATTCAGCGTTAAGCTCTATATGTGATCCTGGTGGCTGTAATTGTAAAGCAGCCTGTTGGCCCAATAGGCTCGTCTGTGCTCCACAAGTTGCTATGAATTGGTCGTGGTTTCTACCGACAAACAAACTAATAACCGTGTTTGAGCTGATCGTGTTACCGGTTAATCATATCCACCCACTGGGCTAGAATTTTCCTTGGTCTCTTAGTGTCTGATGTTCGGAGATCGAGAGGCATCCTTCTTAAGCCGCCTCGAACCTCGACTTCCAGGCTGCTCACTTCCTTGACCACCGTCCCGACTCAGCCATGCTTATCACGGTGGTCGCCTTGTTGCCTGATATTGATGATTGTTGTCTCTTGGCTACCGCGTTCACGCCGAACGCCCACTTCGAGGGTGCTTCAGAAAACTACCCAGCGTAACACTCACTTGGTCTTAATGAAGTTACAGACAGAGATGCATTGTTATGTCATTGTGTTTCAGCTGAGTTGAGTATTCATTCGTGTCAGTATAATGTCAATCTTCGTGTATGATGATAGGCTTTGGGCTGTTTCATTCGTGGCAACCAGCGCTAGATCATTGCACTTTGACCTTGCTGCACCAGAGAGTCACTTACCATTTACTCTTGTCTTCTTACCTTGTGCATGCTGCATGCAGATGGAAAAATGCTACACTAGTTAAGCTGCAATTCCATTGGCAATTGGGTATTCGTATTAATTACCCACCGAACTCGGCAGGGCCAAGAGGGTGGGGCATTCCAGCTGAAGCATCGGCCTGCTGCTTCTCCACCTGCTGTGTGTTATTGTTTTGGTTGCAGGAAGTCTTTTGGACTCCTGTCTTCGTGCACATGTTTAGTATTTGTGAGTCATTTGGGGTTTGCATCTTTGGATTTTTTTGTCACACAAGGTTATACTATGAGCCTCGGGCTGTGTATGTCATGTAATGTAATGTATCTCCATCTGTAAGTCCACAAAGTCATAAAGACCATGGGGGTGTTACACAGGAGAGTTTTGTATAGCGCACTCACAGCCTAAGCTGCTTTCGCTACGCATTCGGTAGCCAACAGACTTCATCTCACACAACAAAGAGAAAGTGGGTAGCATAGCAGAGTCAGGAGAGCAGTTGAGGTCGTGAGTAGCATGGAAGTAGCAGCTGAGGACTGCTGAAAAGGATGAGCCATAGTCGGCAGCAGGAGAGTAGTTGTCGTTGCGTAAGAATTGTGGAAGCGAGTTCCACAGTCTATGACCTGCAGAGCCAAAGCTTCGCCAACGGTCTTTAAGCTGAGGAATGAAACAGCTAATTTATTGTCCACACAGGACCTGAGGGTGCGACCAGGCTGAAACTGGTGCAGCAGTTCAGCTAGGTACGAAGGAGCCAAGCCGTGGCAGGCCTTATGGGTCAGCGTAAGAACTTTGCTCTGTATCCGTTGCTCAACCGGCATCCATCTTTGCTCTTTTAGCAAAGGAGACACGTGGTCAAACCTCTGGGACTTGAAGACTAGCCTTGCAGCCATATTCATAGTCAGCTGCAGTGGCGTAGTTGCTTTTCTTTGGCAGCCCAGCCAAAAGGGAATCACAATAATCAAGCGAGACAGAACTAAGGATCTAGTTATGTTTTTTGCAAGCCACTGTGGAAGACGGCTCCTAGTCTTGGATAGGGATCGGATGTGATGGCTAGCTGTAGAGGCAGTCTTCTGAATGAAGCTTTTAAAATTAAGGCAGCTGTCGAAAACACCTTAATTTCGAGCACGTGGTGAAGGTCGCACGATAGCATTTACCTATTAGAAGAGCAAAGCCTTTTAATCCAGCCACACGCTTAGGGTGTCCTATGAGCAGCAGCTCGGTTTTATCGCCATCTAATTTCAAGAAGTTTTCTGACATCCAGGATCGAATGTCGGCAAGGCAAGCATTCAGTTTATCAGTTGCTGCAGCAGATTCCGACGGTTTGAATGGCAAATACAACTGAGTATCGTCAGCATTAAAGTGATATCCTATTCCATGGGCGTTAATCACTTTTTCCAGAGGTTGATTATAAATGGAGAACAGCAAAGAATCGAGGAAGGAGCCTTGAGGGACTCCACAGGTGACCCATCTCGCGTGTGTGAGACCTGACCTCCCCCCTCGCACGACACAGATTGAACACGATCAGACAAGTGCGAATTAAACCATGCCAGTGCCTCGTCTGCCAGATCGATCGTTGTTCTCAATCGTTCAAGCAGAACATCGTGATCAATAGTGTCAAAGGCAGCAGACAGATCTAGCAGAGCTAGGGCAGTGTCATTCCCATCGTCGTTGCCATGTAGAATGTCATTGTTAACACGGAGTGTGGCATGCTTAGGCCTACTGCTGTCCGTGTAGGTAGTAAGAGCTACGTTTGGCACTGATCACTGCACCTAGGGTAAGCCAACTCTCAGTAGTCGTATAGCTGACAACTCTCGAAGATCCGGATTGGTGGCGATTTTGAGTGGTGAAAGTGCAGCCATGAAATTTTTTTTTTAAGACATTGTATTATCAATTGAGCTAGGACTTACTGCTGTCATGTAATTACATTAAACTGAGAATTGTCTTTGTCGACCTCTGTTGCCGTGTCTGACGGTTGCTTGATGATGGTTGTAAACAAGACGAGACAGTATGTATACCCTTCACCCCTTAGCTGCCATGCAATTTGCTGGTGCCTCATGCTGACGTGTATGGTGAGTTTGTTATTTCCGAAGATTATGTTTTCTTATTACTCAATCGGTCGCTAGTGAGCAGTTACAGCAGTGCCCACTTGAGCCATTTATGGCATGTTTCATTTTAGGAGACCAGTCAGAATCTCTATTTGGTGATGGAGGTAAGCATTCTTTTCGTTCATATACGCATTTTATTGGATCCAATGGCTGCTCTGCCTCACTCCTGCTGTGCCAAATTGCTCGCTTTTACCAAGTGTTGGACGATTGTGCTCGTAAAATAAATCTCATTCGTGTGCTGCTTTATATGCTGCACTTGGTACATTCCTGCATCTCTTGTTACCCTACCAGTCAGTACGGTCATGCTTGTGATCCTGATCTCCATTGATCCGCCATAGCTTGACCTGCATTATCTCCTACTGTCGGCCAGACCGGCCTTGTACTGTTCTCTTGCTTCAAGCTACTGCATTGGGCTGGACACACCTAGGGTTTACCCCTTGTGGCCAAGCATTAGGGTCTGTGTTATTACAAAGTGATGGCTCGATAGGAGCCACTGAGGTTCTCCTGATTTATTGTCCTCCCGGTTCTGTAAACGCTAGCCACATGCACCCCTCCCTGCCGTGTTTGTATTGGTTTCCTCTTCGGCATTGGTTTGGATTGCACGCCAGTGACTATGGTTTCCTCTTGAAAAATGAATAGGATTCATCTGCCCTTTGTACCCATTGGTGCCACTCGTGGTGGTGTAAAGCTCATTGTCTGCCTGTTTTAGTATTGTAATGGAGGAGATTTGGCAGACTACTTGCACGGTATGTATATATGCTATATCATAGGCTGGCAATCACCTGCTGGTTTTGCTTCTGTTCTTTTTGTTTCTGAACCTTCTTTGGTTGAGCGTGATTTTTGCTCCCAGCATATAAAACGTTCTTATCTCGTTCTGGTTTTTGCTAATACCCTCTTAAAAAAAACAGGGGTACCCAGCTCTGTGTGAAGTGACGAGTAACTTTGGTTTCTGGTACGGTCAGCAATTGCTCGGCGTACAGTTTTGGTTGTTTGGCACGAAGTTAGCAGCTGAAATTATCAGTTTGCAGCTTGGCACTTATAGTTTGCAGCTTAACTTGCCCTTGGCTAGCTGAGCAAAAGAAAAGAACTCGTGAACTCTGGCTTTGCTTTCTCAATTTCAGCCAAGGGGACCTTGAGCGAGGATACGATATCGCTCTTTCTTAAGCAGATCGGTAAGACGCCTGGCCCTACTAGAAGATGCAATTTGCTCGGGAGTGCGCAATGTTCATGCTTGTGTAGTGCGATGGGCTGCGCTTCCTGTTATTGTGCACGCCAACGGCACCCAGTCGCAGCTAAAAATGGAATTTCTTGACTGTGCTGCCAGCGGCACCAAATTGCAAGCAAAGGTGGAATTCGTTGAATGCGCCTCACCAATGCTGGTAGCTACGGACTGTTCGAAAAAAGTGTATATTGGAGTTGTGTTTGCTTGTCATGATTGGAGTGCATTTGATGCAGCTGGAGCAATGCAGGCACTGAATGCCAAGGACATCGTACATCGAGATCTGAAACCACAAAATTTGTTACTCTGCCACTCCGGTCGACCCAATCCTCCACCAAATGAGATACGCCTCAAGATTGGTAAGAATGTGCTTCGTTTAGCATGTGCCCGCTGCTGCTGCTATGTTTCTATCCATGCGAGGTTTTTGCACATGGATCAACGATATCAAGAATCATGGCCTAGTATTGAGCACGTGCGTGCTAGTGCAGGGAGTGCATGTCGCCAGCCTTGGACTGCATGGCAACGCAGCGAGCTGCCTGTGAGCCTGCTGCCAAAGGAGCAGTGGCAGAGCCTGTTGTAGCAGCAGCAGCAGCAGTTACGTCATTGGCAGAAAAGTAGCCATTTTGCAGTCACTTAGCCTGAACTTCCGGGCTGATGCCTGAATTCAGACCATTTCCTGCCTTGACTGCTTGCTCTGGCATTGTATTTGTTCAGTAGTTTGGTTGATTGCTTGTACAGCCATATCGGCACTCGACTTTAGCCACCAAAGTCGATGCTTTGTTTCCCTGCCGACATTGATTAGTGTACTGTTTCCAACTCAATGGCTATACTTTTCTAGTCGACCGTCGGTGACAGCTGGTGAAAGCTGTCGTGTTAGCTTGCCTGCCGAGTATGGCCCAGTCGAGCTGGACGTTACTAGAACGCCGAGGTGCCTGTGGCCTGAGCCCAGCTTTTAATTATTAGCCTAAAGGGTTAATTTTGATTCGTTAGACTGGTAGCTTATGGTTCGTGAACGGCTTACGATGGATGCCCTGTTCGTGACTTCCATGAGCCGACCCACTCACATCGCCCCCTGTCATTCGGTAGCAGTGCCCGGATAGTGCCTGTGCAGCATTTGTGAGGCCTCCATTTGCTGTTGCTTACTTTGGCCTCAGTCATTAATCCCTAAGGCACTCCTAATGACTTCATCTGTTCCCCTTGGGAGGATCGAGAGTGGAGCAGTTTTCATTCACCACTGGCTCACTGAGCTCACTAATTAGTGCCTGGGCATCCTCGGGTCGTTGGCAGCTGCCTCAAGGGCACCGGTCTAGCTAGGGCACCGTTCTAGTTACTGTGCCGATGCCAACCGACACAATGCCGGTAGGATGCCCTTATCCACTAGTAGAAAATAGGCTCTTTTGATCATTTGGGGCCGAACCGAAGCCTATCCCCATATGTCTTGGCTGTGGCTCCCGGAGCACATCAGCAGCTGCTCCGGCATTTCTCCTTGGGGATTTTTTGTCTGCTTGTTGTAATGATGCATTTCCCTCGGCAGAGGATCATTTGAATAGCCCGCTTAGCTGAGCTCACGGCTCTGGTGCCCTGCCAAGCCAGGCCAAGAGAAATGCGTTCTAGCCCATCGGTATAATAGGGTCAGCTTAGGGACCGATCAAAAGCTGCTGCTGCTGCTAAGGACAAGTGTACTTGTATAAATTGGCACGTAGACGAGGTTTGATCCAGGCCATATGCGGATTATAAAACCTAGCTGAGACATAAAGGACTTCCGGGAAGAAAGACTGTCTTTGTCCTCAATCTTCCTCTCTAACCTGTCTTTTTATGTTCCCCATCTCTATCCACCCATCTCTCGACCTATTCTTCCATTCTCTTTCTGGCTCTGTCTATCTCGAAGTCTATCTCCTTGTCTCTCACTCTCTTTCTCTCTGTTTTTCAGTCTCCCTCGCCTGGTTTTTTGTCTCACTCTTTCTCTCTCCCCTTCCTCTCCATCTCTCTCCCAACTTCGTTCCTACACAGCCCAGCTCTTGGGTGCACACGTGAATTTCAGCTGAATCTTTCCCTTGCTTGTCTGCTGGGGCAGGCGGCTTCATCAGCTGCGTCCCTTCGGCGTCGCATGAAGCGCTGGCTCAGCTCTCAAGATTAATGAAATCTTCCATTGTCGAAGGAAAGTGCGACAAGGAGAGCTGTGTCGGTAGGCTTTGTTGGAGCTGCACAAGCCTGCTGTTAAGCTCAGCAGTGTGAGCTATTTCTTTTTCGCCGTCTTCTTCCCAGCAATTTTAGTGCATATCTGGCGGCTATGACCTATAGCTTACAGTGGGCAATAAAGGATCACTCACTGCAGGACTCGAACCCACTACTCGGGTCGTACAGAGCGAGCACCTCACCCCTTCTCCCCTGGGCTGAGACCCAGGGGTAGACTCATACGCTTTCCATACAGCTTTCCTACAGACCTGGCTTTGGCGATCACGATGAGCTTGGTTACTTGAATCCCGTGCGTGCCTTAGCAGTTGCATCTGCATTGCTTTCGGCGTTTTTTGCAGCTGACTTCGGCTTTGCTCGCTTCCTGCAAGATGGAGTGATGGCAGGCACGCTGTGTGGCTCGCCTATGTATATGGCTCCCGAGGTGATCATGTCGCAGCACTATTGTGCCAAGGCCGACCTGTGGAGCATTGGCACCATAGTGTACCAGTGCCTCACTGGCCGTGCACCATTTCAAGCTCAGACTCCACAGCAGCTCAAGCTCTTTTATGAACGGAATCTCCAGCTGACTCCCGCAATACCGAGCGGCACTTCCCCGATGCTGCACGATCTCCTTACGAGGTTTGCACGTTGCCGTCAGAGCTGCACGCTTCACGACTTGCCGTGCTTTCTAGTTTCGACTTACAAAGCGCACGCGATTTGTGCATTTACTTTGGAAGTTGATCGCTCTCATTTTTTGCTCTCAGATTGCTAAAACGAAATCCGGCCGATAGGATCGAGTTCTCAGACTTCTTCGATCATCCGTTTCACAATCGGTCCCCGCCGGCCATCACTGCTCCTGTGCCTGTACCAGGCAGCAGCAGCAGTGGACGCAGGCAGTGCGCAGCTGACGCGTGCGACAGTGGCGGCAGCGGCGCCAGCTCTCCATCGCTCAAGGCCGTCAGTGTGTCTCCGCTGTCTGGCCGAGTGGCGGGCAGTGCCGGTTTCCGCGCCCCTCCGCCGCCTCCGTCACTTCCGGTCCAGCACGAGCCCCTTC
This sequence comes from Cristatella mucedo, assembly GCA_009760855.2. NCBI lineage: Eukaryota > Metazoa > Bryozoa > Phylactolaemata > Cristatellidae > Cristatella > Cristatella mucedo. The sequence goes on from WPIO01000007.1 coordinate 6,696,571, forward strand.
TGGCAGCCACTGCCGATGACGTCAGGCAAGATGGCGTCGTTCGAAAGGCCTCGGCCAAGTCGACCGGTCTATCTGACCCCGAGGTACGAGAGCGCCTGAACTAACCTCTTACCTGCCCGCTGCCGCCTCTTGCCGCTCTGCAGTGCTACATGTCAGGCGGCTGGCTATGAGTGGCTTGCCGAGTGACTCCGCACAGCTAGCTAGCTAGGCGACCGGCAACTGTCGAAGTCATCTGCTCGATAAGGCTGCAGTTACCGTTCTGGCAGCGAGCGCTCGATCGCACGTTCCGCAGGATTATGTCATGGTACAAGAATGTCCTATGCCCGAGGAAGAGTACCTCGTGGCTGCCGGCAGAGCTGCCGTGGAACATCGGCGGAGGCAGCAGCAGCTGCTGGCCGGTGCTCGCCCGTCGTCGCCCGCCGTCGTCGCCTCTTCTCCGCCTCCCATGAGCGAAAGTCCGAAGTCGCACGCGAGTCCTGGTGCTGCGTCGCCGACAGTGCAGCAGCAGCACTGTGGCGAATCGGCCATGGCTGTGCCGCCATTGCATGACCAACGACGACGAGGCAGCAGCAGCAGTGCCAGCAGTGCAGCCTACGGGTCGTCACTGCCGAGTGCCAGAGGTCGGAGCGCCAGCTCGCTGGCCGTGGGTGGCCAGTCGGCACCGGTGTGTGGCTCTGCTCGAAGTGTCGCCAGCTCTCCTGTGGCTCTGCTCGCCGTGGATCCGTGCAGCCGAAGTGCCTCGCCACCGCCACAGCCGGTCAATCGCCTTTGTAGAGGGAGATTGCTGCGCCGTCGAGCGCCGTCGTGCGAATGCGCCACGACTCTTCGTCGTCGTCTGCTGGAGACGTTGCTTCTATCACGCCGCCTGCCACAGCAGCCCAGTTCACCGTGGGCACGCCGCCGGTCAGCGGCGGCATGTTCCATCGGCGCAGTGGTACCGTGAGCTCGCCGCCGGCCCATCTGGCTCTGGCCAAGCGGTCATCTATCGAAGGTCAGCAATGCTGAGCGTTTGTGCTCGATACGCTGTCGACTTGTTTTCGATGGGGCCCCCTAATTCTTGGAAATTTTGCACGGCCATTGATTCACGCCCGTGAAGAAAACAAGAATTATGGTCTGCCTAGGCGACTTGCCATGCCCCCTTCTCTCTGATGAATCCCTCCCCCTCCCTTGTAAGTTCAGCACTGCCACCCCTCCTCCTACTTCGTGGCTTGAGCCCAGTGGTGGCCTGAGTGAATAGCCCTAACTTACATTCCACCTGTAAGATTATTAGCTAGTATTGAAGTTGGTAGCTATCTTAAACTCTCCTGACACAGGATAGTCCTTTGAGGCTCTCGTGTGACTCATAAAACTTAAGGATATGAGCTGTTATAGTAGCATGGTATGAGAACACATTATATAAATATATATATATATATATATATATATATATATATATATATATATGGGAACACATTATGTGTATATATATATATATTTATATATGTGTGTGTATATATATATATATATATATGTGCACAGTCTAACCTGTCTATATGCATCTTCTCAATTTGCATAGAAGGTTGTCAAACCGACCATTTTTTGCCTAGCTCAGTGCATAATCTCCTATGCATATAAGCATAACTTTTTTAAATGTGTGCTTATATGGAGGTACCCACACACTGGTGCGACCATTAAGTAAGCATATTGAGAAACATTAGCTGTTGACGTGTAAAAACCGTGATCGTTGTATTTAGCAAGTAGCGCAAATGTGAAATTAATTTTGCAAATCGGTTACAGAATACATGTAAAACACATGCATTGCATGCTACCATTACCAAGGAAATACCTAAGCACCGGTAAACCATCAAAATTAACAACTAATAAGTACCCTAACGACAGCATTAAAGAAGTGGCTTACTTGCTTGGACTTGCTTTGCCGATCTTAGCAAAATACTCTTCAATGAGCAGATCCCAGAGTTGACCAGCTGAGTGACCTTGGGCAGCCATTCCTCACTGGGTCCACCTAATGAAGGAGGCACAATGTACCTGCAAAGTACTTCTTGGTCAAATTCAATTGGAAAAAATTTAAGACCATGTATACAAGCATGTAGTTGCAGAAAGGCTCAGCTGCAATAACTCACTGCATGCGTCGTCACTGAGACTGACAGTCCCAGTCCCGACCAGTCTCTTCCTTTTTTCAATTCGATGATCCCCACAGCATTTAAATATGTAATTGAATAATGAGCTTATTAGAAGCCAGCTCACTACTCTGTCATAATTCACTGGAAAATTCAGTCTTTAATTTCGACGATGGGTGTCCACGTATGTGCTGGACATGCAAATTAGTAAATTATATCCCCTTCTCCTGGCATGATATGTCACTAATCATAACTATACTGTTATAGTAGTACTATAAATATCGCAAAGGGCACGTTGTATGACATTGGCTGTGTATGGGATGAACTCACCCAGTGATGGATTCACGCTAATTCACAAGAAAACTCGGCAGCGGTCAGAAAATGCGGTCACGCTCGTTAGACCAGCAGCAGAAAAGTTTTACTGTGGCGGCCTGAGTGTGGTCAGTAGTCATGTTTCTTTGGTTCTTATTTTCAACTGCTGTTTCCGAATTCAAGATTATTTTCACATCTCAGTGAATTATTGTATTTAGTACTAAACCTGCTCTTTTATGTAACCGTCAGTCGGTACCCTGGCCGGGCTGGATTTGATGTGAATTTCGTGCCGGAAGAAGCCCACCCATTGTGGTGAAATCTTTTGCTCACACCCACAACGAGTTCAGAGACATCTGAGATTTAATGTAGATGTAATTGATAATAAAGTCTGGTGAACCGGCCATTCTGGCTAATAACCATGTTTAAATGCTAAAACTTTCCTAGTAACCGTCGGTTGTTTGCAGTTTTAATGAATCCAATGCACCGACTACGTGTGACAGCTGCTCCATTTTGACTAGATGATTCTTTGGAAGGGGTTCCCTCAACCTGGTGGCGGTGCTTGGATCTTTGGCTCCGTTTGACTCCAGTTCGTTCATTTGTTTCTATGAAACCAGACTTTTAGGACGGAGCATAGACTGAATGTTCTAATTGAAGAGTTTCCTTCTGAGCTTGGTTATGCCATAGTGGGTCTGTGGCCAAGTGCTCGCAATATAAAGGGGCATGCTGTTATGGTTTGCTTGGAATCGTACCGACCTCCTGTGGTAATCGTGGCAGACTATGCACTTTGGTGTGCGTAGTAAGAGAACTTATCAGGTGAATGGCTCAACTTGGTAAACGGCATTCCGAGCACTTTTCTAACAATTTCTGGCCTGAGCACTCCAGCGTACCTAAGTCTAGGGGGGAATTAGCCTGCTCGGTTTTGCAGAATGCTCACGGATGCAGCAACTGTCTTTTTGCGTGCACTCTGGTGAGTCTTGCTTTGCACAGTCTTAAGTTGGTTATGACGTGCAGCTGTCTTTGGCCTCTGCAGATGAGAGGCTCCTATATCACGTTCAGACAAGCCCCGCTGCACTGTTGACCTTGGCATCGTCACCTCCTCGCGCCACATTTCTGGCTGGAGGAGCCGAGCTCCTGCGAGCGCCGGCCGCGGGCGGCTCGTCCGGACACCTGCCGACGGTGGCAGAGCACCAGCCGCTTCGCCAGCTCCGCGCTGGCTTCGGCACTCCCCCGTCATCGCTAGGTGAGTTTCTCTGCACGACTCCCTCTCATTTGATGCCTGCGCCATTTTGACGTTGCATATTTCCGGCGAGCCTTCTGATTGCGCCGGCAGTTTGAAGTGGACTGGCCATAGATAGCAGCCTCCGAAGCATTAACGTCATTTCTAATTGCAGGATTACAGCATCCTCTCTCGGCAATGCAGTCCCCGGTGGCTGCGACTTCGGGCGTTGTCATTCAATACTGCTCGTCTGTGCCAACCTCCAGTGCTGGGCTCGGCGGAGGCATGCCCTCGAGTGGCGACAGTGGCGGCCGAGTGCGTCACCAGTCCGGCAGCGGTCGGACACCCTCTATCCAGCCTGTCACTACGCCGTCCTTCATGTGTCCATCACCCGGACAACCTCCGCCCGTCTTTGCCGCTCCGGAATTGGCCGAGGAGACTCTGATGAGTGTACGGAAGACGTGCCTGCTGCTTTCTGTTTAGCGCCTAGTTGTGTGGGCTGTGTTGCTTGCTGCCTTTGCCGAGTTCGGGTGCAATCGTTTAGATTGGCATGAAGCATGCCTGCTACTGCTGCAACCGATGCCGTTATTGCCTCCGCCACTGCTGTGTCCTTCCAGTACGCTTACTATATACGCTGTCAAGTCTTGCTGATCCACTTCATAGTCGGTACATACTTCATAGTAGTTACACTTCATAGTCGTTCACAGTAGTTCCACAAGTCGTTACATATTTTATAGTAGTTACACTTGCACAGCAGCTTCTACGAGGCTAATTAATTAAGTTGCGAGCAGCTCACTGCATGTGGACCTGCTTCGCTGAGTCATAGTAGTTCCGTCACGAAAGACAATGCTGTGCCATCTTGCCACTTAGCGGAAGTTTGCCCTCCTGTCGCGTGACACACATGTGCCGACTTTCTCACTTTAATTAGTAGATATATATATATTTATTTATTCATACGTGTATATATATATAGATATATATATAATTATATATATATATATATCTATATACATAAATATATATATATGTGTGTGTGTGTGTGTGTGTGTGTGTGTGTGTGTGTGTGTGTGTGTGTGTGTGTGTGTGTGTGTGTGTGTGTGTGTGTGTGTGTGTGTGTGTGTGTGTGTGTGTGTGTGTGTGTGTGTGTGTGTATGTACATATACATGCCTACAACTACTTTCTGGCTGCCGACTATGGCACATCCTTTCCAGCAGTCCTGAGCTGCTACTACCATGATAGTCACTACCTTGACTGCTCTCCTGACTCTGCTATGCTTTCTACTTTCTCTTTGTTGTGTGAGATGAAGTCTGTTGGCTGCTGAATGCATACCGAAAGCCGCTTAGGCTGTGAGTGTACTGTACAAAACTCTCTTGCGTAACACCCACATAGCCGAGCTGGTTTGGTCTAGCGATTAAGGTGCTCGTCCCGACCAAGGTCGTGGGCTCGAGCCCCGAGGCATATGTGGAGCGCCTTAATAGAGATTAAGTTCTCTTGGGGCACTATATAAATGAATTATATAGTCTTCGTGGAGTTACAGACGGAAATTCATTACGTTACATGTATCATGCATGCATATGTATCATGAATATGAATATGTGTGCGTGTAGTTGTCCCTCCTTTATGGCGGTTAATCAGGTCGAGACTCTATCGTGATAAGTGAATTTCCACGAAATAGAATTCCTTTTTTCCTTAGAGCATGGAAAACCTGTTCACGACCCTCTAAATAACAATAATACACTTGACAAAGTGCCCTCAGAGACCTCAATCTCTCTCTCTCTCTCTCTCTCTCTCTCTCTCTCTCTCTCGATGCTTTACATTTGCTGTAAAGGAAACACGATCGAATGATCGATGGTAGCATGCTCAATAAATAACAAGAATAACATGATTAGGGGTGACATGCAAGTATGGTTAGTGGCAGCATGCAGTGTCAGCACGCATAAGCACGTAAGAAATTAATCACAGGGATCCACTAAATGCTGTGATAAATAGTTGTGTTTACAGTTTCTTTTTAAATGTGGTCAAATCAGGAGATATCGTGACAAAAGTAAGGGGGAGTTCCAGGCTTTGGGAGCTTACGAACTAAAGGCACGGTCTCCAAAGGATTTGAGGTTTGTACACAATCAGATTCCAAAAAGCAAGAGGTACGGTACGATGCTTAGCCTGGTGGGGCAGTAGATTTGATAGGTAAGCTGGGGCCAAAAAATGAATGGACCTAAAAGTGAATGACAGAACCTTGAAGTCGATTCGTTGCTTGACTGTGAATACGGTTTTTAACATTGTTAGAGCCCTCTGGACACGAAATTGGTTTATATTTTTATTATAGAAGAAAGGATAGTTAACAAATTTTTTGTTTATTTTTTGTTTAGATGTATTGTTAGCCCTGCTTCCAGATCCTTTGTCATCTGTCTTGTGAGCCTTACTGGGGAATACATTCGCAGCTGCGCTGTCATTATTTAATATTATTGCTTGTTGCCTTGGTCAAGGTGAATGCAATTGTTTATATTTTTATAGGATGAGCACAACCAAACGCTGTCAAAGCTGCAGTTTGTTTTAACTGTGGTCGAAAGTATCGTAGATTTGGCTGCAATCCGGAACTCTCCGCTTTCAGATTCGAAGCTGGTAATTATATGGCTTTCTTTGAGATGTGGGGCAAGAGAGGAGAGAGAAAGGAGAGGAAAGCTGAGACAGTCGGTGAGGTGAAGCCCGGATATGAAAGCGATGGAAGAGAGGCATATTTCACGGCTCCGGTCCTGAGAGCTGTGTGCCATGGTATTTCCGTGGGCTTTGCTTCTCAGCATGCTTGCATGCCCGGATCGGGAAGAGTGCCTTCGTTTGCCACGCTTTGGTGCTCGGAGCGGTCACCACAGTTCTGCCACTCGAATGCCGCGTGCATCTCTGCAGGCGTCTAAGGTGGCCGGATGCATCGTGCTGATGAGCGAGCAGCAGCGGCGGCTGGAGCAGCTCGTGCTCCACGTTCGAGCCCTTCACATCCTGTCGTCGGCGCTGCAGCTCGCCAAGGACGAAGTAGCTGCCACGCGGCTTCATCCTACCAATGCAGTAAAGACCGGTGAGCATTTCTGCCGAGGCGCTTTAGTAATTTAGGCTGTGTCACCAACTTTTAGGTCCCTTCATTCTCTTGCTGCGGCCTATTCATTTGAGCTACTTACCAATCAGGCTAGCTATGGTACCACCTGCTTGTCTGAGTCTTCGTTTTACTGCGCCATGAACCAACGTTAAATCGCGTGGAGACCGTTGTTCGTATGCTCCCAGAGCCTGGCACTCCCGACTGATGTCACGACATCTTTGGACCCTGCGACATTTGAAAAGAAGCTAAAAAAAAGTTGACAAAAAAAACATTTTAAAGGAGCCTAAAAATATTCTAATCATATTGACATGCTCCCTTTGCAGCATATATAAAGTGCCTAGAAAGAGATTTTGTTCTGTAGGGGCACTGCATAAATGTCATTGTTATTAATTTGTCTGTTTATTGTCTGTGGAAGTGTTGAGCTGATGTAATTTCGTAAACGATCCATTCGAGCAGAGGGGATTGCATCAATGCTCAGTTGCTCAGTTTAGGTTTGTCCGTTGTGCTGTGGATAGCTCATTGGCAGTGTGATGCTTATGGTTAATGGTATCTTGATATATGTACGGCAGTGATCGGTCGGTCTTGAAGCTGTTAAATCTGTAACTTTTTCTTTGACTTTATTTTTTGTAGTGCTGCGTGAGATGAATGCTCGCTTTCGGAGCTGCCTTGACATGTGCAAGTTGCTTCGAAGCAAAGGTGTTAACATGACTGCTGGCATTGATCAGGAGTTTCTCAACAGCACAGCCGACAAGCTTATTTATGAGCATGCCATTGATCTGGTAATTACTTTCTCTAGCCTGAGCAAATTTCTCTCTCTCTCTCTCTCTCTCACGTACCCTTTCGGTGGGGAAGCCGGTGCTGCGACCATCCCACACACTTGCCTGCATTGAGTGCACTTTTGTAGTAATCAGTTAAACACACATTACTACTATGACGTCAACGAGACATTGTCCATGCCGATGGTCTGGATCATGCTGAAATCAACATGTGCTCTGACATCACATTACCCATTTAGCTTTTTATGGCTGTCAAGATGGTGTGGGCGTTCTGGAGCACGTGGTATTTGGTCACTCTGCCATAGCTCATACACAACTTCATTTCTTTGGCCCATGGTCGGCACACATTGTCGTATAAAAAATTAATACAAAAGAATTCAGAAGACTGGATGCCGATCTGCTATTTGCAGAAGCAGTGGAACCGTGTACATTCGAGTTAAATGTTGATTCGCGACAGGGTAGCATCTCTGCCGGGTTCGTGGTTAATATAAGCATCTACCTAACTAAAAGATTACTGCTAAAAATGTTATCTAACAAGAAGAGCATTAACTAACTAGAACATGGCTGTTGGCGTCCCATATGCCAATGGTTCCTTAATATGAAAGTTAAGAGCAGCCGATTCGATAGCCTCATATAGACTTTATAACAGCAGAAGAGCCTCGGCGGTATTTTGTGGAAGCAATTAAGATTTGCTTAGGGTAGGACTAGACCCCCATCAGGGTTGTGAGTACGTTACAGCTGGACTGGGTAGCCTTAGGTGATCACCACGTATGGGTCGGTGCCTGATCGTGCTGACAGGCACTCGAGGTACAGTTTCACCAGGTGCTATTTCACAGCAGTTGTCTACCAAATGAGTCTATGCCGTCATTATGTCACTTGAAAATGCAGAATGACTGCAGGCCGTCCGCCAGGGATCTGAGAGCAGAACAATTTAGCCTCGAGTGTGGAATGATCGACCTCTGGTTTTCCGGCCACTTTTCTACCGATTGAGCTATCGAGACTACCGGTCCATGGTACTCAGCACAGGTTTTGAAGCAGGGATTTTAAATTTCTACTTTTCTACCGAGCCAATATCTGCCTTGCAGCTGTGGTTATGTTTTTCAATTGTGCACCGCAGTGTAACCATCATGTCTGCTGTAGTCGGTGACGAGACAGTTCGGTAACAATTGCTCGACTATCCAGGTTTAGGCAGTCGGGGATAACTCTCCCGTGTTAGGCACCGCGTAGGCATTGCAATTACATAATGGGCTTATGAATCCTTGGTACTCGCCTGTGATGGACATTGGCCAGAGCTTGTCATAACTTCTAGTTTACATGATTTGTACAGGCACTTGAAGCTATCTTTTTAATATGCTCGTACATTCAGCAAATGGCAATTCTCTTACCATTGTGTTATTTTTTCCAGTGCCGACAGGCGGCATTGGACGAGCTTTTTGGAAACATGAAAGAGGTTGGTGTGCCACCCATCACTATTGGCTGTGCATGCATGGTTCATTGGTTTTATTCGAAGTACTGTTTTGTTCAATTACTCGTTGAACCCCCCCCCCCACCGTAGTAGCCTAAGTTTTCCCGAATGAAGGGCGTTCCTTCGGCCTTTGTATTTTTGCATACAGATATACCACCGTAATTTTGAAAATTTCTGTCACGTTATACTACTATTCATTGCAGTGTCTTCGTCGTTACAAGTCTGCCCATGTCTTGCTGCACACCTTGGCACAGATGGCTGACCATTCTGACCAGCAGTTGTTAATGAAATGTAAGTTTGCTTTTGCAGCTTTGTAGCTATGTTCGTTGGACAGCGAAGTCCAAGTAGCCAAATGCTTTATGTAACCTAGCTATTACAAAACCTGTCGGATTGGTTAAATTGTGGCCTGGCTTTCCATTAAAATTATGATTTAATTAGCAGATAATACGCTCTGCTTTTATGTTATCCATCAACTCATCTATTGTATGTCTATATGGAAAGAAATCAGATCATTCGCGTTATTTTTATGAAGTATAAACTCTATGTTGTATGCGCCAGTGCATCTCTCGGTTGGCATGTGGCCAGATATCGGTAAACATCAACCACTGGCTATGTCCCCTTATGCTGCTTACGTATTATGAAGTGTTGGCCGAAGCCAGGTTTCAAAGCTCCTTGAGCATGCTGTACACTTGCAAGACGGCTGGTTTGGCTGAGCATCTGTTGCAGCTACCTTCGTCGGCACTATGCCATCTGTTATCTGCTACCGGCATTTACATCTCCACAGCAATCCTTCGCAGGTCTTAGGCTATGGGAGGTTGCTTGCGCCTTCTCACGACCCAGGTCATGGGTTTGAGTCCTGATGCAGGCCATTTTATGCTGCCCACTTAAAGCACTAGTGATAGCCTCTACGGCTCTGCTGTATAAATAAGGCTGCTGAATCAGGTAATCTTTACTTTTTATTTTATCACGCTTTGAAACCGCATTAGCTTTGATGTGGGCTATGAAACTCTCCGGTATGGTAAACCGTTCTTGTGGCTTGTATGGTGTTAAGAGACAAAAGATACCACTCACCACTACTTTTACCTTCCATTCCTTCTCTATATTTTTCTTTCAGAATTTAGATTTTCTCTTACTTGTCCAATATGTCGGAAATATTGACCGTTAATATGAATTTATCAGGTGTCCACCCTGGCATGTTAATTATTTGTCCTTACTTTCGGCAAGGCAGTCATTTCTTTAGCTAGGTAGGAAGGAGCCAAACCACGACAGGCCTTATGGGTCAGCATAAGAACTTTATCCTGTATCCATTGATCAGCCAAGACCCATCGCAGCACCGTCAACAAATGAGACACGTGGCTGAATCTCTGAAATTTGCTGACTAGCCTTTCCGCCTTATTATTCACCACCAGCTTCAGTGGCTATCGGGGAATAGCAGTTGCTGCTTGTGCTTTGATTTGATGAAAACTCTAAACACGGCTTGCCACTGGAGCAAGGCTCTTTGAGTGCTGCATGTTAGGTGATTCTGCATACGTTTAATAGCTTGCTTTTCTTCTTGCTCATACTTGAGCGTGGGATCTTTCTTTGATGTTAAATAGGTCGATGTCGATATTTGGAAAAAGTTGCTAGTAGTATTGCATGCAAGCAGTATGTCTTGGTGATCTGATAGTTGTGAGAGCTGTTGCTGTTGTGAGCTTATTGTGTGTTCATTATTTTCGTGATTCTTGCTGTAGCAGATTTCAGATTGATCATCTTTGTTTGTAGATGAGTGCGAAGTCGAAAAACGGCTATACTATTTACAGAATCAGTGCTACGTGCTGGCATAGGGAGAGGAATCTATCCGATCGAAACATCATTGTATATTATTATGGAAAAACAAAAAAGCCTAGTCCCGAAAGTGCCAATTAGCTGTAAACAGTCTGGAAAAGCATACTCAATGGTCAATGAGCCTTCTATTGATTGGGACTGTTGGTACAGCTTCAAGCCCTATGGATTTGTTTTGTTTTAGAAAGTTGACTAATCCAATTGCTCATAGCCGTTGCATTATGGAAAATTATGTACGAGCATGTGTGTGTTGCATGTGTTTCCCTGAGGCAATATATGGTTCATGTGTTAGTGCAGTTGCCACATTTTTTCGTATTATCTTGATTTGATAACGGCCTTGAGGGTGTGAATACATCCAATAATACCGTTGCTGGCCTGCACGTTTTTCGGCCGTCCATGTGGTGAGGTCTAACTAATTGCTGCGTATCGCAGTTGTATCTGTGCCCTGTTTGGCTTAAAGCTTAGCTTGAGCTGCTGCTGCTGCTGCTAGTGCCTGCTACAGGCTGTCGGTGCTATTTTCAAGTCACCACGCCTGTAGATGGCATATGATGTGGTCGGAGCCTGTGGTATGACCTGTTGTGGTAGATTAATTTTTGCATGCGCTCACAGTTGATTGGTATAGCAGGTACACTCTATTTGAGAACATGCAACAGTCGTCCGTGCATCAGTTACTGGGGTGCTCTATTTTTGCTTGTAGCAGTGGTCAGCTGATGCAAGCATTGCCGTTGTTCTTTTTTAAGATCTCAAATGCACAAATATGAAATGCCAATAAAGATATATTGAATTAACGAGTCACTTGATGACTTTGCCTGCGCATGTACCAAAAAAGCCTCGGCTGGACCCTGATTTTGCTTAGTCGTTTTTGGCACCACATATCGGAATGGGCGTATATGTATATGATAATTAATAAGAGCATTAATTTGATAATACATTAATCGTTTGTATAGCGCCCTAAAAGAACTGAGTCTCTACCTAGGCTCTTCACATATGCCACCAGGCTGGTGCCCGATACCTCGGTCGTCAAAGGCGAGCACCTTTACCCCTGAGCTAAACCAGAGCAGCACATCATCGATCAAAGGCGTTTTTTGAAGCTATTGAGAATAGCAATCGATCTAATGGATGGTGCCTTGTCTTGGTTCGAGTCCTACCAGACCAACAACTCCATTTCGTATCTATTAATGATTAGGTATCAGCTAGCAGACGTTCTCTAGCTAATTTGCTTGTCTGTTCCTATGCAGCGTCTTCTCTCTCTAGAAAGAGTATTCGTCCCCCCCCCCCCCGCCCCGCAGCTTTTGCCTGCACTGCTACATTGGCACCGTCGATCAACTGTACTTATCATTCAGACCTATCATTCAAACCCTCCGAGCCGGCTGTATGGGGTCTCAGCGAGTCGACTCCTGTCGTGCTCACGTAAGGAGCTGGCTCTCAGTCAACTTTCTGTCAATGCGCACTGCTTGATGATAAGAGGTAATGTAGTTATAATTATAATATAGATCGGTTGAGTAGTGTATCGTCGAAAAGAACTTTATCTAGGCGCTTCAAAACTTGCTTCAAGAGAGTCATTGCCCGAGGGTCATTGATTTGCATGGTATAAAGCGTGCAAAATTTAACAAGAATCCTGCTTAGGCCCACATGCTAAGGCAACAATGAAATTCGTGGCCGCAGGTTAGTGAGACCTCCGGATAGACATGAATTGAATCATGCACAGGTGCAATCACGCAAAGCGGAGGCGGACAAATAAAACACAAATTCATTGGACTGAAGGGAAAGCTGACCAGTACAGATGTGTCTTAACGGAGACTTGAATGAAAGGTCGCTGTAAGTAGTGACCGTAGCCGGAAGCAAGTTTTAGCCTTTTATTGCGTGCGAGCTGAAGGCTCGATCACAATAAGACTTCGATTGTGTGCTGGAATGCAAGATGACTAGATGCCGATGTGTGCGTGGTGGTACATTGGCACACTAGAGGAGCAAGAAGGTTGGGTTGTAAGCTGGTACTGGTAAGTGAAGCTTCTCTTTGGCCAAAGAGGGGTCTTGACGTCGATTCGATGCTTCACAGTGAAGAGCCAGTGAAGCTCAAGCAGAAGTTGCGTGATATTACACGCAATTACACCGTTGGCGACAGACCAGACGAGCTACTGAGTTGTGCATCAGTTGCAGCCTATTAAGGACACGGGCCGGGAGTCCTACTGTGTCACAAATTATTTCCATGTGATTTAGTTTTGGCTTCTCGTGCTCTCTTGTTAAAGCACACCCCGATTTGGGCAATGTTCCCCAACTGAAAGTAGGCTGGCTTGACATTAAAGCCAACATGCTCATACGAGAGCAAGTCGTTTTGGAACAAGCCCAGATTTTAGGCAGACGTCACGGTAGTAATGCTAGATAAACTAATCCTGGGGGTGTGGTCTTCTAACTGTAGGGTGACGCAAGGCTTTCTAATGATAATTTGGTTGATCTTACCATCGTTAAGCTTCAGGAAGTTAGTGGACATCTAATTGAGAATGCCGTCGATGCAGCCTGCAAGACACTCCAGTCTTGGCGGAGTAAAAGTGTACCCTATACAAACTATATTCAGGATGCGTCAGTGGCTGGCTACTCCTACTTTGTGAGATGTCACGTGCTGATCCATTCGTGCCCCATTCTCCGACCAGCCGGATCTTTTGGTGCTTTGCACTTCTCTGTGGACGAGGTCATGTACCCTGACCCTCTGACTAAGCAGCTGGAGCTCATTCGACTGAAGAGGGACGAGCAGCTGAAGTTTACTGTGACAGTGTGCTGGCGTTGTGTAGTTACACTTCCACTCAAGTTTCAACTGATCTGCAGTGGCACCACTTTTGATCCCAAGCCACTCAAGAAACACATCATAGTAAACCTTGAAAGATGCTAGCTTGTATGTTTCGGTCTCCACACACCACTTGCGCAGAGTCGGGCTGTGGTTCTCATGTCCCTAGTATGCATACTGCTGGCAGTCCTCTTGCGGTCCGGCCTGGCGGCCCCCTAGTTATTTATTGATGGATCCAGCCTAGTTGAGTTGTAGCGGTTTTCTTCCCCTTCATTATAGAGGTACTTTGACTTACCCCAACTAACGAGTTTTTGAGGCGTGAGCCGTCTCTCGACTGCTTTTTGCTTGACTTGAGAGCTAACCGTTATTGTGCTTGATGTGCTTTTCGAATTTTGAAGTATCAAGTGGGCGTGGCCGCTGTGCCCACCCCGACCAGGCTGGGTGGGCGTGGTTTCCTCAGGCCTAGTGTGCCTTCTTGACCTCCTGAAATGGCCTAGAAGTCCGAAAAGTTTGCCGACATCTGTGTGCTAGACGAATTGGGGTGGCTCTGGATCAATCAGGAGACAAACTAAAATTTTGACTCTGACCCCCCAAGGCCTGCAATGGCTTGGCTCTTTCATGCCCACCTGGAACCTGGCAGCAGGCTAGTGGTTAGCTCGGCTCAGGATAACAAATTAGCTTGCCCTTTCTTTACTTAAAAAAGGAGCCTAACTTTTAAAGGGGGTGACCCTTGACCTTGACCAGGCCTTTCGACCACAGCGGAGGCTGAAGGTAGGCATGCTCTTTCTCTCTTCTAGGTCGCCTTACATGGGGACTAGCTGCAATTTGGCAGCCCCTCACATTCCCCCAGCCCTTCCCCGCACTACCGACGTATCCTATTGGCCGTTCTTTGCCACTAATCTTGTTAGTTTCTCACTTCCATAACTTAACCACACTCGGCCATGCTTCTTCACTACGGTCATTTACCACCAATTCAATGCCACTTACTTGTTTGAATGTCCTGACTCAGCTGAGCTACTCACCTTGTATGTGTGTGTGGCAAAGTGGTGAGCGACCGGATGCGTCCCAGAAATCCCATTTAGCCTTGACTGGCTATAGAAAACCGCCTGTGCAAGAATCTCACTTACTAATTGCGGCTATATGGTATACATGGTATACTATATGGTATACAGGTATATGGATGCATGCTCGTGCATACAAGCATATACATACAAGATAGATATATGCACAAATTCACACATCTATTCATAATGTAGATACACACACGTACATATAGGTATGTACATGCCGTCAGTGCTGGCCCAAAAAAGTTCATGCACCCGGCTAAACTCATTACTTTTGAGTGCCAATGCGTTCCCTGTAAACTGCACAAACAAATTATGAAATACTAGTACCTGTTTTCGATCGGAGAAATCATAAGGAAACTCATTAGCTTCAGGCTCCATGGTAACGCCAATGTTTTTTACTGGACTCTTTTTACTGGAGACGAAAATTACCTCTGGCAGGACATTCGAAGTTACCTCCCCACTATGACAACTAGGTCGGGTAAATATTGACAGCCTGATGTAGCGAATCGCACGGGAATGTCTGAATGCAATTGCCAGCCCTCTGGGTACCACGTGGATATGCCAACTTGGCTTTGGCTGTTTTCGGCGGTCGGCAGTGCTCTACCTCCGATGATCCGGTTTTCCAAGCTCTCAAAAGTGCCTGAACGACGCAGCCCTCACGTTGAAAATCGCGCAATTTGGACGAGGCCTGGTATTGCCGCAGCAACAGCGAGGTACAATTTGGATAAACTGGAACAGACCGGAACGATGAGTCGACAGATCGGGAGCGTTAGACGTCTTTGCTCGACGATACGGGAGGACAGGAAAAGGAGATAGTAGGCGGCAATGCATATATAGCCGGTACAGCAGTTTGATGAAAATTAAGAAAGCGTTGGAGTTCTCCGGGATTACTTGTCAGCGAAAGAACGATTAGGAAGAGGCTCGGCGAGTTACGAGGTACGAGTTCCGACATTGGTAAAGACGGAGCTGCTACATAGCGGTATTCGCAAACGCAGCAGCTTGCAGCAGCTTGCCTTTGCCCTTAAATACCGGCGCTAGGACCCGGCTGAGGGGACCAAGGTAATCTGGACTGACGAGTCCCCAAAGTTCCCCTCGCTCTTTGCTACCAAAGTCTCGGGACAGTCAGCGAGTGTGGAGAAAATAAGGAGGAAACGTATCTATATGTTTGTCTCCAAAAGACGCTGGACTGCGGCTGCGGTAGGGGTAGTATTGTGGGGCAGCGCGAGCTGGTGTAGGGAGCTTGCACCTGGTTGGTGATAGCGGACCCAGAGCGCCATTTATATATCTTTGATAATGTTGGCATCCCGTCAGCGCATAGCGTGCATGGTCTGGATGGTATTTGGTAGCTGGACAGTGATCCTAAGCATACTGCTGGAGCATTGTAAAATATTGTTATTACTAGGCTTAGAATAGTTACCGGGTCATGGAGTAGGTTAAGTCAGAGTCCAGATTTGAACCCCATTGAACATCTGTGGCTGGAGTAGGAGCATAGAAAACGTGATCCAGTCAAGTCCGTGTGATTCCTACTTTGTGTGCTCATGAGTGCTGACACTGTGCCTACTGCCATTAACCATATTTGCATGCTGACCCTGTGTATGCCACCTCTAGCCATGTTCTGCTTGTTGTTCATTGAGCATGCTGCTGCTAACCATCCTATCATGCTTCCTTTACAGCAAATGTAAAGTGCCACGAAAGAGGTTGAGTGCTCTGAGGGCGCTATAACAAATGAATTATTACTATAATTATTTCCCTTCACAACCCAGGTCGTGGTTTCGAGTCCTGCTGAAGGCAATCCTTTTTTCAACTGGGGATGTAAAGTAATGTAATGTATCTCCGTCTGTAACTCCACAAAGTCATAAAGACCATGTGGGTGTTACGCAGGAGAGTTTTGTATAGCGCACTCACAGCCTTAAGCGGCTTTCGGTACGCATTCGGTAGCCAACAGACTTCGTCTAAAGCAACAAAGAGAAAGTGGGAAGCATAGCACAGTCAGTAGAACAGTTGAGGTAGTGAGTAGCATGGAAGTAGCAGCTCAGGACCGCTGAAAAGGATGTGCCATAGTCGGCAGTAGGAGAGTAGTTGTCGTTGCGTAAGAATTGTGGAAGCGAGTTCCACAGTCTAGGACCTGCAGAGCTAAAGCTTCTGTCGCCAACTGTCTTTAAGCGGAGGAATGGGACAACGAATTTATTGTCCACACAGGACCTGAGGGCACAAACAGGCTGAAACTGATATGCTGCTCACTTTTGCCACGTTACCTGCTGGGTTGTCTGTTATGCACGTGCTGGTGACCGATTATGTACTGCAAGCAGTTGGCACTTTGAGTGAGCTAGAGAAAGTTATCTGCACAACAGGCCCTTGAGCCCAGGCTTACTTGCTTGCATCTTCAGCTACACTTAAAAGCCTTGTTGCATGACTCTTGCCTGACCTGTTAAGATGTTAAGGTGCCTGTTAAGAGCGGCTCGCGTTGGAGCTCACCGAAGCTTTGCGGGTCAAGTCCCAGATCTGGACGTTTCTCTGCAGATTATGGCTACTTTAGGGAAACAGATGCTCCAATGGGTGGGCTGCTGTGCAAAGGCTAAGGTCTCGCCCTCTAGCTAAATAGATGGCCACAGTGTTCAAAGAACTGTCACCCTTCCATATCTGATTAGATACGAAATGTCACTGATCAGCCAGTGTTGATCCGGTGCAGAACTACCTTTCCCTCCTCTGCAGAGTGGCTTTGGGAGAACGTCAAGTTTTGGCATCGGCCAGCATTTTACCGGTGTGTATGCTCTTTTTAAAACGTGTGTTTTGTCACCTTGACACCTTATATGTCGACATCCTCCATCGTGCTATTGTTATTTTCTTCCAGTTCATTCAGCCATGTTGACTGCAAGATTGGCTGTGATAGCAGCAGCATCGATCGGGGTGCTGCTTGTGGGAGGCTTTGCTCTGTGGGAGCACCGCCGGAGGAGGAAGAGGCCTGCTGCAGCACCGACTGATTCGGCCCGACCAGCTGCGACTGTGAGACCACTGAACCATGTGGCCAGAGATCTACAGCAGTCTGATGGTAAGCAACTCTCAGTTAAGATTTTGTTGACTCGAAGATGTTAGCATTTCAAATGTCACGGTTATTTTAGATTTCTAAAGTTGGCTTACTAAATCTTGTGATCTTGACCACGTGCCTGTTTCTGTAGGTACCCTGAATAGTAAGGAAAGTACACCTGCAAATAGCACATGCCTTGCCGGAAGTGATGATACCAGCAGCCGAAAGCATGTTTTTACGACAGTTGTGCAGACTTCGGTGAGTAGGCAATAAGCATCACTTATGCCCAGTCTGGAGAAAAGAGCATGGGTGGTGGATGCTCATGACACCAAGATACCTAGGTAGCTAGCTCCGGGGAACCGTCATTTGTCAATACCCTCCTTCTGCCAGTGGCTGCATTGTTATACATTGTTTGAGAAGAGCATTACTAAGTGCATTGTACCGATAAGAAAGTTGGATGGAAAGTAAAGACAGATGTGTATAGTAACATGAGCATGCTTGGTGTCCTCGTGACATTTGTATTGCACTTAATTAATTCTAGCACTCCACAGCACTACCTGCATTGCCCCCTCCTGGTGCTGCTTCTGCTGGTGCTGTTGCAGACGTCTAAATTAAGACCAAGCTAACTGACGGATCATTTTCAGGAATCTCTAGTACAGGTGCCTGGAGCAGACGACAAAGCCGACGACGATGCCGTCAACACTGTGGGCTTCGTGCATGAGGAACTCGTGGCCTCTTCACATGCACAAAAGTGCTTTTCTACTGCTGACAACGTGGAGTCTATGGATAGAGATGTGGCCACCGAGTCGTCCGTTATTGAACATGAGCATGCTTACTGCTTGCATCCAGGAGGTGCAGTCAAAGCTGTGCCGGATTCGTCCGCTTCTGATTCTGTGTCTTTTTCATCGTATGACATGCTCAGTTCTCGAAACGAGTGGACCATTATTGAAGGTACATACCGTGGCAACCATGTGTATCCCTCTACCTTCAGACTTGTTTTTACCGAAGCACCGTCTCGTCATCATATGTCGACAGGTAGTGTGCTTCCTATATTACAGGGGCACAAGACTCGGTTGCACAAGAAGAGATTGTCGACTCTTGTGGTGAAAGCCGTTTGACAGAAGGTGAGCCTGGTTCTCCGAGTCTGCATCCTAATGCGACTGCCAGCGCAGGCTATTTGGTTTGCCTAGTGCTGCTATGTTCATTCATATTTACTCTTAGTAACTACTCTTAGTTATTCATCCTACCAACTGCTGCAGGTGATTGTGCTGGCGTCTGCCAAGAAGTACCCAAGCATCCAGACGAATATGTTACTGTCTCATCGTCATGTGAACAGGCTGTGCACGAAGCATCAGTATCTGGCAGTGGTGACCATAGTCTGCTTATGTCATCCTGTGTGCTTGCAGAGTCGGCAGCAAATAATTTAAAACGTGGTACAGATGCTGACCAGCTGGTGACTGTGACGTCTTTCCAGTCGGATCATGCTGGGATAGTGGAGTTGAAACCCTCGGAACATCCTGCATCAGAAGGACCTGTGTTATCATCTGTAGCTCCACTTGATGGTCACACGGCAGCCATGATCCATAGCTATGTCGGGACGATTGCTGCCGAAAACGATCACCTCAGTGTTGGTGCTCAGTCCATGCAAATCGATATCAACGACAGTGCCTCTGCCTTGCCTGTTCCCGCTAACCTTTTGCCATATGCACCTGATTGCAAGAATACTACCTCGGAGAACAGCATCACGACCACGTGCTTGCCTCCAGCTCAGGGCAAGATGCTAAGTTTCGAGTCATGCGAGAGTATTGCTTTTGACGCAAGCAATAGCATTGTCTACATTGATCCATTGTGCGCCTCTCCCGAATGCAATAAGAATGGCAGTGCAACGGTCCACAGCAGCAATGCTGTTGCCGATGCAGCAGTAACAAGCGCTGAGGACCAGAGAGCCAGTAGCACCTCTGCTGCTGCCGTCTTGGCAATGGCTGTTGCATCCCAACCTCCTTTGGGTGCTACGACCGAATCGGCTGATGATGACCTTCTGATCTCGGTTTGTGCTGACCAACCAAAAGCAGGCAATGCTTAATCTGATGGTGCCACCGGTGCCGTGGAAGTAGAGAAAGCAGACGATGCTGCATCTGCTGTTGCTGTCTGTGCTTTGGAAAATGAGGAAAGAAGGAGCTTGTATGCCAATCATGGCACCAAGTGCTGCCGTGGTTAGCAGCAGCAGTGATTCAATCACCACTGCAGACGCTTCAGCTTCTGGCAGTCATTAAAGCTCAGCGAAAGACGAGGCTTCACTTGCTCTTAGTGTCAGTAGCAGCAGCAGCACCAGTGCCTGCAGAGCTACTGCTGCAACTTCGGACGACAGCATTGTCTTGGCTTTCTACACGGACAGCAGTGCAGAACATTCTGGCCGTGTCACAAGATTCACCCGACTCGACCGTCAGCGTCCGTTCAGATGGCGACATTTCACCTGAGCAGTCTGCTGCTTTTGGCACAGCCTCCACACAGTGTGAGCACGTGACCGGGCACTGCCAGGGCACCGACGAGTTGTATTTCGCGGCAGCCCTGCTGGGGAAGCTCAAGCACTATGAATGGTCGTGCTGTGCCTGCTGCTGCTGCTGCTGTAGCTGTACTCAAGCCAGAGCTGTGACAGGGAAGGCAGCGGTCAGGTGCCCTCCTGCAGCCCCACGACAGCACAACAGCCCTGCAAGCGGTCGCCCAGACCAATCAGACTAAGCAGGTAACTCCTATTTCTCCTTAAAATTAAATTAAATTAAATTATAGCTGATTTAACAGCCTCCCTTTGTATAGCGACAGAAGAGCCTTTAAGGCTATCACCACCGCTTGCAGTGGCGATAAAGGATCGCCCACCGTAGGATTAAAACCCACGACATCGGGACCGAGGTCGTCCTTGCCGGGTCAATGTGGCCTGAGTGAGAAGGCGTTTTGCAGGCGTATGCCTTCCTGGGTGTGCCTGAATTGCCCATACGACTTGTACATAGTAACATCCAAACATTGCATGGTGGCTCGTTATTGGATCTTATTGCATTTGGAGATTAGGTGGCAGAACGTCGTCTGCACAGTCTGCTCCACTGGTCCTGCACCTTTCTCATAAATTGATGCAAAGGCAATGCAGGCGCAGCCTCTGACTCGATTCGTTTTACATAAATGGTGCGCATTGGCTTATTCTACCAGGTATAGCATAAAGTGGTCTGCATCGAGAATTTAATAATAGCCATTTGACGATTGGTAGGATATGGGGACTGTCCTGCTGCTCAACCAGTACATGTTATACCGTAGGTGCCATTTACTTGGATACTTGACCAATGTTGGTTCTTTTGTTTTATAGCCATTGCGATTAGTAGGTCTTTGGTTAGTGAAACCATTTACGATCTGCAAATCTGGTTCTCATCCCACTCTGATGAAGTATGTGCATAGCTCATAGCCGATGAAATTAAGAGCGCTCTAGGTGTGAACGTGTTTTGTCGACGCCATCCTTGGGAGCACAGCCTTGAGTATCTTGCTCGAGCCTGCCTCTCAATGGGGGGAGGGGCGAGACATTCGTCATATGCGCACCACTGCCTGCTGTTCGTGCAGCCTTGCAGCAGGGACGGTAGGCACTGAGAGAACTTTGCCATTCACCTCCCGTGCACCGCTTTGCCACCAGCGGCCACGTCGGCAAAGCACGCCTGCCCACCGGATTCGAGCGTAGCAGCACGCAGCAGGCACGCACGCAGGCTCTAACGCTCCCTCGTTGCTTTGCTCCGGCGCCACTTTCTAGCCACAGTGCGGCACTGCTCCACGACCGCCCGAAGGCCTCCGGCAGACCGCAAGGCCTGCGCTGTGATGCCAGACTCTTGACGGTGAAAGCACGACAGCCAGATAGCCGCAGTGGCAAGAACGCGAGTCTCGATGCAGCGCCAGGTGTTCAGATTTTCGATCAGATTCGTCACGTGCACATGTAGCACGTGTAGTGCCCCTACCCGAGTTACCAAGCGACCCTGAGTTATCCACTTACTGAGGGTTTGGTGGACATACAGCTGTGGAGTGGTATCCATAGAAATGTAGAACTGCAGGAGCACTGTATCACTTTTTAGTTTATGTTATTGCAGTGTAAGAGAATAGTAAATTGCAATATTTGATCAACATTATGTGTCGAGAGGCCGCTAGCACCCAGCATTTGCATTTTGCTAGGCATGCTGACAATTGATCAAGACAACTCCGAAGAAAGGAATCTTATGTAACCCGAGTTCACACCCCCCTATTCATACACGATTCAGCTAGGAGCCTTAAAGCTACGTCATTATGGCAACAAATACCGGCCTCCTCCTCCTCCTCTGGCTCAGTCTGTGCACCTCAAAGACGACCACACCAGTATCAAGATGTTGCTTAGTGCCGAAAGTATGGCGACTATGGGAGGGATGCGGCAAGAGACTCCAAAATGGTGTCATTCCCGGTGGCCTCCTAGAAAGTTTCACCAAGTCTCATTGTTCTTTTTGCCCATGGGACATGTTCTCGGAATGTGTTCCCTGTATGGGGAGAACAGCATCAGAAGGGGGCCAGCGGTAGGCCCCCCCCCCGAAGAAGGACCCCCTCCCCCCCCCCGAAGGTGCTGCTTATAACCTCTGCGAATTAAGTTAGGCCTCATCAAGAAATTTGTCGCAGCTGTTGACAATGAATCAACAGCTTTCAAGTACCTCAAAGATATCTGTCTTTCCACAGCTGTCGGTGACAAAGATGGTATCTTTGTTGGACCGCAGGTAAATAAGATTGTAAATTGTGACTAGACCGCCAAGAAAATGAAGAGGATGGAGAATGCAGCTGATGGGAACAGCCTGATTGTAGCAGTTCACGACTTTCTGAGCAATCACAAGGCTGAATACTGTAAGCAATTGGATCAGGCTCTGATAGTAATAATAATACACTAGATAAAGCACCCTCAGAGAACTCAAATCTCTTTCTAGGCACTTTACATTTGCTGCAAAGTAAACACAATCAATTGGTGAGTGGTGTCATACCTAATAAACAACATGAAGAACGTGGTTATGGGTGACATGCACTGGATCAGCATGCAAGTGTGGTTAGTGGCAGCATGTAACAGTGTCAGCATGCATAAGCACGGATAAGGAACTATGTCAAAATGGCAAGCAGAATGCACCCCAACGTCCATATCCTTGGTGCTTATCTTGCCAAATTCGAGAACTTGGGAGCTTACTGAGAGACTCAAGGTGAGCGTGGTTCGCCAGCACACGATGGACTTTGAACGTCATTACTGAAGCTTGATTTTGTGGCAGTGATTTGGATTGGTTTGGGCCTCTGCCTGCCGGGTGTTTTGGTCGTATAGGGGCCGGCTCTTCTCTGCGGCTCACCGGCTGATGGCACTTCAGAGTGTGACTCGAATGCTGGAAAGAGTGGCTGGGCGCTGTCGTGCTGTTAGGAGTCCCGAGGATAGAGCTGTCTGGCGTTTTAGAATACAGCCGTTTTTACTACAAGCCATTTCGACCTTTATCATGGGGGGCTACAGAAGTGCTGACAAAGCGTTGCCACGGTCGGTGATGCTTTTGCAAGTTGGTTGCTTGCCTCCGAGCTAAGGCTCGACGAGAGAGGTGCCGACCCGTCCGACTGGAAAAGGTGTTTGCCTTTGTTTGTGAACGACCTCGCTTTGTTGGTGTAATTCCGCTAAGTTAAGGTCACTTAAGACGACATCTTGCTGCTTCGGGAGGCTTTGATAACCGCACTGGTTATCCCCGGCCTGAAGAGAACGGCTGTTGTGGGCCGGTTGGGTGAACGCTGCTCGGACTCAGGGGGCCGACAGAAACGACCAGAAGTGGTAATAAAAATAATAATAATACACTTGATATAGCACCCTCACAGAACTCAATTTCTTTCTGGGCACTTCACATCTGCTGCAAAGGAAGCACGATCGAATGGTTAGTGGTAGCAAGCTCAATAAACAACAAGAACAACATGGTTATGGGGTAACACATACAGGGTCAGCATGCAAGTATGTTTAGTGGTTGCATGCACACAAAGGATGAATCGCAGCGACCTACTAAATGCTGTGATAAATGGTTGCGTTTTAGTTACTTTTTTGATGTGGTCAAGTCATGAGACGTCGTGACGTGTCGGGAGTGAATGCCAGTCTTAGGGAGCATACGAACGTAGTAAGGCCGCGGTCTCCACAAGATATGAGGTTTTTACGAGGTATAGGTAAACAGTTAGATTCTGAAAGCGAATGGTACGATGCTTAGCGTGGTGGGGCAGTATATCTGATAAGTAGGCTGGAGCAAAAGACTGGAGGGACCTAAAAGTGAGTGACAAAACCTTGAAGTCGATGTGTTGCTTGACTGGGAGCCAGTGCAGATCGGCAAGAAGAGGTGAAATGTGGCAACTGCACCACTCACGGCGACAAGCCTAGCTGAAGAGTTTTGTACCAACTGTAAGTGATTGATTTCACAGGCCAGGAGACCAGCAAGCAGTGAGTTACAGAAGTCAAAACGGGATGTCACAAATGCATGAACCAATTTAGATGTGATATCCTTATCTAAACAAGCCCAAACTTTAGCAATGTTATGTAGCTGAAAGTAGGCAGATTTGACTGGAGCTGATGTAATCGTCCAATGAAAGGTCACTTTGGAATATGACACCAAGATTTCGTGCACATTAAACAAAATATGTGCAGCTAGAAAAGCCGAATAGCACTAGCAGCAATCGCCAGCAGTAGCAGCAATTGCTGACGGTGTGCCTGGCGACTTCGGTTTGCCATGCTGCAACGGTGGTCTAGGTGGTCTCTAGAAGGCGAAGGGGATGGTTTGCCAGGTGGTAATGGTGTGCCACAAGATGACAGTGAGCCGGGAGGCAGTGGAAGTACCGGTGGAGAGCGAGGGCAGCACCGGTGGTCAGCGAGACGAAGCCGTCCAGCAGAGAGGCGGTAGCCAGCCAGATGATGCTTATGGTTTGAGGAGAGGCAGAGCTGAGTGTGGCACCAGCACTGGCGGCGACTGCCGATGAGGTTGGCCAGACGCCCATCGAGCAGGCCTGCGAGGCGATCGCCGAGCGGCTGGGGGCAACGTCGGTTGACTGGCTGTAGGGAAAGGCACTCGAGCGGCAGAAGCTAGCTGAGACTGAGCAGGGGGCGGCTACGGCCTGTGAGGCGGTGGCGAAGCCCAGACAGGCAACAGGAGAGCCCGCAGAGGCGATAGCAAGAGTCCAAGCAGCGAGCGAGAAGAGACGGCGCCCGGTGAAGCTGCTAGAGCGAAGGCGGCCGCGGTCTACAAAAAGGTGGCTTCGGAGATCAGCTCTGCTCTGACGACCTCTGGTCCACGTAGCCGGCCGGTCGCACGAAACGCTGTGCTGCATTTCGCCCCCTCCGAGCAGCCATACGACAGCCTGCCTGCATGCCTGCCAATGAGCACGTTGTGGGGTATTTTTTAGCTTCGAATCTGGTTGCCCCGGACTATTGTGTGTGATATTTAGATCGCGGGGAATGTAGTTTATAAACTGCTGAAGCGATTTGGATCGGCTTGGGCTGCTGCCGGCAGGGCGTCTCGGCCGTGTGGGGCCGGATTTCCTCTGCGGTTCACCGGCCGGGTACACCCAGAGGGGGCTTGGAGTGCTCCGTTTGCTGCATGACCTTGGCGCAGGAGAGGCGCCGGCGACGCGGGAGAGAGCGGCTGGGGGCGGGTTGTCGTGCCGTGAGCCATCCCGTGGATCGAGCTTTCTGTGTCGCTTTGAAATGAAGCCGTGTTAACTAGAATTACAGGATAGGTTAGCCAAAACATGACGCGAGACTATGTTGGGGGATGTGATTTTCAGAATAGCCGCAAATCTAGAAAATCTAGTTATTACAGAACCCTTTTGAGTGGTCCTGTTTGGATTACTTTAGAGCAAATAATCGTTAATTTTGATTCATTTGCTATTTCTTCTAAATGTAAACAG
Source organism: Cristatella mucedo (assembly GCA_009760855.2). Taxonomy (NCBI): domain Eukaryota; kingdom Metazoa; phylum Bryozoa; class Phylactolaemata; family Cristatellidae; genus Cristatella; species Cristatella mucedo. Next base: position 6,722,175 of record WPIO01000007.1, read on the forward strand.
CAGTACGTATATTGGCTGGTTTGCTCGTCGAAACTGCGGTAATTTCAAGTTCAGCACTATTCCGGTCGCAAAAGCAGAGTTCGCAAGGAATAGTGGACATTTTCTAGGCTTATGAGTCACAAGCTATTAGGAAATAACGCTTACTAACATGGAACAATCATTGTTACGTAATGATAGGTCCGAAAAAATACTTTACCCAGCCAGGTATGCACACGTCATTTACTCGAACTATGTATCTACACGACCGCATTCTGCCCCCAGGCTAGGCTCTAAATAAATAAATCCTAGCTGATTAAACAGCCTCTTTTTGTATAGCGACAGAAGAGCCTTTACGGCTATCACCACCGCTTGCAACGGCGATAAAGAATCGCCCGCCGCAGGAATTGAACCCACGACCTCAATACCGAGATCGTGAAAGCAACCGCCTTACCTAGTGTGCCATCACGGCTCACTACTACGCTGCCAGAGATGCATGTATACTCGGGGGGGGGAGGGGAATTGAACGGCTCCACAAATGGTGACACTGCACCTTATTAGTGATCGGTGGATCACTTGCGCATCATTTTATTTCCTTAGGTCACCCTGCATTCTTGCCATGAGCAGCTATTGAGTAAGATAATAAAAGAACAATTCTTGACTTTGTGCAAAAACACGTCGCTGCTACATTTGAGCGACACGCCAAAAAATGTCTTGACAGTCTACTACGAGCGACCGCAAAATGGTATCGTGTCGCAGCAGTGGCTCAGATGCTACAACGAGGGTAGATAAAGGTCCTACCTATGTTACGCAATTGCACGCGGAAATTGATGATAAGCGCAGAAAGTCAAGCAGAAACCAAATACTCGTACAATAGGGCGTCTGACGTAGGTCCTTGCTAACGGCCAGCTGCAATCTTCTGGCCTAATTCCTTCCAATAGCTTTAGTAACTAGTGAAAACAATCGGGGCGCTCAGACGTAGGGCGACGCGCTGACGAGCTCCGCCGGGTCAATCAACTCGCTCGACCGCAACGCGCTCAGATCCGGCGGCAGCAGCAGCTGGTTCAGTCCAGTTGGGCCCGGCCCGGCCCATCGCGGCTCATTCGAGGTGAATGCAAGCGGACTACGGTCCGAAGCGAAATGCAAGCGCTACACCCGAGCTAACATTGTCAATCGACACAACAACAGTAAGGATAATAAAAATTTGTCTGCATAAAGTGCGGTAACTCGCGTTGCATGCGCGCTCCTATTGTCGTGTCATCAACTTTCAGCAGACGCCCATCGCGTTCGCATGCCGCTCTCGTGCGGATCGGAAAGCGGCCGTGTCGTCTGGCGATTTGCTATGTCGCCGGGGTCAACGCGACCGCAGCGGCGGCGACGAAAGGTGCAGTTCTCCCGCAAGAGCGTACTATGTCTGCAATGTTTCTAGGTTAAGGAACGTAGCTCGATTAAGCGCTGAGCACGTGTAGCCCAGCCGCTCAGGAGCTCTGCCGTCGGCGACGCCGCAGGCCTTTGCCTAGCCCGTCGAGGACCGGCGGCTTGCCTGCGGCCACCGCGGCAGCAGGCAAGCCGGTCACCAACGCGTTTCGCTGTGGTTCCGCATTTGCATTCAAGTCTCTCGATGACGCTTTCAGCTAGTCAGTAAGAGAGCTAAGGGTACGCATCGCTATCTAACTTCGCAGATAACTGACGCGTCCGTTCACGAGCGCGCGGAGCAGATTCCAGTGGTTGGGCGGCTACTATAACAATAATTTTAATAATAATAATAATAATACATTTTAAATAGCACCTCAGAGAACTGAATCTCTTTCTAGGAACTTTACATTTGCTGCAGAGGAAGCCAGATCGAACGGTTAGTGGTAGCATGCTCAATAAACAACAATAACGATGTGTTTACTTTGCAGAAAACGTAAAGCGCAAAGAAAAAGATTGAGTTCTCCGAGGGCGCTTTATAAAGTTTGTTATTATTATTATATTATTGTTAACATGGTTAGGGGTAAGATGCACAGGGTCAGCATGCAAGTATAATTAGTTTCGCCGTGCACAGCCTCAGCACCCATAAACACATAAAGGACTACTCACAAGGACCTACCGACTTGCTGTGATAAATGGATGCATTATAGTTTCTTTTTAAATGTGGACAAGTCAGGAGATGTTGCGACCCAAGTCGGGAGTAAGTTCCAGGCTTTGGGAACATACGAACTAAAGACACGGTCTCCACAGAGGATTTAAGGTTTGTACGAGGTATAGGTAAACGGTAAGATTCCGAAAAACGGGTGATACGATGTTTAGCCTGGTGGGGGAGTAGATCTGAAAGGTAGGCTGGAGCCAAAGGATGAAGGGACCTAAAAGTGAGTGACACAACCTTGAAGTAAATGCGTTGCTTCACTGGTAGCCAGTGCCGGCGAGAGTCGGCGATAGTGGTGACGCAAGGATAGTCGGCGAGAAGTGGTGTTATGTGGCAACTGCGACGCTCACGTCAGACAAACCTAGCTGCAGGGTTTTGTACCAGCTGTAAGCGCCTGATTTCACAGGCCGGTAATAATAATAATAATAATAATAATAATAATATTGCACTTGATAAAGCGCCCTCAGAGAACTCAATCTCTTTCTAGGCGCTTTACATTTGCTGCAAAGTGATACGCAATAGAATAGTAAGTAAAATCATGCTTGAAAAACAAACAAAATGAATAACATGGTTAGGGGTTACATGCACTGGGTCAGCATGCAAATGTGGTTAGTGGCAGCATGAACAGTGTCAGCACGCATAAGCACATCGAGGACGAATCACAAGGACCCACTAAATGCTGTCCTAAATAGGTATGTTTTTAAGTTTCTTTTAAATGTGGTCAGGTCAGGGGATGTTCTGATGCAGGTCGGGAGGGAGTTCCAGGCTGTGGGAGCATACGAGCTAAATGCACGGTCTCCAAAGGATTTAAGGTTTGTACGAGGTATTTCTAGACTGTTGGATTCCGAAAAGCGAGTGGTACGATGCTTTGCCTGATGGGGTAGTATCTCTGAAAGATAGGCTGGAGCCATAGAAGATCAGCAAGCAGTGAGTTACAGAAGGAAAGACGGGATGTCACAAATGAGTGGACCAATTTAGATGGGATATACCTGTCTAAATAAGCCCGAATATTAGCAATGTTATGTAGCTGAAAATAGACAATTGACTGTGGAGCTGATGTGGTCGTCTAATGAGAGGTCACTTTGGAACTTGAATCATAGCTAGATTTCGTGCAGATTCAACAGGATTACTGGAGCGAAGCGCAGCGTCTTGAGCAGACCAGACGACGGATACAAGATATATATATATATATATATATATATATATATATATAGGAATTAATTATATATATATTCGAATTATATAGGTAATTAATATCTAATTATATATACATATAATTCATTATATATAATTCATGACACACACATATATATATATATAATCGGTGAATATATATATATATATATATAATTCATATTTATATATAATTAATTTTGCTTGTATAGCACCGTAAGAGAACTTAATCTCTATTCAGGCACTTCACAAACGCCATGGGGCTTAATCCCGCGATCTCGGCGGCCGCGGCGCTATCGAACCCTGTCCGGTGTTATATAATAATAATAATAATAATAATAATAGTAATGCACTTGATAAAGCGCCCTCAGAGAACTCAATCTCTTTCTAGGCGCTTTACATTTGGTGCAAAAAGAAATGCAATTGAATGTTTATTAATATCATGCTTGATAAGCAAACAAAATGAATAACATGGCTAGGGGTGACATGCACAGGGTCAGCATGCAAATGTGGTTAGTGGCATCATGCACACTCAAAAGCACAGCGAGCGCCTGCATCAGCACATCCTTTTGTCGGCGGGAAGTCGCGAGACAGTTCGTTGGACCATGGAATCAACTAGATGAAATCCGGGCAAGGCACTGTCGCAAGTGCCGAGGTGGGACTGAACTGTGATGACCGTTACTAGGCTCAAGGCCAGTACACTGGAAGCCGGGGGGGGGGAGGATCGCCAGTAGGGTTGACGGCGGAAGCGGATGTTCAAGGCACCGGATGACCAATCCCGTGTTAGTTACGTACTGGCGCGTGCGTTCGAACGTTGTTTAATGATGGAGCGTAACCGTAGCCGTCAGTACAAAGCAGGAAAGGTCGAGCAAGGCTTTTCCAAAGCGTTACGGTACTCGGAGAAGGTCGCGAATTCAAAAGATAAGCGGGTGGAGCGCCTAGCGGCCGTGAGAGGATTGATTGATGACGGTCCTCTCGACGAGGACGTTTCGGCACCTGCCTCGCCCGCCACCCAGCCAACGTCTTCGCCGGAAAAGGCTCCTGCTCCCGCGCCCAGTAAGGGTAAGTTAGGTACTGGAGTAATGTTTACCGCCTATACGAGTCCGTTCTGGCGCTGCACTCCAGAAGCGTTTGAATGACCCGTTGGGCCGAATGATGTGTCTAGGTTGTTCGGTGTTTGGACCGCTTTGACGGCTTTACATGCCTAGCGGGTTAGCTGCATCTACGAATAATTTGCCTCAACTCCGATGCCCTGCTTATAAGTTCTTTATATTTTAAAATCACATGGTCGCTGGCGGCAAACTTACACTGTAGTTATTGACTGCTCTTAGTCTATTCTTCCCAATTAACTGGTACGCGCACGGAACATGAATATCGGCTACTGTTAGAACAGCGTATACTATTCTCTTCTTCTAAGATCTGCCCATTTTCTTTTAGCTTTACTATCCTTTCTGTGACTTTCCGATCCTTGGTATTTCGTACACTTTCGTTGGCTTCCGTGCTGAAATTTAATGGGAGGGGGATAATCATTTACTAGGGAATCGGCCTGTGTTTTCGTGTTGCATTACATATCGTAGTCAATATCAGCGCAGCTTGTGCTCATACTAAGCCAAAAAGCGTGTTGCTGGTCGGCTAAGTGAGGAGTCCATGGGTCAATCCGTGCCATTGCAAATGTTACTTTGCGATTGGCTGCAAGTAATGCTAGGGTTTTAGCATTCACTTGAGTGCGAAGGGAGCGAGTGAAAATAATTCTCATCCTAAAAAGGTACGTGTGATTGTGATTGCAACAATGTTGCGTGCTGATCTAAATTGACATAATGTCTTGGATAAGTTTCTCTTTTCGTTGTTGTAAGCTACCTGCAAGCAAGTGCTCACCGATCGCATCATTGGGTTTGAGTTTGCTATAATAATAATAATAATAATAAAATAATAATAATGAATCTGTATAGTCACTAAGAGAACTAAACCTTTTTCTAGGCACTTTACATATATTGCAAAGGACTCATAAGCCGGGTAGTGAAAGCATGCACACTGTCAGTGCGAGTAAGTCGACACTCATAAGCACAGAAGGGTTATTCATACGGAGCCAGCAAATACCGTGAGGAACATTTGAACTTTTAGTTATTTTTCTAATATCCTCAAGTAAATTGTTACACCAGTCAGGAGTTAGTTCCAGGCTTTGGTAGCCTACACACTGAAAGAACAGATTAAGGATTTGGAGTTGCATAACAGCACAGCTAAACGACTTAAGTCAGAAGAGTTGGTGGTATGATGCCGAGCCTGAATAAGAAATAGTTCAGATAGGTAGGCCAATGCAAGTTAATCAAGGGACCTAAACCTGTAGAAAAAAACACTCTTGTAGTCTTCGTTGCTGTGTACTTCCCTAGTCGTATAGGCCTAGTAACACGAAGTTGCAGCCAATGTTATTGACTCTTTTCTGGCAACACATTTTGTTTTCCTTGCTGCCCACAAGCAATTGTTCGGTGGTTCCTTATCCTACTGTTCAAATGCAATATATTTCAGAAAAAAAGTACTGAAACCATATCTACTTTGGCGACATTTAGCCCGGAAATGGGTGAAAAGGGGCCTAGCATCCAATGACCACATGATAGCATTGCATTGCAGCAGATTGATGGACAGGTTCATAGTCAGTGGCTAACAATGAACTACAACCATAGCCAGTTTACTATAGTCACCAAGCCTGCCGGTGTGTGCACTTTATAGGCATGCATATATACCATTTAGCAGCACTTTCCTGCAAGTTGAGATTCACGAATAATAGGAGTTGCTTTAAATAACTGCATATCCTAACTTACAGGCACTTAAAAGGAATCATGAGATTCCAATTCTTTCATTTCTTCTCCTGCAACTTGCCTTCCCCAACTGGAAGAGTTGGCCTCCGGTGGGAATAATAATACATTTGTATGGCAAACTCAGAGTACTTAATCTCTTTCTAGTCAGTTTACATTTGCCGTAAAGGAAGCGTGATCAAAAGGTTAGTGTTAATATGTAAATGTGTGGTTAGTTAGTTTGTTAGTTGGCTAGTGGCAGCATGCACAGTGGCAACATGCACAGTGTCAGCGCGCATAAGCACACAAAGGACGAATCCCATGGCCCACCAAGTTCTGTGATAAATGGGTGCGTTTTTCTCGTGACGTCAGTCAGGAGTGAGTTCCAGGCTTTGGGAGCATATGAACTAACTGCACGGTCGCCAAAGGATTCGAGGTCGGTTAGAGGCATGTCGCAACGATGACAATCAGAAAAGGGGTGGTACGTAGCCTGGTGAGGGAGTATTTCTTATAGGTAGGTTGGAGCCAGATAATTAAGGGACCTAAAAGTGTGTGAGAACCTTGAAGGCGATGCAGTGCTTGATTGGGAGCAAGTGCAGGTCGGCGAGAAGTGGTGTGATCTGGCAATGGCTACGCTCACGGCAGACAAGCCTAGCTGAAGAGTTTTGCACCAAGTGTAAGAGACTGATTGGACATGCTTGTAGACCAGTATGGTCGGTGTTTGTGGCCACAGCTGCTAGACAAGAAGCTCTCTGACTCTCTCCTGTGTGTGTGTGTGTGTGTGTGTGTGTGTGTGTGTGTGTGTGTGTGTGTGTGTGTGTGTGTGTGTGTGTATGTGTGTGCGTGTGCGTGTGTGTGTGCATATAACAAACAACTACCTGATCTAGTTTTTTCTATTTAGCATTTTAGATCCCGCATTTATTAAAGACTACATTAGCACAATGCCTACTCTTAAGCCTTACTCATAGATGGAGCACACACACACACACACACACACACACACACACACACACACACACACACACACACACACACACACACACACACACACACACACACACACACACACACACACACACACACACACACACACACACACACGGCTACCTATAACATAACACACACACACTTTGTTTTGATCTTCCCTCCTTTTAGTTTTTATGTCAGTCAGCATTGTATTTTGTGAGCTGGTTTGCCTTCGACCATGCAGGGCAGAGTCCTAGACAGTGTGAACAACCCTGAATAGATGCATCTTTAAATTTTAGTTTTGAGAGCATATAACGATTTTGCATACCGTACATGCTACCATAACAAATTCCAGTGCTTAGTATTTCGGTGGACATAAGTCCAAATGGGAACGATCAGTTTATTAGACCCCAGGGATCTGCAGAGGCAAAAAGGCTTGTATTTATTAATCAGGCCAGCAAGACCAGAGAGGGCATGAACCTTGCGACTTTTTCAAACCTCAGCAAGAGTCTTGATCTGTATTCAGTGCTCAATTAGAGGCCTGGGAAGATCATTCAGCACATTAATGACTGACTTTTTGACTTTTCTGTTTTATTGAACAGCTTTTGTGTTTCTGCTGCTATGTCAAAAAGACAAAATTAGGGGCCAGCAGTTTTAAGAGAGTCGGCAGTGGTACCAGTGACTTCTTGGGCAGATTGCCAGGAATTGAATTGCAGCTATTCTACTTCGTAACTGCCGAGGACCGTGTTGGGCAGCCAGCTGCTTGCGTATTCGGATGCTTAGCCTGTGATGTTTGTGCTCAGACAGCTGGGGCACTGACGTTTTGGAAATCAAATGTTTTGACGTTTCTATGTCACGGAAGTATCCCCCTTGTATCCAAGAGGCTTCTTTCCGGCACGGTTTGTGCCTAATGCTCAAGCACAAAAGCAAGTGTTTCACAGTGAAGTTTGAAGCTTGCTGGCCTACCGGCACGTGCAATCAGGCGCTTACAGCTGGTGCAAAACTATGCAGCTATGCTTGTCTGTCGTGAGCATCGAAGTTGCTACATCACATCACCTCTCACCGACCTGCACTGGCTACCAGTCAAGCAATGGATCAACTTCAAGGTTTTGTCGCTCACTTTTAGGTCCCTTCATTCTTTGGCTCCAGCCTACCTATCAGATCTATTCCCCCACCAGGCCAAGCATAGTACCACCCGCTTTTCGGAATCTAACTGTTTACCAATACCTCGTACAAACCTCAAATCCTTTGGAGACCGTGCATTTAGTTCGTATGCTTCCAAAGCCTGGAACTCCCTCCCGACTTGCATCGCGAAATTCCCTGACTTGACGACATTTAAAAAGAACTTAAAACACCTATTTAGGACAGCATTTAGTGGGTCCCTGTGATTCGTCCTTGATGTGCTGATGCGTGCTGACACTGTGCATGCTGCCATTAACCACATTTGCATGCTGACCCTGTGCATGTCACCCCTAGCCATGTTAATAATGTTGTTTATCAAGCATGATATTACTCACCATTCAATCGCGCTTCCCTTTGCAGCAAATGTAAAGCACCTAAAGAGAGATTAAGTTCTCTGAGGGTGCTTTATCAAGTGCATTATTATTATTATTATTAAGTATTGGCTAAGTTAGGGAGTTTACGAAGCACAAAGCTACATGGTAAAGGAAGCAGTTTGAAACTCACAAGCATGTACTTTGATGGGTCAAAGTTCAACAAGTTGGGATACTAGTTGCTTACGATGTAGATCTGTTAATTTGTTATTTTTAGATATGTTGTATCCGGTTTACTTCTGGGTAGGAGTAAAGGGAGAAATGAGAGCTGCGCAGTTGCGGTCTGTCGTTCTTGGCCATTTAACCAATAATGCTCCAGTTTCTCTAATCCTTTGCACTGTCCCTGTATAGAGATCCATGCTGCTCTCGGATTCTACCTAAAAAATGCCCGTCTTGCAAAAATGCAAAATTGGTCTTGCAGTATAGCAAATAAACAGGTATGCATTTTATGATCTGTAGCATTTATCGCAAAAGCTTCGGGTTTTCCTTGGACTCTTGAGCACAATCAAACGTGGAATCAGCCGCAACCAGGTAAATTAAGCCTGCTTTGTCCATGTTATCATGGTGAAGGTCGGCTGATCCAATAGCCTCATTTATGTAGCAGCTGTCAACCCCCCAAGTGCAACAGCAATAAATAATTGGCTTCTGAAGGACCCGAAACCACGACCTGGTTCGTACAGTGCAAGCACCTTCTGAATATGTTCGTGCAGTAGCTGACGTGATGTGCTGATCTGAGTTGGAGTATCTGCTGTGTCACCTTTCCTTTCATTTTTATTCGAACGCTATTTAAAATTCATGCCAACCGGCGCAGAACCTTTGCACTTGGATGATATCCAATCGGGGAAATTGCAAAGAATTCTCCATATTGAGTTGGTCTGTCGCAAACTCTCATTACCTGGCAGTGCATCGATGAGCCTTCAGAACCCATGTCCAGGCAAAGGTTTACTCGAATGATGGCTTATCTGAGGCATCGCTAAGTGCTGGTGCAGCTTCATAGCATCGATTCGATAAGACCACCTGTAAGACCATGTTAACAGTGCTTTTGATGACGGTTAGTCACTTGTTTCGGCCATTCGTTTTATTTCCTATGTGCGCCTTTCTTGAGTTGCCACATCATATGCCATTCGTTTTACAGAGCCATCACGTCTGGAAAAGTTGAAGCTGTGGAGGGAGGAGAAGCAATCGGCCGAGCGGGAGCGTGCCAAAGCATTGAAACCGGTTTTCAAGACTGGTCCTGCGGCACCTATAGATGCTTCATGCACTCATGCATTCCAGCTTGCTCCACTCATAGGAGCTGCTGCTCCATCTATAGCACCGGCTGTAGTAACGACGGCTCATATTGGGAATAAAAAGGTAACTTGCTTGCCCTTATAATATCGCTTGATAGGAGGCCCATGTACCGATGTAATGTATTTCCATCTGTAACTCCACAAATACTATGTGGGTGTTATACAGGAGAGTTTTGTGTAGCACACTCACAGCCTAAGCAGCTTTCGGTACGCATTGGGTAGCCAGCCGACCTTCATCTCACGCAACAAAGAGAAAGTGGGAAGCATTAGCAGAGTCAGGAGAACAGTTGAGGTAGTGAGTAGCTTGGAAGTAGCAGCTTAGAACGGCCTGAAACGATGTGCCATGGCCGGTAGCAGGAGAGTAGTTGTCGTTGCATAAGAATTGTGGAAGTGAGTTCCACAGTTTAGGACCTGCAGAGCAAAAGCTTCTGTTGCCAACTGTCTTCAAGTGCAGGAATGGAAAAGCTAATTAATTTTCCATACAGAACCTGAGGGCACGAGGATGCTGAAACTGGTGAAGCATTTCAGCTATGCATGGAGGAGCCAAGACATGGCTGGCCGTTTTGGTCATGTAAGAACTGTATCCGTTGATCAACCAGCATCCATCCTAGCTCTTTTAGCAAAGGAGACACGTGGTCAAACACCTGGGGATTTACAAACTAGCCTTGCAGCCATATTCTAAGCCAGCTGCAGTGGCCTAGTGGCTTTTTTGATAGCTCAGCCAAAAGATAATTGCAATAATCTAGCCGAGACAGAACTAATAAGCCAGTTAAATATTTTGCAACCCACCGTGGAAAACAGTTCCTCATCTTAGATATGGTTCGGACGTGATGGCTAGCTGTGGAAGTAATCTTCTTAACGATTCTACTCATATAGCAATACCGTGACTTGTCTCACCATTTTGTGGTGTTTCTTTCCTCTTGTCGCCTTGCTCAAATTGCAACGTTGACATTGCATATCGCCGGCTATGGCTAGCGCCAATTGACTGGCTAATAACAAATTGGTCACATTTGGTACCATTTATCTGTACCTGATTTCAAATATTTATTTTGCAAGGCTGTTTGTCTATGCTTTGTCGGTGTCATACTGCGGCTCTGCTCTCGTCAAGATGCAGTAATGTATATAGATAACATCACGTATTTTTGAAATCTCCATATAATACTATATGGCCGTCTCACCTTATTTGTCTATTTTACCGTCATACGGTAAACGCCAGTCGCAGGATAGCCTCCTAATTCTCAGGGAAGGGAGCTACTGAGATGAAGCCTTCTTAAGCCGACCCACCGTGGCATGTTCTCCGTGCCTCTCCCGTATGATCGTCCGCCTGGGCAAAGCAAGTAAAGTGAATTAGCTCCCCCTTTGGCTAAATTCTGGCAACCTCCTTGGCAGGTGTCTCGAAAATGGACACACAGGTTCTAGAAAAGATTTAGCTTTTATTACTATTTAATACTATGTCCCTGGGTCTTAGCCTAGGAGGTAAGGTGCTTGCTCTTGACGACCCAGGTTGTGGGTTCGAGTTCTTAAGTAGGCGATTCTTTATCGCCTGCTGAAAGCGGTTGTTATAGCCATAAAGGCTCCTCTGTCGATATATAAATATGCTATTAAATCAACCAAGCTTTTTATTTTTTTCAAGTGTACGAACTAACCTTCACTCCTCTTATATTTTAGTATAACATTGGAGTGCGACTGTCATTCAGCTTTTCTAAATGCACTTTACTGACCGTACTGAGAGTGATCAGGCGTTTTTAATATCCTGAGGTTGAATTCTGCTTCTTGGATTTGAGTAGTGATATGCATCATGCATACTTAAGCGTTCAAGGAAAAAGATCCTCTCTGTCTCGGGTTCTTGCGAGAGAGAGAGAGAGAGAGAGAGAGAGAGAGAGAGAGAGAGAGAGAGAGAGAGAGAGAGAGAGAGAGAGAGAGAGAGAGAGAGAGAGAGAGCGAGGGAGAGAGAGCGAGGGGGAGAGAGCGAAGGAGAGAGAGGGAGGGAGAGAGAGCGAGGGAGAGAGAGCGAGGGAGAGAGAGCGAGGGAGAGAGAGCAAGGGAGAGAGGGGGAAAGGAGAGAGAGGTAGGGGAGAGAGGTAGGGGAGAGAGCACGATAGTTTGTGAAGCCGGTAGAGGTATCTGTATACAATTTCTTGGTGGTAATCGTGTCACAGTGCTTCTTTATGTTGCATTTGAAGTTATGCCAGAACCGGCTCGTAGTTAAAGTGAACTTGCCGTAACCATTACTTTTTCGCGAGGGCTGTTAGCCATCGAAATAATCTAATGCGATTGAAAATAGGCTAGTTAACCTGATACCGTTTACGGGTCATACTGCACATAAGCCTTCCTGCCTATCTGTACCCTAAGATTTGAACTTGAACTTCTTGTGATAGCTGGCCTGTTCACAGCGATCTTCTGTGAGAGCCTGCTCAACCTTGTTGCAGTCAGCACTGGCAATTTTATGTTGAAGACTGCATATTGGCAGTAGTCCTTATTTCGACTTCTGGTTATACTTGTTGCTAGCACTCGTTTGATCTCTCCATTTTCTGTTTTCACATTGTTTCATCGTCTCGTATGTATCTGCCACAAGTCATCGGCAGGCAGCGGGCTCACATTCAGTAGGAGAGCCTGAAGGCCCGTCGACGTGTTTAAGTCTGATGTACCGAGTCATGGCTTGCAGCTCATGCTTCAGATTGCTCCACGATTTGGGCAAGACTGGGATTCAGACTGAAAATAGAAAGGGAGCAGGCGATGACTCGGATTGAGATGAGTGGAGAGAGAGAGAGAGAGAGAGAGAGAGAGAGAGAGAGAGAGAGAGAGAGAGAGAGAGAGAGAGAGCTAGCGAGACTGTGATGCAGACCGAGACTGTCGGCAGATACCGTTGGCAGTAAGACATACATGAATCGACCAAAAAGCGTGGGCATATAGATAAAGAGCGGAAACGACATGGCAGGCTTGTCGTTCATCCCTAGTAATCAAGGTGGTCATTTTTTTATGCGTGTTGCCTCTTGCTGGTCTTATTTCGCACCGGGAGCACGTCGTGCAGTGCACCGATGTCTTTTCCTAGGCGCAGACGGCACCGGTTGCCCGCCTTGCCACGAGCAAAGATTCGAAGGATGCGACTACAATCAGCATTACTAGCAAGCAGCCGGTGCCCGCTGTTGCTGCGCCCCTCGCCGTCGGTGTCGGTGTCGCGGCAGCGGCAGGTGCTAACAGCGCCAAGCTCAGGCCACCGTCCGGGGGCGCCTCTCGAGCTCTCGCTGCCAGCCGAGTGCCACCCGTGGCCGTGCGACCCGCCGTGGCTAGCGTAGGGAAGCGCTCAGCCGGCTCTGGAAAGGCGGCAGCGGCGACCAGCTGCAACGCAGCATCCGCCGCTGCTGCTGCATGCAAGCCTGCGAGCGGCGGTGTCGCAAAGGCTGGCGGCGCAGTGTCGAGATTGCCGCGTGCTGCAAACGTCGTCGTCGTCGCTGATGGTAAACGGGCCGACGGCTCCCAGTCGGCGAGTGCCCGACCAAAGTTGCCCATCAGAGCCAAGGCCGTGACCACCAAAGCTCAGCCGGCAGCAAAAGCCGCTGCCTCGGTGCCCGGCGGCGGCGGTGCTGCTGCGGCCAAACGTGAGGAATTATTCGGCCAAAAGATAGCTGCCAAATGTGCATCACCTACTACGGGTGAGCTGCTGTGAGCAGCGATTCGCATTTTTACGCTTGCTTTGTTTGTACCTCCTGTATCTCTGTCTGTAACTCCACAAAGCCACAAAGGTTACGTGGGTGTTACACAGGAGAGTTTTGTATACAGCACTCACACCCTAAGCGGCTTTCTATATGCATTCGGTAGTCAACAGACTTCATCTCTTGCAACAAAGAGAAAGTGAGAAGCATAGCTGAGTCAGGAGAGCAGTTGAGGCAGTGAGCAGCATGGAAGTATGAGCTCAGGACGACTGGAAAGGATGTGCCGTAGTCAGCAGCAGGAGAGTCGATGTTGTTTCGGAAGAATTGTGGAAGTGAGTTCCCAAGCAGATCACAGGTGCTGTGCTAAGGCTTCAGATTCAACGTATTTTTAAAGCTGTGTTCACAAGTTCCAAAGTTCCGTTAGTATTGTCCAAATGGAGTGTTATCATCAGTGTGGCAGGAGTGGGCAGACAGGGCTCCACGAGCTGGTCAACTTGTGGCCCATGCACCTAACAGACTTTACTTTTCACTGATGTTTGATAGGCTAACTATTCTGAAGCTGCCTAATCACAAACCACGTGATATACATGGCAGACATGGGCAGAGCCTAATTTGGTGCTGCATTTCCCGTTAGACGTGAGTCTAGATGTGGTTTGCATCATGTCTCTTAGGTATAGATTTAGCTTGCAGCAACCTTATTTTCAGTGACTATTTTGACTCGTTGTTAGCTTCGCATGACCGAATCTGCAGTCGGGTACTGATGGCATACATCTCTTGGAGGCCGGCGGCTATTTTTTTTTTTAATAGAAACGTGCCAACTCATTCCCAGCCCAGCGGTGTCGGAGCCGATATATAGTCAGCCATTCTTGTAGTTCATTTGAGCTGCTCATCGTTGTTATCCTTCCTTTCGAGAATTCCAGGGCTAGCACATGTGATGTATGAAAAAATAGGGAGCAAAAGCTAGTGCATGATGGACCGGCGTTGACCTTGTGAACGACACTAGATAGCCAACTCCTTGAAAATGAGGCAAGTTAGCCGACTTGGTCAAAGGAAAGAGTGGTAATGTGAACGAGGCTTTATGTAAAGATATTATTTTTGTCTGATAATTAACCTGCATGGCATTGGCGTTTGTTTATTTGCTTTGCAATATATTCCTCGTCTGTTTTGTCACACACTTCCTTGCACCATTTCATTTGAGTATGTTGTGTCGTGATTTTCCGAAGTTCCTTAGTTGTTTCAGGGGGAATGTCAAGAAATACTTATACAATTCCGGAAAGTTATGTGGAAGTTGTCAGAACTTCCTATCCTATTTCTAACATGCTTGTCTATTAAAAAAGTACCCTAACCAAATATTTGATTGCCGGACCAATTTTATAAGTATTTTTTTTTGACATTCTTCCAATGAATCTGTAGTATCTTGGGGCTTGCATTTTTACGTGACTTGCTTGTGCACACACCACGATGCTTTTGATTTTTGTAGCCATCGACGTCACAGCAGCTCCTAGTGACAGGAAGGAGGCAAGGATCAGTTTTGCTCCTGCGTTTTTTGAATTCAAAGCTCCCGAAGGCCTTGTTCCACACAACATTCTTGCATTCAACAGGTATGCTCATCCACCACCGAAATATGATCACCTGCTTACTTGTGCTTTACTCGAGTGACAAACGCCTCACACGATCCACTTTACTGGTAGGCCGGCATCCAAAAACTGCCCACAGATAACTGAGATTACTGGTGATGGTGAAGACAAGCAAACTTGTGGCTCGAAAAGTGCAGCCAACACTACACTGGAGCCATGCACATATAATACCCCAATTACTGAGGTAGTTGCATCAAAAAGGTCGTCGGCATCCCAAGCAACCAGAGCTACACCTGCTAAGGAATGGCGTGGTCGATCAGCGTTAGCCCGCCTTGCTAAGGCAGCAACACCTGACGAAAAGATGGATATCATCAGCCGAAGTCCACTTGTGGAGATGGTCCGCAGAACACCAAGAAGCTGCAGTAAGACCGTTAGCCATGTTTACTATATTGTACGTGAAATGAGAATGATCAGGTTACATCGCTGCCACAGTAACTTGTTGCCTAACCTAGCAATCATTATTTGCTTTTTCTTGAAATTCTTGTTCTCTGACTCTTCTCCTCTTTATATTTTGCTTTCGTATGGAGTTAACTACCTGATCACAAATCAAGGTTTAGCTAGTTTTCGGTCAGTAGTGCCTCTTTCACCAACTTTGGGGTTACGTTATGAATGGCCCACTGTTGCTATGGCATAACTATATTGAGTGTATCAGTCACCTCACTGTTTCTAAGTGAACACGCTGCCGTACTAGCCTATCACTGCTGCCATCGTAGGAAGTGCCTATATTGCTGTTAATCGTTCAAGGAGTAGGCTAGACACGTCGAAGTAGATGGCTGCACTACTTGTTTTAGCCTACCTAGATCCTTATAAGATACGATTAGCTCTAACAAACCCAATTCATCTCAAGTATGCCCGTTTTCCAACTGGGTGATGCTTGTTTCAATTTTTGGGCTGGGTTGCTGTCCTGGCTACATAGTTCTTAGGCATGATATTAATGCGAATTTCCAAATGTCAAAGTTCTTCCTTTTTATGGCCGCTAAAGATGATCAGGAAATCATTCCTTGCTGTGCATTTGATCACATATGCCCGTGTGTGCATGCGAGTACATGACTGGAGGATCAAAGGCACCGGTGCCGCTTTGAACCACTCTGTCTACATGCGGCTGCGTGTAGTTGCTCCCTTTTAAAGCGGTGAACCGTTTTGAGTTTAAAAAACTCTGTGCAAGCCGTACTAGACCACATAGCAGCCTTTGTAGCCCACGCAGATTTTATTAGTGTGTTGTTTGTCTTTGACATGCCCTCATCGAAAGTCGGGTTGCACTACTTAAAAAAGAATGAATTGGTCAACCGGAGCTGCCGGATATCCAAGCTCAGTCACGGCTTCAGTAAACCGTGACTGCTGCAGTCAAAATGGAACAGCTATTGCTTCTAGTTAGTGCACGTGGTTGCTGTGGAGTTCGATCATTCAAGCGTGTAATTTCGAGGAATTAAAAAAGTTTGCATGGCTGTGGATTCGAGCAGAAGGGTTTCTCTATGCATCAGCAGTGAGCCTGCTTTTATCGGCCAGTTTTGGTGCCAATACTAGCAAGCCTGGGAGCTAGCAGCTGGACTGCACCACGAAAGCCTTGAATGAAATCGATATGAGCAACCGAGAAGTCGTCCGAATTCTTGAAAGTAGTCTTCGGAGTGGTGAACTACAATCTTTAATCTTACGAGGCTAAAAAGGCATGGAAATATTGCTAGTAGACCATGCTCGGGTCACCTGATGAAGAGAGCCTGGCGACACGACTTTCACCTTCCGGTGCTGAAGGGCCAGCCCCAGAAGGCATCACTCCAGGAGCTGCCTCTGTCACTGGCAACCACTGCAGACATCGCCCCATAGCATCATAGAGATGCTTCGCTGAAGGCTTGCCAGGCATAGCATATTGAGAAGGGTGGCCAAACTCGAGCCACTGCTTCCGAGTGACATAGAGAGGAGCCGCTCTCAGCCGGATCCCGGAACCACTTGTAATACACGGTTGACGAGTGGAGTCCAATTGTATTGACCGAGGAGTCCAAATTTAGGCTATCTGCCAGTAGTAAATGGGGGGGGCATATGTCAGTCGACGAAAAGATTAGATGTACCACCCCGACTGCTTGCAGCCAGCAGAGAAATTCGGCCGGTACTGTCGCTAGTTTGTGAGTGCTTCTGTTCTTGCTCTTTAATATTAGCTGACTTAAGGACCGTCATGTGTACATTGATCTGCTGCAAAATGCTAGGATTCCAAGTGCTAGAACTCGTCTGAGGAACAATCACCTTGTCCATGGGTTTTTATGTCCTTGGGGTGACCCATAACGTGTCTAGAAAAAAGGAGATTATCTTCACATCATATGGCTACCATCGAATCTGGTTCTAAGAGCACCATACTAGCAGGTATGTATAAATACGTTGGAGTGATTTATTCCTAAAAATAATCTTTTTTTCAAGCCTAGAGTTGTTTTTCGAAAGAGGTGCAGGGAAACACAATCACACCATGTGCTAGAGGGTTTAAAGGATTCACACTATGTCTCAGCCTGGCGTCCATTTGGCATCCGCCTGTGTGCTATTCCGTTGAGGGAACGAGGTGAATTCGACGAGGGCATGTCTCGAGCCCTTCACATGCATTGAAGTAGCAACATCTGTACTCTTCTTGAAATGAGTGAAGGCTGTGTGAGATTTATTTAACTTGGCTAATTATGCAGTGAGAGTTTCCCGTCGAAGAGGTCCCATGTAACAAAAAGATGCAGCCTGAGCACTTATCACAGATGAGACCTGCACTCTTCCATAGGAAGCCTCGATTGACGAAGCTGTCACAAGAGCTGGAAGCCACTACAAAATAAGAGAACTGAATCTTATACTAGGTATTTTGCATAAGCTCGAATTGAAGCAAGTCGACTGATTAGTGATAACAAATACGAAATTTTAGTTCTCGTAGGTACATAAAAAGGCATTTCCTACTATGGACGGGCTAAAGGTCTTAAATAGCCAATGGGTGTTACAGGTACTGTGTGACTATTTGTAGTAGGCTTTTCACGAGTTAGCTGATAGGGGCATCATTTTATGGGGGGGGGGGGCATGTGCTAAATTAACGTCCTTAGTTCGCTCTATGGCTTCCTAAGCTGTTGCTTGATTGATACCGTTTTACAGTGGAAGAGATAATCAAGACTGTGTATGTATGTGCACCAACTGACTTATACGATGCTTCTTAAAATGGGAGAATGTGAAGAGGCTGTTGCTGTTGTTATCTTTTTTTATGCTATGTGCCCCTTTGAGTGCACATATCACAACCTCTACACTGAATCCTGTTCAAAGCTGCCTCCTGCTTATAATCACCAATTCGTGCTTTGAAACCGGCCGACATGCTATTGCGTGCATGTGCTGTTCGTATGTAGGCCTGCACGATGCGACATTAACGGATAGCCTGTGTATCTTGTAGCAGCACAGCCACCGATGATTGTCGACGGTGAAGATGCGAGTGCCCGCATTAGCCCAGCCTTCATCTCTCCTGCTCCTCTGCTGTTTTGCTTGACTGATGATGATGAAATGTCGGATGCAGCAGCTTTGGTCAGCCTCCCTGGTGAGTCCAAGTCTCGAATTAAATGTTCACTTGCTGGCCCATATGGTTGACTAAGTCTTATTTGCTCTGATTGATTGCTGATTGATTGATCGATCGTAGCCATCTTCTTATGGTTATACCTCACCAAAGTCTTACCAATTTGCAATTGCATAGTAATGGCGTAGTTGCTAAGTTCACTTTTGATGCAAAGCTCACATTTTGGCTCTTCGTAAAGGCAGTCGAATCGCTGGTCTTTTGCATGGCGATTGGCGATAGTGTGACGCTAGGAAATGAGCATAGCCGGTGCACTGTTGTTTTCTTACTACTGCGGGCGCCTAAGTGCATCAAAAAAGGGCAATTCAGTCATTTTTAAGGTGCTATAACCTAGGAGAATTCTTCAGTTTTTAAATGAATTTTATGAGTTGAAGATGTATTCTCTCTTAATTTTTCTGGGTTGGGCACAGTAGTTTGTTAATTGGGCACTTTAGTCCTTTGAACTTTGGTCTAATTCATGGTACACTGTGCCTGCTGCTTGCGGATGTTACCTCACTCAATCATTTGGAATGCTGAATATACAACATCTATAAAGTGCCTAGAAAGAGATTCAGTTCTCAGAGGGTGCTATGCAAAATTATTATTATTATGGTCAAATGCCTACTAGTCATGTTAGTTAAGGGTCACGGATACTTTTGTGCTCGAACGTATCTAGAATAACCAGCCACATGTGGTCGATAATATAAAGGTTTCGACTTTAAAACCCAATATTAAGTTCAACCGGTATATTTACTTATGTAGATTCACTGATGCTGTTTTCTTGGAAGCAGTTGATGCTTTGATCTGGTAAGTGTGTGGAGTAGCCCTGTTTGTGTACATCTTAATGATCTACGATCACCAACCGTACGTACTACTTATCTAAGGGGTCGTAGTAATGCAACACGGTTTGTGGAATGGTCAACACACCTCATTTTTCACGAAATGGATGACATGAAGTGGCAGCTGACTGTTTTTTTTTATTGCTTGTAAGTATCAAACAGTACGTGGCTACAGGGTTGTCTGATCTACTCACAAGGTAAGCCTTTTAGCAGTACCAAGCAATGAGGCTTGAACTAAGAAGTTGCTTCAGGAAAGTGCTCATATCTTGGTAAATACTGTGAACGGATGTGATCGGGTGGAGAAACTTCTTTGTTGATTACTGCAGCCCATAAAGAAGTTAAGCATGAAGGGGCTTCGTCAGCTATGAGAACGTTGATATAGTCGTGGTGGAGCCTAGCAGATGGTCATCGGATTGTCCTCTTTGTAATTAATTGAAAGCACACTTGAAAGGTTTCCTTATTATCTGCATGCATGTGATTTCTTGCAAAGGCCATTATGCCCCTTTGCTGTGGTATGGGTATGCATATTCCCGAGAGTTGCTAATCCGGTGCCTACAAAGATAAAGTCTGAAGCAAAATATGCAATTTGTGTCTGAATGGATGCGAAAGTAGCATTTCTTGCACATCTGTCTGCGAGAAACAGGGCCATCGGCATCTAGAACAGCATGGTTTGAGCCTGCAAGCAGCAACGGTCACGTGATATAATAATGTGCCATTGCTGTTGCTGTCTGTGATTGTGGTATTTGTTCGAGACTCTCACATATATCACTAATCTCTGTCTATTTACCTCTGTATGGTTTCAGAGAGCAAGATTGCTTCCGATGATAAAGCTAGCAAGGTACAGTACTTTAAAAGTCTACTTATATCACAGACTAAGAAGCTGAACGATTTATCGGACCAGTGGAACACAATTCTGTCATCTGGTGATGAGCGTTTGACCGACGAAAGTAAGATTAATGAAGATATGTCTTTATTCGTACTCGGCAGTTTAATTTTTCTAATATTTATTATGACAGCATCACTGTAAAAATATGTTAGGCAGCAATGACCGTAAACTTGGTTAAGCTCTGTTAGTTTATGTAACTAATGTGCATCCCATCTTGTTTAGCCCAGTGGTTAAGGTGCGAGCCTTTAACGACCCTGGTCAAGACGAATGCATTTGATTATCTAGGTCGTTGGCTGAGCCCCGAGGCATATATGAATTGTCTGAATATAGATTAAGTTCTCTTATTTCGCCATATAAATTAATTATGTTATATTATATTATCTGGTACGGTACCTCGGTGCCTTCTTATGTTGCTGGTGAGCAGGCAAGTGTAGTGTGCAAGCTTGAGCATTAGGTATTAGATATCTCGGTACTTTATGGGACCGATGTTAGATGGTTTTTGTTAGTGTATGCAACCGATGATGCTCGATAAAAGAGGCTGACCGGAGTGACTACCTATGATGTTTCGTATAGAGGATGTCTAATCGGTAGTTGTTTGTTACTCGTGGCCATACTAGATGAATGCATGCTTTTTTTATTCTTGCCGATCATTTGCTCAGTTTTATAGCTAAAGAAGACACTTCTCTTATCGGCTCTCGGACTCCAAAGACAGCTTCACTAAACTGCATGCTTTGCAACGTGCATATCTTTTGAACTGTGAAACTGGCAAACGTGTTGTATGAGCTCAGGCTGATGGATTTGTACTATGCTTTGCAAACTGTATAGCAAGCAGCCAGTTACTTTGAAAATAAGCATAAACTCATTTAGGGCCTTAAATAATCCACTAGCTCACGTTTCTACTTTTATCGTACTTGCACTCTCATGCTTCATCAGAATCATGCAGATATCGCCACTTTTGACGCTAGGCGAAGTAAATGAATTTTTTTGAGGAGCCGTAAGTGATGCATCTAACTTTACATCACTGTCAGTCGGCCTATCATGTATCAGGCCAGTATTAATTTCAAATGACTTCAGTACTTGCACTAGCTGCTAAGGAACTACATATGTACTCAGTCATTCATGGTTGCTTAGCAGTGCTTACAGCTGGTTTCGGAGTTAAACTCCATTAGCCTGGACCTAATCAGGTCGTCCACCGAGCAGAGGATGCAGTCTTTGGTCTTCGACCACTCAGGAGTAACGACTGCAGCGTGGCAATAGAATTAATTAAAAAATGCATCACTTTAATTCAGGAAGTGCACCAATGTTTGGCTTGAGGACTTAAATAGTCATTTAAAGCCATGGGTTTAGGTAGTATGCTGAATGCAGTAGAACAGAGTCTCAAAAGTTCAATCGGCCGAGCACGGGCTTAGAAACCGGAGGTTTTTGCATAGTTCCTGGCTCAAGGTAAGTTTTTTCTCACTTAGCTGCACGGCAGACGACCAGTGCTTGTTCTTTGTTAACAAATATGACCGCCACGACTGATTTGTTGCTCTGCAAATAATTGCTTCAGATCGATAGACGGATCTGACACGAAGGCTGTCATCCATAGGTGTGACCTAACCCGAGTTCAGCGATTTGTCTAGTGTACGGTGTAATAAACTGAACGGAATATATATATATATATATATATATATATATATATTCATATTCATTTGTATAGCACCTTAGAACTTTATCTCTATCCTGACGCTTCACATATGCCCTAGGGCTCGAGCCCACGACCTCGGCCAAACGTTGGTCAGGGCGAGCACCTTAACCACTGAGCCAAACCAGCCCGGCAAATCTGGCTGGGACATCCGATACCCCTGGGTGAGTGGGTTGGCTAAACAGCTGCTAGTGAGTTGCCGTGTGAGGACGTTTCGACATCTTGCCCGGTGGCTAATAAATAGGGTTTGTTTGGCATAACGGATGACAGGCATAACGAACGATAAAAGAGGGGGAGCGTGCTAAGCCATTTTATCGAATTGCCATGACCTCATGGCTTGCCATTGTAGTTCAAGGACAGATAAGGACGACCATAGGGCAAGCACAGCTACTCATAGCTGAACGCTTTGAGCAGTTCTCTGGGCTGGTCAGTGCGTGCGAAAATGGGACCGGTGAAAAGGAGACGACAACGACAGACCTTCATGGCTTTTGGGACATGATTGAGATCCAGGTATATGAGCCTGACATGGGTAGAGATTAAAACTTTCGCTTTTTGCCGTGTCTGCATTACGAAATACTTCGTTGCTTCGTGACAGGTTCAGGATGTCTTGAACAAATTCGTCTCTCTCGATAAACTGCAAGGTCGCGGATTTGTGCCCGAGGAGTGCCCGCCGTCACCGACCGTCTCAAGTGCGGGCCAACTGCCAGCACGCAGGACAGCAGTCGTACGATAATCAATTTTTTCTATGCATTTGCTGCTGCTGACCGCTTGACCTGGCATTGAAATTCGGAATGCTTAGGGACCACTGTGTTGACAGGCAAAAAAAATTTAGGAGGGATCGTTGTTGTAGCTTGTGTGACATGGCCTTTTGTCTAACAAAGGTGTCTTTAACAGAAGCATCGAGCAGCACGTTGCCGGCTCTAGACTCAATGCAAATACCTTGCACTTGGACGCTTGGTTATCACTTCACCCTCTGCATCTTTTCTTTTTGACTCCCAGTGCCAATATTGCTGTTTTTTTCATCACTATTTATAGGGACAGATAGAAAAAATGCCTAGTAAATGAAAAAATCTCTTTCGTCTCCATCACACATTGGTGATTCTGTTGCATGCTCTGCCTAGTAAATGAAAAAATCTCTTTCGTCTCCATCCCATATTGGTGGTTCTGTGGCATTCTCCGTGGTCTGTGTTGCAAGCAGTATATTCGTTGCCACTTTTTTTGCACATTTAAGAGCAAGGGACGGAAACATCCAGTGGCTGCCGACAAAGCTATGCCTGATCCCACTGCTGGCCCTGCTGTAAAGGTTGCTGGAAAGTCCAAGTTTGCACTCTTCAAAGAGCAAAAACTAAGGGAACAGGCATTGGCACACACTACTGCTGCTGCTACCGCTACAGTTGCTGCTGTCGTTGATGTGCAGTCGTCCAGTGATGATGGTAGGTGACCATTTGCTTCACCTCGTGAAGCTCTCTGACACGCCTTTGGCAGGCTTCGGTGCTGCCCTCTCGATCGAGGGCAGCACCGAAGCCTGCCAAAGGCGTGTCAGAGAGCTTCACGAGGTGAACATGAACACTGCGACTCGCACTTGCCCGACACGCCCATGCGTGGCCCGCAGGCATGCCAGCTCACGTTGGTTTCTCGCGTTCTCGTAGCCTCGACCTTGGCCGCTTCGCCGAAGCCACTCAAAGCAGCTGTACGCAGCCCGGCTGAAGGTCGATGCGGCGGTGCTGCGGCTATCTCCGAGTGCCGCGATCTGCCAGCCGCCGTCCAAGCGTCGGGCTCGCCTTCTCTTCGACCTCGGTCGTCCATAGCGCGCCGTCGGCGATCAATGGCTGTGGCTGCTGCTGCTGCCGAGACTCCACAGAAGCAACAGACGGCATTAGTCCCGGCCAGCATGACTACACCCCTGGCAGCCACGCCCAAGAGTGCGGCCAGCCCGGCCCAGCTGCTGTCGGCTCATGCCAGGCCTCTGCAACCTGCTCTGCGCGACATAAGCAACAGAGGTAAAGACTGCGCCACCGGACGGACGAGCAAGAAGGCTCGTTTCAGCGAAGCCACCATCTCCCCTAAGGAAGCCCTCGGCATGGCGGTGTACCGCACGACGCCGCACATCCGGCGACTTTCTGAGCACAGCGGCAGGCGCTGTAAGTGCCCGTCCTTTCCCCCTGCTACGTTTACCTGCCGAATGCTGCTGCTGCTTGCTGGACAGCTGCCGCATGCATGCTTGATCTCTTCGAGAGCCCCCCACCATCATTGACTAGGAATTTTTTTTTTATTTTCATCATCGTAATTTAGGATGGGTATGTCCTGTCTGGGTGGGATGGGTATGTCCTCTCTGCTTGCGTAAAGCTTCACTTGCTTTGTTCGGGTGATCTGCTAGCCCAGCAGAGCACGGAGCAGCAGCAGCAGCAGTAGCGGCACCTTTAGCGCGCGCATCGCTCTAGCTAGCGTGTTCGTTTTGCTAATGGCCAGCTGGCTGTTTTTAGCCGCTGGACCTCAAGAGGCCGAGAATGTGACGTCGGTATTCTCTCCTCTCGATCCCGACGAGCCGAGCACTCCGTCGTCGGGTGCCAGGCGCAGCATGCGCCTGTTCACCAACCAGGCAAGGCATGCCAGCGATGGCTGTGATGCAGTGGCCGAGCCGTCGCCTCGAGTCGCAGTGATCGCCCCCGGGTCGGTGCCGAGGCGCACCAGCAGGAGGCTGTCGGTCCGAGTGGCCACGCCAGACCGGAAATCTGCTCTCTTGGCTCCGACTTTGAAGGACGATGATCAGTTTGCTGCTCGCTTCCTGGTGCCCACGACTCCGTGCCAGTCGACTGGGCGCCAGTCCTCCAGTACGTATTTCGGCGCTGTTTACTCGTGGATGCGATCAATTACTGGTCGCCATTGCACGTTCTCAGTTCTGTATGGGCAGTCTTTGTTTATGGTTCATCTTAATGCTATCTTTTAAGGAAGCCTCCGGGTGTACGGTCAGCCAGACACTACCTTGCCACTCGTGCAGAGCCTAAGACTTGACGATTATGACCTCTCCTCGGAGGTGAGGCTGCACGGTCGTTAACTGGCTGTTTCGTGTTAGGCCTCTCTTTCATTGAACTATGGCTGATTGTGCTTTGACTGAAAGACGTTTCTCATCGATGCCCACACGTAGAGCAGTGTTGCCAATGTGGTCTGTGTTGGACATCCATTGCACTCCTCTTTGTCATGGTGCCCTACAGCGACATATATTCATAACAATAATAGTAAAAAAATAATAACAATAATAAAACATTATAAGCTCTTAGAGAACTAAACCTCTTTCCTGCCACTTCCAATAATCCAGTAAGGAAGCATGTAAACTAAATTATGATAGTAATGCATACAATTACAGCTTTCATAAGCACTTTCAGGTATAGGGCGATTCATATGGTTGAAGTGCATGCTGTGGGAAGGAGGTAGGTTTTTAGTTTTACCGTCAATGTTTGTGGATGTCGTGATGTAATGTACAAACACTAGGTGGTGTTATGCAGGAGCGTTTTCCACTGAGCACTTGAAGCTGAAAAGGCTTTTGGTATGCATATGCGGTAGCCAACAGACTTCATCTCGTGCAACAAGGAGAAAGTCGGAAACATACCTGAGTTAGGAGGGATGATAATTAGCATGCATTGTACTCTGTATCAAGGCAGCTATCCAAATATCTATCAGAGGTAGACTTATGCTGGCAGCCTTGCAGCATGCATTCCCAACGTGCTCGACTGGCCTGCCTCTGCAAAGCTCCAGAGTATGTGCATACATCTCCGTCTGTAACTCCACGTAGAAAACTACGTATCGAGGTTGAGAGCGGTGTATAGTGTTTTAGAGATTTAAAGTGGCTTTTCTTGCACATACGGTAGTTAGCAGACTTCGTCTTGCTCAACTAAGAGAATGCAAGAAGCATGCTTGTTTACAAAAGTGTCGTCCCATTTAATGAAGTTCAGGCTACACCTTTTGTGCTGAGTGCCGCGGCTAGGCTGATTTTAGTTCCAAGAGATTCTGTCTCACTGCCCCCTGTGCTAGAGAAGGTGCAGTGGCTACCGGTTCACCAGCAGATACTAAGTAGGACCTTTACTGGACGGCTGCAGAAGCGGCAGCCTTGCCGTGTACTCGGGTCCTCTCAGTTAAATTAAAGAAAACTTAACCGCTCCTCAAAATTTCTCTTTTCTCACTACAAGGCTGTCAGCAACAGGAGTTTAGCTCTGCGATTCCTTCACCTTCTCTGTGTCCTATGCTGCTACAGCTATGCTACTCCCTCAACAATACTAAAGGGGCGCAGAACCTTTTACCAGTCCCTAATATCAAGATGCTGGGCGACCCGATGCTGTCTGACTGTTCACACCATGCTTTTTGTAGGTTATGCCCGTGACGTCTCCTTTGCTTGGATTGACACCAACCTCGCCCGGAGCCCCACGACCCAGCGACCTAATGGCATTCTCGCCCGATTTTGGCAAATGTGACAGGTAGGGCCGTTTTTACCATATACGACTTCCGCTGGTTGCTAGATTAGTCGGGGAAAAATAACGACAGAGCAATGCGTGTACTCAGTGCGCACAGGTAGGTTTTGTGGCCGATTGCTCTCCGATTGCTTTGTCTTTGACTCAGTGCCTTGCCAAACATGTTTAAGGCATGACGAAATGCGCATTCGAATCCAGGCGAAGCACATGCTCCTGCGCGCCGAAGCTTATTCATTGCCAGCTCATTACTATGCGGCTGGCTATTCAGTAAAGACGAATGCGAAGCTTTTTAAAGTGGTGTGAATGTGTGATGCAAAATGGATACAGGTAGGTCAGGTGCCTGCACAGCAAACAGAAGGTGGCTCGTTGCATACTGAGCTATACACCACCAGTATAGACCGGTATAGACCAGTATAGAGCACTTTACATTTGCTGCAAAGGAAGCATGATCGAATGATTAGTGGAAGCATGCTCAATAAACAACAAGAATAATACGGCTAGGGGGGACATGCACAGGGTCAGCATGCAGGTATGGTTAGTGGCAGCATGCACAGTGTCAGCACGCATAAGCACATAAAGGACGAATCACTCACAGGGACCCACTAAATGCTGTGATGAATAGATGGGGTTTTAGTTTCTTTTTTATACACGGTAAAGTCAGGAGATGTCGTGATGCAAGTCGGGAGTGAGTTCCAGGTTTTGGGAGCATACGAACTAAAGACTTGGTCACCAAAGAATTTGAGGTTCAGACGAGGTATCGGCCAACGATTAGATTCCGAAAAGTTGGTGTTACGATGCTTAGCCTGGCGGGAAGTAGATCTGATAGGTAGGCTGGAACCAAATAATGAAGGGACTTATAAGTGAGGGACAAAACCTTGAAATCAATGCGTTGCTTGGCTGGGAGCCAGTGCAGGTCGGTGAGAAGTGGTGTGATGTGGCAACTGCGACGCTCATGACAGACAAGCCTAGCTGCGGAGTTTTGCACCGTTTGTAATCGCCTGATTGCACATGCCAGTAGGCCAGCAAGCAGTGAGTTGCAGAAGTCAAGACGGGATGTCACAAATGCATGGACCAATTTAGATCTGGCATCCCTGTCTAAACAAGCCCGAATTTGATCAATTTTGCATAGCTGAAAGCAGGCAGACTTTACTGTGGAGCTGATGTGGTCGTCTATTGAAAGGTCACTTAGGAACATGATGCGTAGATTTCGTGCAGATACAACAGGAGATATGCTGGCAGAACCGATTTTGAGTGTCAGCCTTTCCAATTTCTGAACCATGCTTAGTTTGCTCATGACTAGTAGGTTGGTTTTATCACCATTCAATTTCTGAAAAGTTGCTGCCATCCTTGTGTGGATGTCATCAATACATACAGCAAGCGAGTTGAGAATTTGACGTGCTGGAGGTCTGGGAGTGATCAAAGCAAAGGTACAATACCACACAGCTGATAACAAATATAGCTTTGACGTTGAGTTTTTATTTAAAAAGTCGAATGCTTTCATTGCTGAAGGAGCTACCGTGGCTCTTGGTTTATCAATGGACAGATGACAATTCTTTCTAAGATCCACAGGCTTTCTCCCCCTTCCTGCAATGACTTGGCTTCTTTGTATCCATGTGAACTGCTTCAGCAGTTTTAGCCTCCTCTGTGGAATTAGTTGTTCGATTCTTTTGCTGGAAAACCGTCGGCAGTGGAAGATTTTGCTTTCCAGGTCCTAGACTGAGGAATCTGGTAGCACAATTCTTCCTAACGAACTCCTCTCCTTTGACGCCGACTGTGCTACATCCTTTCCAGTTGTCCTGAGCTGCTACTTCCATGCTACTCGCGTCCTCGACTGCTGACTCAGCTATGCTTCTTACTTACTCTTTTGTTGTGTGAGATGCGTGTTGCTTGAGATAAAGCCGGTTATCACATTCCCAGTGAAACATCCCCCCATATAGGCTTTGAGTGCACTATAGAAAACTCTCAAGCGTTACACCCACTTGATCTTTATGGCTATATGCAGTTACAAATGGAGGTTCGTACATAAATGCAAGGCTAGGCTGAGGGTCGTAGAGCTTTTTGGCTATCATTATGCGAGATCACAGATTCAGGTGGCCGTTCCAGGTATCAGTCTTTATAAACAGCCACCTGCTGTAGAGTGGTTGAGGTTGTAGATAATGGCTTGCGGTTGATGACTTAGAAGTTGAGTAGCAAATTCATGTATGGGTAGCATCCGTCGGGACACAGAGGCTGCCTCCAGCGGTCTAGTGGTTTTGGAACGGAAAATGGCTCAATGGTGCAAAACAATGCATGGATGGAGTTAAAGGGCTGCTTGAGGAGTACTTATAATAATAATAGTAGTAATGTACTTGATAGAGTGCCCTCAGAGAACTCAATCTCTTTCTAGATGCTTTACATTTGCTGCAAAGAGAAATGCAATTGAATGGCAAGTAATATCATGCTTGATAAACAAACAAAATGAACAACATGGATAGGGATGACATGCATAGGGTCAGCATGCAAATGTGGTTAGTGGCAGCATGCACAGTGTCAGCATGCATAAGCACATAAAGGACGAATCGCAGCAACCTACTAAATGCTGTCATAAATAGGTGCGTTTTCAAGTTCTTTTTAAATGTGGTCAAGTGAGGCAATGTCGCGACGCAAGTCGGAAGTGAGTGAGACAGGGCATAATCCCTCTACACCGGCGTCGTCTAGAGTGGGTAGACTGGGCTTCACCGGCATGGTTTCTGACTATAGTGCTCTGTGTTGGAGTCAGGAGACTTGTTGCTCGGTCGGGCTACCCAGCATGGTGACAGGTTTCCATAGACTGTCTCAATCACTCTGTCTGGACTAGCCTAGTTAGTCTCTTTAAAAAGACCATCTTACTGAATCATTAAGGGAGCCAATTTTTATTGCTGTTTAAAATTGAGGGGAAAAGTAATGAGTAAGTGAGTTTTATGAACCCTCAGATATGTTTTCGTATTTTTTTAGCTTTCGAAATACCCCAATTTTTGTTTGTGCACCCTTTGGGGTAAGTTGACCCTGGTTGCCGGGGTAAGTTAACTGTTTGCCGACCCTTGGCCGATGCTCAGAAATTACTCCTCATCAACTCGGTAGTTTTTTTTGCAGCCCCTGTCAATTTTACAACCTTACAGTTCTTGAAAATCTAGCTATGCCACAACAATTATTAGAGCATGTCCGCTCAGTAGAAATGAACATACCAAGGAAATTCGTTTGCATACACTGCGTTCTAGGGCGACCGAGTAACCTACAGCAATACAACAAAACCTGGCTGCTTCCAGGTCAGGCAAAATGCAGCAACCGGTTTTACTGTGGTCGAAGTTGGTGCTCTAAAGGCATAGGTTTGCTCTCTCTGCGTGTTTGGGCTCTGTCAGCTACATTCTTATTTAATTCGAGCAGCTAAACAGATAATTAAACATGTTGGCTTTGAAAAGCTTGGCTGCAAGACCTGATGGAAAATTGAATCTTGCCATTAGAGTGCTAATGTCTTGTCTTAGCTTAAGTAATGCAGGTAACTGTTGTTAATGGGAATGTTGTGGCCTATCTATGAAGCCCTGCAAGTGATTCACCTTCAATCGAGTGTTTTTACAGCACTCATTAGCAGCCGTCGACCGTTATCATAAGTAATGCTCACACGGTCTCCCGTGATTTGAAAATAGCGGTATATTTATCTTCTGTTGGCATGGTAGTGTTGTCACATATACTTGGCTTCCCTTCAGTGAGGAGGCAGATTCAGGTGTATGTACCGTCTTAGCGTTGTAGCCCATTGGATAATACTAATAGCTCACCCGTTTGCGAAACTTTACGATGCCGAATCGACAGTGTCGTTAGTGTCGAAACGCTGTGCTTGCCGCACTTCTATGCCGTCTCATGTTGTAAACTGAGACAAGAATGCATGCTTTGATAAGCTAGGACTGTGTTTTTTTTGTTGCATGCTCATCTAGCTGTAGTTTTCTGCATGTCTAATTCCGGTGTTGTTACCGATAGTGCATGCATTTTGATCTGTCTGTGATTGCAATGCTGTGCAGTTCTGTGCACTTGACGTTGTAGCGACACTGACAGGATGCCACCTCCTAGACGTTCCCTCAGACGTCAAACAGGCATGCGTGCTCCCCGAGACAGCTGGCTGATGCATTTCTAGTGTATTTGCCGACTGGATTTTGCAAGTCGATTTACTCGTGCAATTAAGATACCAACTTGTTTGTGTGGAGTCGGGACGGTTAACTAAACGTGCTCTTCTTTGTGTGTCTTCGGTGCTACCGAGGATCATGTAAAAGTACCAACGACCGCCAAGCAACTAATAGTAATATGTAAGCCTCTTCTACTTGTATGATTTATTCGTGTGCTTACTGTTGCTCTAAGCATGTCTGTGGCTGCTTAGTTTTAATTTAATATAAGGAAGCTGCTTCTCCAAGGTGTTTTGAGCATTAGTTAATTGACTGCGAGCGATTTATTTTAAAGCAATTCTGACACTATCTTACGTTGATGGCTCAATGATTCGTTATGTGAAGTCATGCAACAATCGATGTTATTTATGCTATTCTTCCTACCCCCATAGCCATTTACTGGGACTACAGTCCTTCAGCAGATGACCTTTGAGGTAAGTATTTTCAAAACTTACCAATCTTGACTGATTAAATTGATGTAAACGTACTCCCAAAATTTTTTATTAAATAGTTCGGGATTATAATGTAATGTATCTCTACCTGAAGCTCCACCAAGCCTACGTGGGTGTTATGCAAGAGTTTTATGTAGCTCACTTACAGCCTGAGCAGCTTTCGGTACGCATTCGGTAGCCAGCAGACATCATCTCACACAACAAAGAGAAGTGAGACGAATAGCTGAGTCAGGAGAGAAATTGAGGTAGTGAGTAGCATGGAAGTAGCATCATAAGGCGGCTGGAAAGGATGTGCCATAGTCGGCAGCAGGAGAGTAGTTGTCGTTGCGTAAGAATCGTGGATGCGAGTTCCACAGTCCTAGGACCTGCAGAGCTAAAGTTTCTGTCACCAATGGTCTTCAAGTGAAGGGATGGAGCAGCTAATTTATTGTCTATACTGGACCTGAGGGCACGAGGAGGCTGAAACTGGTGCAGCAGTTTAGCTAGGTATGAAGGAGCCAAGCCGTGGCAGGCCTTATGGGTCAGTGTAAGGACTTTGCTCTGTATCCGTTGGTCAACCGACAGCCATCCAAGGTCTTTTAGCAAAAGAGACACACGGTCATACCTGTAGAATTTGTAAACTAGCCTTGCCATCAAATTAATCCTCAGCTACAGTGGTCTAGTGGCTTTTTTCGGCAGCCCAGCCAAAAGAGAGTTACAATAATCTGGCCGAGATTGTACTAAGAAGCTAGTTCAATTCTTCGCAAGACACCGTGCAAGATAGTTCCTGATCTTAGATATTGGTCTTCTTAACAAAGCTTTCAAAATCTAGGCAGCTGTCGAAGACAACACATTCTGAGCACATGGACATAGTCGCACAACAGCAGTTGGGGTGTCCTATGACCAGCAGTTCCGTTGTATTGTCGTTTAGTTTTAGGAAATTTGCTGACTTCCAGGATCGAATGTCTGCAAGGCAAGCATTCAGTTCATCGGTCACTGCAACAGATTCCGATGGTATAAATGGCTAATACTGCTGAGTATCGTCAGCATAAAAGTGATATCCTATTTCATGGGCTTGAATTACCTTCCCCAGAGGTTCAGTATTAATGAAGAACAGTTTCCCATCTTGCCTAGGCATCACTAGCACTGCACTACAATGGTTTAAGTCTTATCTCAGTTGGATACTTATTGATATCAACGTGAAAAGATCAACCGAGCAATCACTGAAGTATATGGGTACCGCAGGGCTCTGTGCTTGATCGGCTTTTGTTCTCAGTTCATACTCTCCCTCCTGCCTATGTTATTTCCAGGCACAACCCAGGCTTTCACTTTTATGCAGATGACACTCAGTTGCACCATTTCTTCAATTCCTCCCAGCCTTACAGCTCTACTTTCTGCTGCGTGTATGTATTGCTGACGTCCACGCATGGATGGCTGCAAACTTTCTTAAATTAAAGGACGATAAAACAACTTACTAGTTATGGGCAAACCAAGTTTAACTCAGAAATTGGACATTTAACGCTAAAATTATGCTTTGACAGCATATCTCTAGCTGCATCTGCACGAAATCTAAACGTTCTGTTCCAACGCATTAGATGAGCATATCATCTCCACAGTCAAGTCTGCCTACTTTCAGTTGCATAACATTGCTAAAATTCGGGCTTGCTTAGTCAGGGATACTGCTCCCAACTTGGTCCGTTCATTTAATCGTCTAATCATCTAAACTTTTGCAATTCACTGCTTGCTGGTCTATCGGCCTATGCAACCAGGTGCTTATAGTTGGTATACAACTCTGCAGCTGGGTATGTCTGTCGTGAACATCGCAGTTGCCACATTACACCACTCCTCCCTGACCTGCACTGGCTTCCAATCATGCAGATTATCAACTTCAAGGTTCTGTCACTCACTTGCAGGTCCCTTCATTCTCAGACTCCAGCCTACCTATTAGAACAACTCCTCTTCCAGGCAAGACATCTCGCCACCGGCTTTCCTGAATCAAATCGTTTAGCCACAGCTCATCCGAACGCTAAATCCTTTGGAAACCGCAACTTTTGTTTACATGCTCCTAAAGCCCGGAACTAACTCGACTTACAACGGAACTAACTCTCGACTTACAATTTATCTCAGCATTAAATGGGTCCTTGTGACTCGTCCTTTGTTAGCTCATGGTACTCACTACCTCATGTTCCTCCTGACTCTGCTATGCTTCCCACTTTCTCTTTGTTGCGTAAGACGAAGTCTGTCGGTAACCGAATGCATACCAAGATCTGCTTAGGCTGTGAGTGCGCTATACAAAACTCTCCTGTGTAACACCCACATAGTCTTTACGGCTTTGTGGAGTTACAGACGGATTTACATTCCATTACATGGGTGCTGACACTGTGCATGCTGCCACTAACCATATTTGCATGCTGACCCTGTGCATGTCACCTCTAACCATGTTATACTTGTTTTTATTGGATTCACCAAAAAGTACTTCACCTGCCAGGCAGTTTGCATACGGTCATCTTGCTGCCATATGTAGCGACCCCGAAGTATTTGAGCCTTGAAATCCACTTCTCTTGACCAATGATGACTTGAGTAAAGTACTTTTTGACGAATCCTTGTTTGTTGCTGGTGCAATAGTATGGCTCAGCAAGCCACTTGATGAAAACCCTATACACTTTTATGGAGCAATATCGACAGGCGGCAGAGGCCAGGTGTTCAGCCTACACCAGTAGCCAATCTTTTCAGTAAAGTTCAGGCTCTTAGGGAAGTGCTATTGTCGACGTGACAGCACAGAAGCTGGTAGCTTTTATTCCTGGCCAGACAAAGAGGATCATAAAGAATTGTTGTAGGACAACATCAAACTAAACACATACACACCAATAGCAGATGTGTTGGTTTTTGGGTTGTCAATAAATATTTTCACATGCTTCGCATAACTTTTGCACGCCTGACGTCGGAGAAACCCCTCTTCTTACCCGAACAAGCTTACAGCCACAGCAGTGGCGGCCATACTGTGAAGATTTTTGCGCCTGAGCGTATGTTAAGTGCCTATATAGAGATTCAGTTCTGAGGGCGCTATACAAATGTCTTATTATTATTAACATCATTATTAGTAATGTCATAATTTGTGGCGCCATAAGAGAACCAAAGCTCTGTTCAGACACTGCAACTCGTTGCAAGAGAATCAATAATCAAGGGTTAATGACGTGGAGGGTATCATGATTAGACGAGCATGCGAACGCACACTAAAAGACATCCAGGGCCACCGGTTAGTAGGACCCTTGATTGGGAACATGTCCCAAGTCATGCACAAATGAGTATGCAAAACAATGAGAATAAAAAACTAGCTCACAGCTCACCAGCTTATCTATACACGAGATGCTCGGATAACGAATCCTTCAGCTGGACAAGACTGATAAGCTTTAACTGTGAGTTGCTTATCTCAGGCAGACATACGAATAGTACTTAAGTAAGTTAAGCGACGAGACAGAAACGCCACTTGAAGATAGCAACACGTCAGAGCCATAGGACACGAAGCCAGTACCAGCTCGCCACCGACATAATATATTGTGCCGCGTGCATGCACTAACATACAGCATGATGTTCACGCTGACACCAACTTACAATAAATAATAAACGTGCTGATCGGCGCTAATATGCATGCGCTGCATTGCTGGCACGAAAAGTCGTACAGCCGGTCACTAGCGAGGGAGTATGCGAGCCGAGCTACGAATACCGATGCTGGCATGTATTTTCCGCCACGGCAGCAGCTCAACACTGACAGCGCGCAGGCACAGTGCCGAGCTAAGAGTATGGCAGCAGGGTCTTAGCTCCTGATAGAGAGCAGCTGAATTGCTAGGCATAATTCACTCCCGCTCTTGAATTTATGAGGCCACCGGTGGCAGCTGCACAGCTAGGCGGTCTCTCTAGCTAGGTGGTCTCTCTCTCTCTCTCTCTCTCTCTCTCTCTCTGCCACAGTGGTCGAGGTTGAGTGGCCGAGTGCTCGACGTCACCGCAAAGGTGGCAGGGGTTGGGGACCGAGGTGCAGGCAGGCGGCAGGCTTCGATATCGAGCAGTCGAGCAGTGAGCGACTAGAAGGCGGATAAGTGAGCATTTGTCCAGTCAAGCCTGACGTCATCTAAGTGATTGTCGAAGTCTACAAGCTTCGAGAATTCCCCTCGAGCTACCACGTCAAGAGCTGCCGAGTCGGGATCAATGACTGCCCTGAAAAAAAGCAACCGTGTACAGCTTGCACCTGCCACTTGACCTCGACAGGCGCTTGCAAAGCAACAGATTTGTAAAGTACCACTGCAGTCGTATCAGCAAGTGATGCTTTTGGCTTGCGCACAAAAAAGCAAGGAAAAAACATGGCTCCCAGTCACGTGAGAGGGCACAATCGCCTTCTTAATGCCAGACTAAAAGAAGAAATGCCAGCAATCATTTGCCAGCAGCAGGTAGTACAATCAGTCGATGGGGGTGCCCAGGCATCAACGTTCCCCTTCTTATTAACATTATAGCTTATGTTGTTAGATGGTAATGCCCATGGTCAAGCCATTTTTGGGCACCACCAAGGACGACAGCGTACAGTAGTAGTTTAATTACTACAAAAATTGCCTCTGTGGGCTGTTCACTGAACCACATTGCGAAGAGAGCCGTGAAAAATGCTCAAGTGGCTTGCATCCCCTTAAAGGACATGAACAATATAAGCACAATCAATCTACAGCTACTTGTGCGTATACAAATTATTTATTTTACCAGAGTCACACAGTCATTTAAATAGTTTTCTAACAACTAGGGAAATCGTACCAATGATACTTGCAACAGCAACAGGCTTAATACATGCATACATGTGCCGTTTCACATCAGCACGACAATGCAAGCCTGATGCGCTATTGTCGTCTTACTGGATTCCTTCGACCAGCTTTCCATCTCTGCATTCATAAATTTTGACTGGACAGTCACCGTCAGATAAGCCCATTTTGTCGTTCTGAATCTACAAATGGCATCATCAACATTAGCCAATACTACTAGCACACTATTTAAAGGGATGCATCAGACATGAACTCCTTACGAAAACATTTGTATGGTCCATTCATATCAGCTTATGTTCGCCAAGACAGATGACAAACCTGCTGGTCGGGCAAAATGGTCTGCAAACCTCATGCTTACCATAACCAAATATGCCTTGCTGTTGTTTTCGTAAATTTTTTCAACAATCCTATGTGCAATGGCATCGTAACTGTAAATAAGATAAACTAGTCGATGAAAGCCAAGAATCAAACATACTTCAAGGTAGACGAAAAAGGGAATGCAGCATTGATTGCTCATCAATCTAAGCCATCCTACCCATGTCGCTGGTGATCGAAATCCGAGTGCCGAACGTTCTCATTCGCTTGGTAGTAGCCAGCAATTAATAAGCCGTTTCGCTCGCAATATGCCTCGACCTGAAAATAAGTTACACCAATGAAAAGAGGTTACACCAATGAAAAGCCTACCGCCGGAAGCATGGTAAACTCTGTGTGACACTAAAACAACACGATCCGCATAAATAAGCAAAAGCTGAAGACAAAAGATCGAAGTCCGTAATGCATGCGATCTGCAGTCTCTGCAAAGATACACTGCAATGGTCCAAAGGCAAGGTTCAAGCATACAACCCTTGCCATAGTCGTACACAACTGCTAAGCCATTCTGGGTAGCATTAATTAAGCAGAATTTCCCTGCAGCATAATGGTATACAGGTATGTTAGTGTAATAGCAGCAAATTAAGTAACACAAACGAATACGGCCTCACCAGCAAGACGAAAGGGGATGGTTTAACCATATTAAAATTAATTTCAAAATGTTACAGAGAAACCTGACATGACTGATAGTGGTAACAACTGCAGTATAAATGTGAACATCGCTACACAGTGAGTCTGTCTACAAAAACACGAATAGCAGAAAATGCCAAACTGCCCAAAATGCCACCAAACTGAAACGTACAGGGAAGGCCTTCTAGAGATTAATGACGAGAGAGAGAGAGAGAGAGAGAGAGAGAGAGAGAGAGAGAGAGAGAGAGAGAGAGAGAGAGAGCTCACAACTTGTTAAACACCCTGCGTCACTTTATCCATTCCAACAGTGCCAAATGTACCCGAAGGACTTCACAGTTCACAGCATCAAACGAGCTCCCCCTGAGAGCAGCCAATAATCGCAGACGTAGAATACGCAAAAATTACTTGGTACCTGCCGAATTCACGGCACTAAAATGCCTCTGACCAATCGCCTTCAAACCTGGGCATATGTACTAATAAGTAAGATATTTTTATAGCACCCGAAGAGATCTGACTATCTAATATATGTACGGAGATCCGCCTCCTCTTACGACAGCAGATGGTTTAGTAGCTCAAGAGGTTGGCGACGAGTGAAAGCTGTGAGGATGAAATAAGGATGGGCCAAGGTCGATATGTTGACGCCCGAGCGACAGCGAAACTATCCGCAGATCAGGCCGTCGTATGATTACGCATTTTAAATATAGCCGAAATGATTTAACTACTTTCCGCAGACCAAATTCACGAGCGCTTAGGGTGCACTTTTCTCAGCCTCCCGCGAGATGAGAAGCCGGTCGTGGGAGTATACGAGTATAGTATGCGCTTTCAAAAATGATAAATTTAGAATCGAACAACGCGCAGAAATCGCTCGCTCATGCATCGGCAATGCACACACGACCAGCGACAAAAGGAGAGCGCCGCAAAGCAGGCAGCGGCATCTCACGCGGAGTGGCAGGCAGCCCGCTGCCGCGGGGCTCGGGCGTGGCGCTCCGACAGCCGAGGCTCGCCCGCGCTGGTTCGCATGCGCGCGCGACAGCAATTGATGGAAGAGCGGCGAGTCAGAAAGCGCACGGCTGCGCACGAATCACGCGCCACGCCTGATTTCGCCGCAGCCGCGGTGGCATATGTTACCTGCGATAGTGCCACTTCTAACATGGGGAGCAATTGCAAGTTCAGGTGGAATAGTGGAACGCAATCGGCAAATTCAAGCTTCGTAGGTGAAGTCTTATCCGTGGCCGTTTCTGACACCAACAACACTCCATTGACAGCGCAATGCGGATACTTTGCAGCGTGAAGCAGCATCTTTGTGTACGCCTTCTTGTGAAAACCAACGGAGGCCGACATGTTCGCCTTCGTGAGCAGCGACAAGGGCGATGCTAGGCAAGGTCAAGGCTGCAGAGGCCGGCAGGACCGCCTGTCTTCAGCTCTCTGCCGGTAGACTCTCGCTTCGAAATTGCTCCAGTACTCGTTCTACGGCGTAGGCGGGTGTTAAATTAACCGATAGCATCAAGAGTCTCGCTCATTGTGCGAGGACGCTGCTGCCTTCTACCCGCTCAGCCCTCGGCGGGGCCTCCCCGTCTTCTCAGTTTTGGGCGTTTGTGAAATGACGACCGCACGTTACGTCGTCGCCTGTCAGTCGGGTATTCTAGCATCGCTTGCGTCTACCTTCGGCAAGCTGGCAGCCGACAGCGACGCCACCGCCATCGCATGCGCGAGGGCGGGGCTCGATTCGTCGCTCTGCATTCACGTAAGTAGCTCGGTGCGCGCCGGTCGCCCTGCCGCGCTGCTCTGCTAAAATAGCCGCGCGCCGCCATAAAGTGCCATGCTGCTGGCGCCGAAGGTCATTGCTGAATGATTTCCCGACTGTCCTCTGGCCCAGAGTCGCCACGGCAGCGCCGTCGACGTGCGCTGCTCCGCTGGCTGCGGTCACTCCGGCGAGGAGGGTAAATCAAGTGCTTCGAGCGTTCGCGATCGCTCTGTCGGTGACAATGCCGCGTGTAGCGGTGCGTCGATGCGTCGGCTTCCGCCAGTTTCTGCTGCGGCTCTCCCTTTTAGGCGTCGGCAGTTGCGCGATGCTCTGCCCTTCTACTGGTCGTGGCGTGCAACGTATTCATGTGGCTGCTGCTCGCTAGAGCTTTCAGCGCGTCCCCGTCGACCGTGGAGACGATTGCTGTGAACATGACGACTAACTTTGTGTTCACGGTAAGGGGCTGCAAAACTCGTGTTTCGAGGAGCAGGCGCGAAGCGCGAATTCTGTGGGGGCTCGTAATACTCGATCCGTTGTAGTCCCTGCCCTGTAGTTGCTCGTTCGCGAGCCTTGCAAGTTCAGTTTTGTGGCTGGTGGCTCAGCCGAACCACTCAAGTAGATGGCAAACTGAAGCACTGTGCAGCCGGTAGACCGAAGAGATATTGGGCTTCCAATTCTCGGCGAGCGCCCGATTTGAATCCAAAACCGGTTCGGCGCGAAGAAATTAATGATCTCATTTCAGGCGCTGTCAAGTTATGTTCTTTTTGGGGACTTCGTGACTACCAGATGGCTTTGTGGTACGTCATTAATCGTCGTTGGCCTGTGCCTTCTTCATTCCTCAATGGAGGAACATGCGACTGTGACTATCATAAAAAAGGACCAATAAGGACTTATGTGACAATGCTGGCTCACACGGCTCAGTGGGCTGGCGCTGCTGTTATTTGCTTTGGATCTAAGGTTCGTTTTTTCGTTTGTCTAGTAAAACGGATCGTAGCTATAAACAAATCTAGTTCATATGTATAGCGCTGTAAGATAACTTAATCTCTGTTCACATTCTTTACATATGCAGCACGGCTCGAGCCCACGACTTTGTTAGTTGAAAGCTGTCTGTCACCTTACCCATGGGCTAAATCAGGGCGGCGCGATGCGACGAGCAGTTCTCTGACTCATGGATTAAAAGAATGATTTGATCCACACGACTTTCTGAAGTCATTGTTTCGGGCATGCTTCATGTCAGCAGCAAAGGCTCAAGCAATTATCTATTGCAGGTTTGCAATATAATGTATCTCCGTCTGTAACTCCACAAAGCCACCAAGACTATGTGGGTGTTACGCAGGAGAGTTTTGTATAGCCCACTCACAGCCTAAGCGCCTTTCGGTACTGATTAGGTAGCCAATAGACTTCATCTCACGCAACAAAGAGAAAGTGGAAAGCGTAGCAGAGTCAGGAGAGCAGTTGAGGTAGTGAGTAGCATGCAAGTAGCAGCTCAGGACGGCCTGAAAGGATGTGCCACAGTCGGCAGGAGGAGAGTAGTTGTCGTTGCGTAAGAATCGTGGGCGCGAGTTCCACAGTCTAGGACCTGCAGAGCTAAAGCTTCTGTCGCCAACGGTCCTTATGGAGCAGGGACTACCGATAAAATACGAAGCGTTCGGCTGCTGCTGCTGACCAATTAACGCTGACTAGTGAGCACCAAGGAAAACCTGTGGGAGGATGCTGTGCGAGCATCAAGGCAGCATGCCTCAAGTGTTGTAAAGCTGTGCTCTTCTTGAATTGTACTCCACTTCCACGCCTTCACTTCAACCTGCGGAGCTTGTGAAGAGACTCCGGGTGTTTGCAGCGAACATAGAACATCAGCAACATGAACAAGATACACAACGTCAGTGCAAACGCCCCTACAATGACGAGGTGCTTGAAAATTTGTAACTGAAGGTTTCAGAGCACACTGGTGTCGGTGAAATTTAATGCCATGCCTGACTATTTATCGAAGGAGATTGTTTGACCTAAATAGACGCCGGATAATGGTCATCTGCCGAATGCGGCTTCGCTCTCACGATAAGAACGGAGACTTTGTAATAAGGCTGACAATCTAGTAGACTCTTTTTTATTTATAAAAAGTGGCGCCGTTTTCCCATCACGTAAGACGGCAAACGACAGATCACTGATCTCGCGCGAGATCTGTTGCCTAGAATAGCATTTCTGAGCCGTAGTTCAAATAGAGGCCTAGTTGCCTAGTAGTCGGTTGCCCCAAGCAGCGTCCAAGTAATCGGCTGCATAATTAGAACTCTCTTCTGAGGTCTTTCGGAGCCACAGGATCGCAGAGCCACTGGGGCTCACAGATTGCTACTTTTCGTTATTCGTCTATAAATCCGGGCTTCGTCGTTGTGATGGTCATTTTTAAATGGCTATGTTAATTTCTAAGAAGCAGCATTTATATTCAGTGACTAGCAAAGTTACGTGACTTCGCTACGTCAGGGCTTAGCCAGTAATTTGTTAAGGGAACTGAATCTTGACCGTGCGAAAATCAACCAGTCACGTGGCAGGTAGTGGCGTGGCGTGCATATTCCGCCTGGCGTAAGGAGGGCTGCAGCTTGCCAGACCCCACGCTTCACGCCTGCTGCACGGTCATGTACTAAATATCCACCTTCCTCTGAATTGCAGTCCGCACTGCATTTTATTGTGATGCATGCATTTTGATATTATACTTTAAAATACACACACACACACACGCATATATATATATATATATATATATATATATATATATATATATATATATATATATATATATATATATATATATATATATATATATATATATATATATATATATATATATATACACGCACGCACGCACGCACACACACACACACACACACACACACACACACACACACACACACACATATATATATATATATATATATATATATATATATAATACAATGTTTATTCATGCAATGCAATATACGGGTATATGTAATCATGCATTTTTGTTGTGAAACTTTTTATATTACTTTGGTTGCGTCTTCAATTAATCTTAAGTACCACACGGTACATCGGCGATCTTATTTTCGAGGGGCTAGCCCTGTGACGTTGCACTCGGAACAGCATCGCTGCTGTTGATGGTAGTTCAGCGACTGCGAACCATACGAACTGCTGCAGCTCCGATAAGCAAAAGCAATTCGTTTTTAGCAAGCGGGCAAGACAGTCAATCCAACCAAAGATTTATGGTACGGGTCGAAGGGCGAACAAGTGGGTGAGTAACCTGAGATAAAACTACGAGGCAACGGCAATCAGTAAAAAACACCTTCATATCGACGACGATGAAGTTTTCATTGGAGAGCACCCCGGAGTTAGGACCTGGCTGGATGCTGTGCGTGAGATTGGCGCGGTGGTTTCACAGGCTATCGGCATTTCATCACGTTCGCATCCGCTGAGCTTTAGGCGGGGAGGGGGAGGCTAGAAGAACCTACTTCCAGAGCTTTTCCATCAGCAGAAGCTGGCGGCGCCGCGCGTCGGTTCGAGCCGCGAGTCGTCTTTCGTTGCGCGCTCTCGAGCGGCGCGTTTCAAAGATGGCGGAGCCCAGAGACCAGTCAACAAAGCAAGGAGAAGCAGTGTACACGTATTACGATGCTGCAACCTTTTGCGGAGATGCGGCAAAAGAGTACGCTCTACCGACGACTCTCACTCCAAAAACGACTGATCCCCGGCCGCCCACCGTATACTTGAAACGTAAGAACAAGTTTAAGAATCAGCAAAACGATTTACCAGTTCGGTTAAGTGATTACTTTAGATAACCCCTATGTTAAAAGATTGGTTGCGCCTGCTTCTGTGCGCGAATATAATATTTTTCTACGAGAGAAGTACTTTTGAAAATACCGTATGGTAAAGATAATAATTCTTTTCTATAGCGCAGCAAGAGGGCTAAATCTCTAACCAGGCTCTTAGCAACTCGCTGCAAAAGAATCAATAACAAAGTAATAAGTAGCTAGCAGCATTTATCAGGAAGATTTGAGAGGAATGCAACCTTGGCCGGGATTCCTAGACCTCATAACTCTCAATACCTAGAAAAGCGTTAAGTTAATTTTCCGAATTTATTGCCAGGCGAGGGCGCATTGGGTCGACCCCGTGGCCTGACTCTGTGGCCTGACCCTGGGTTCCACACGTGATTGGATTTCGGAGCACCATCCAGGTTTCTCCGAGCGACGCGAGCTGGCACCGCCGACCGGCCGATTATATTTTGGTTAATGCCAATTAGCAAACAAAAACCCTGCTGCCTGCAGAACTCAAACCCGAAACCTCTGGATTTACTGAAATGTCAAACGTCAAATGCTTTTGTCAAGAAAACCAGATCAATTTTAACTCCTTAGTGAACTCTTTCGGTTGCGCCTCTGGATAGTACATGATTTGCCTCGTTCTAGCCAATATTGTCACTTTCAACCCACGACTGATCCGCAACTGACTGCTCTGTTTTTCATTCGTATTTATATTTAGTATATTTAGTTTATTCGTATTTATATTTATGTTTATATTTTGTATTTTATATTTATATTTATTTATATTTTTTATTTATATTTATTTATATATAAATAGAGCGTAGCTTCTTTTCCAGTAAAGCACTTTTTATTATCCTGTTGTGAAAAAAGCTGAAGTCACATACCGCTCAAGAAAAAAACGCTCAGCTCTAAAAAAAAACACTATAACGAAGCGCAGGAGAACAGGTCTGACGCTGCCTTCACCAAGAGCAAAGTGAAGGGCAATGTGGGATGTGCGATGCCTGATGCTATGCAAACAACTTCAAACAGAGTGCTTTATCGAACATCTGCAAGTATGATTGCTGTTAGACTCCACGAGACTTGCCAGTCTTTCGTTTTCCGACATCCGCCTCCGAGCAAAAACGAAGACCGACAATCGGCCCTGAAGATTCGCATTAGGTTTACCTGCTCGACTTGTGAGCGCTCTCTCTTGTAGAATGAGGCAATTTCTAGTACGCGACCATTTATAGCTTTGAAAGGCTAGGTTGTAGAGTCCATCCTTATTCTCGATGGCCGAGTGACAATTTGAAGCTACTCTGAAACTCGGCTCTCTGATGACGAGGAGATTCGGATTTAGTCGCAATATGAAATCAAAAGCGAAAAATTACGAGATGGAGATGGAGTGACGTGGCAAGATTATCTTAGGAAGGAAGAGTGCCTACTCTAGACACTTCGTCCGGTAATCATAATAGCAATAACAGGTTTTTTCTTAGCACCCCAAGAGAACTTAATCTCTAATCAGGTGCTTTACAAATCACGGCAAGAGAATCAGTATCCAAGCGTTAGTATCGTTTGCGGTATCAAGTATGCAAAAGCAAAAAGGCACCGTGCTTAGGCCAGCATGCTAAAAAAAAAGCGTGAATACACTAATTGCCGCCAGTTAGTTAGGCCTCTGGCCAGTAACATGCACTAAATCATACGAAGGTAAGCATGCAAACCACACCGAAACGAATTAAGGCAAGTTCATTAGTGCGAAGGAAAGCCTGAATGAATGCACCTCGAGCTTAGACTTCAACGGTGCAAAGTCAACTCTAGTGGTGATAGAAGCCATAGGCATGCGAGTGTCCAGGGTTCCAGGCTCCGTATACAAACTCGGTGCCCGATCACAAGCAATATTTCCATTCACTGCGACGAATGGTGCGGGGGGGGCCCGGGGCGGGGGCGACTTTAGGCCAATTAGCGGGTTAGGAAAGAACGCTCTCGAGGAGCAAGGAGTTGGAGACTTTCAACACCATACGTTGAATAGTCTTTAGGTTAATTAATAACAAACTTCAAGTGTTATGCACACGTGCCTGTGTGTGCCTCCTTCTATGAATCCACAAAGCCGTAAAGACTACAGTAAAGACTAAGCCGATCGTTGGCAGTATTGCCTCTGGGTCTTAGC
Source organism: Cristatella mucedo (assembly GCA_009760855.2). Classification (NCBI taxonomy): domain Eukaryota; kingdom Metazoa; phylum Bryozoa; class Phylactolaemata; family Cristatellidae; genus Cristatella; species Cristatella mucedo. Next base: position 6,766,819 of record WPIO01000007.1, read on the forward strand.
GAAAGGGTAAAGTGTTCATATTCCGCAAAGCAACTCGTAGGCTTCAAGTCATGCAGCAAGAATTTCTACATTAAATATTTCTCACTAAAAGCAGAGTAACGGTAGTTTCCAAGGCTCTTTTGCCGCTACATAGCTGAGACAGAATTTACAGATCCTAGACGGGCACTCAGAGCCTCAGCATCAGGCTTTCGGTGTGCATGCGCTAGCATATGTGTTCGCGGATACTTGAGCATCGCATCGCACAGCCGCTCCTCCGACTCTGATCGGCGCTAAGCTGTGCAACTCTGTCACAGCGAAGGCCAAGTTTGGCTTCTATAAAAGAAATTTTGAATCTTAGGTGCCCAATCCTAAAATGCTGATGTCGGACATCAACCATCTCCTTAACCTCTCCCAGTTGAGCACCTTAACTAGTGATACTTTTGGGGATTTAGCCGAGAACTTATCTATCTTCTTTGTCTGCCAGATAGAAAAGATAAAATAGTCTATATTCAAGATAACAGCATCCCCACTAGACTCCTATCCCTCAGTAACATCCCCACCGACTCCATTCCCGCAAATCCTTGCAGCACCTCATTGTCCACATTCAAAACTGTCACTAGTGACCTAATTTCGAAGTTCATCCCCCAGTCTAAAAAGACTATTAGCCCTCTAGACCCAATACTCACTTTTCTCCTTTTGCGACACATTACTTTTCTGTCCATGTGAATAACTTATTATAATAATAGATATGTCCTTAGCCTCTGATGCTTTCACCGCACCTGTCAACAAGCTGCTGTTTGGTCACTCATTAAGAAGGCTGCACTAGACCAGGAGAACTTAGCAACTTTTCCCCAGTCTCTCTTCTGCCATTCATATCAAAGACACTAGAATAAGTAAAGGTAGACGAGTTAAAATCTTATGTAAAAGACTGAGACTTAGCAAGTAAGTTCCTGTCAGGCTTAGCACTAATCACGCCATAGAGTAACACATAACACAGCCATTCTGGTCCATGTATTTGTTTGTTCACAATATATGTAAAGTACCTAGAGATTTAGTTCTCTGAGGGTGCTATATAAATGTATTATTATAGTTATAATAATTATTTTTAACATCTTGTCTCAACTATATAACTATTATAACTCACTACTTGCAGGTCTTTCGGATTATACAATAAGGCGTTTGCATAAGTGCAAAAATATGCAGCCAGGCTTGCATGACGAAGGCGCCACAGTTGCCACATTACAACACATCTATCGACCTGCACTGGTTCCCCATAAAGCCGCTTATCAAATTCAAGGTTTTAAAACTCGCTTTTAGGTTCCTTTATTCTCTTGCTCCATCTTACTTATCCAAACTGCTACCTTAAAATCAAATTAGACACTGTACCACCAGCTCTTCTGACTCAAGTCACATAGCTGTGCCTCGAATCAATTTTAAATCCTTTGGAAACCGTGCCGGAAATAGGCTAAACAGCTTTTTTTCTAGCAGCCCGACTAATACTGAGTTTTAGTAGTATTGTCTAGCTTAGTAATCTAGTGAGAAACAGAGATCAGCTGCGATCTTTAGCTCGCCACAGCAGAAAGTAGTCCCTAGATATTGGGATAAAACATTTTGAATAGCCATGAGCGCGTGCTTATGAATAAAATATGAATGCATTAGTCATTCACAGGAAGACTATATTAAGATGAAAGCTCCGAGTAAAGCCTGGGAAAAACAGAGCTGCAGCAGTATAACGGAGAGAGCCCCGGGAAGCTAGTGTGATCTTTATCTAGGCTTTATCTGAGAAACGTTTTCCTTTATCCTGGACAGGCATCGAACATCACGGCAAGCTTCAGAGGCAGTCGTAAAGATGGAACTTTTAAATGTCAATTTTCCATCGAAGAGAACACTTAAATTACTATGAAACGACCATGAGCGCACTACTGCACCTCCAATTAGAAGTGCAACGTCGTTTGCTCTAATTTTAGATTTTCTTAAAAAGATGAGAGCTCAGTATAATTTATTTTGAGGTTATTGGACGACGCCTAGTTCCGAATATTTTTAAGGCAGGCTTTCACTTGCCAGTAATCGAAGATTATTCAAATTGCTTGCACTATAGGTAAAAAGCAGTAGTTGTTAAGTCCACGTGCTCGCAGTGATACCGGTTCAAAGCATCATTCAACACATACACAACCTGGATTGGATTCTGAGGTTTATTATCAAGGTTAAGATTCATTACCCTTAGTGAAATCCTGTGAAAGCTAAGGACTGCTCTGATTGTTTGTAAAATTGCCGTTATAATAAGCATGTAGACCTCTTACATCCTATTAAGATGCTTGATTTGCGCTTATACATTCAGTCAAATGGCAAGTGGGCCGATATGATAGGTGTTCTGGAAAAAGATTTTCAAAAGAAGATTACACACAGCAGCGTACGTTAGCGGTGGCTGTCACTTTAACTTAAATACCTGCAAATCCGTTGTACGCAGCAATCAACTCGACTGTCGCCAGGGCCCAAGTCACAGCCAAGTCGGACTACGTTCAGGCAATGGAGAAAGCCATGATGACCGAAGGCAAGAGGCACATGTTTGCCGCGAACGCCGATCTAGGCGCGGCGGGTTCCACAACGGCTTACGATTGGGCATGTATAAAATGCCTTGAGGTATTTACCAGGCAACGCTGAGCTGCTAGTACATGTATTCTCAGCATTAGTTGAAATGCTTTTGAGAGACCATCTTAATATTAATAGCATAGCTAATTATATACATCCTATCAGTTGTTTTTATTATTTAATTTATAAATTTTACATAATAACTGCGGAATTCTCATCTGAAAGTATATTTATTGACTAGTGACATGAGCGAAACCCGTCGAAGAGCATAGCGCCACATACATTTTACAGCGTAGAAAGTAACACCCGAATGAATCTGATTTCTAATGAAGCCCCGACAGTACCTGACTTCAACCGCTGATTGAACATTTCAAGGCCGTTGCTTGTGTCTATAGTACGGTTGGACCAACTTACGGCAGACTGTGCTTCTTTTGAGTTTGGCCTGGTGGACCGCGTGCTCAGCGACTGCTAATTGCCTATGGCATACATGTTCGGTTTTAACCGAACATGCATGCCATAGGCAACTAGCAGTCGCTGTAGCGCACCACTAATTTTAGTGGTCAATGTCCGACCAACTGCATTCAACCATTGAGTAAATACATTAACTATAATTAAACACAATTCATTTGCACAGCACCCTAGAGAGTTTAGTCTCTATCCTGGCACTTTATATCTGCCGCCGGGCTCGAGTCAACGATCCTGGTCGTTAAAAGCTAGGACCTTACCCCTGGGCCAAACCACGGCTGCATTATAGAAGACTTTCCTCACTCTCGCGGCCGAGATCAGTTTAGTTCAACTAATGGCAGTTCCAATTCCTACAGAGCGGTTATTAACCAGTGAATCCACTAATAATAATAATGAAGGTAATAAATATTATGAGGCATTTAAATAGCACTCATAGAGAAATAAATCTCGTTCTTGGCACTTATTCATTCAGGAAAGAAAGCATGTGACTTGGTTATTTGTAAAACGCACTCGGTCAGAACAAATCAATATATGCACTCAAAGTCCAATTAACGCGGACCGAGCGGATGCTTTGAGGAGCAGATGAATGGGTTAGAGGAATGACACGTCAAGTCAAGAGATGTTTTGTCGGTCGTGAATGAATACCTGACGTTGGATCCCTAGGAACTTCAGGCACGGTTTAAAAAATGATCTGAGATTGTTTCGAGACGCAGAGTAGGCGGTTTGTGTTGCAAGAGATGGTGGTGGGATGCGAAGCCTAATTAGAAAATGTTTCCGGTAGGTAGGCCAGGGCACCAAAATAAAGGAATACATGACAAAGGGATGAAAAAGGAATGAATGCACAGTGAATGACAGTACCTTGAAGTCAATGCGATGATTGATAGAGAACCCATGCAGACCAAGAAGGAGTTGTGTAATACTGAAGTTGGGGCATCCACTACAGAGAAGCTCAGCTGCAGTTTTGCACCAAACTGTCTTAATGTCTTACTTCAGAGGCAGGAAGGCGTGCGAGTAGTGATTCACAGACGTCTAGATGGGATGTCACCAATTCATGGACAGGCTTGGCGGCGTTATATTTGTCAAAGCAGACCAAAATTTCAGGCATTGGTTCGTAGCTGAAACTAGGCATACTTGAAAGTGGCGCTGAAGTGGTAGCAGAGTGAAAGTTCAAGGTAAATGTAATTGATGTGGTCCTTAGTCCGGCATAGGATGTATGAAGCGCTTGCTTCTCTTTTTATAGTTCATTTGTATAGCGCCCCGAGAGAACTTGATCTCTATTCAGGCGCTTCACATATGCCGCGGGGCTCGAGCCCACGACCTCAGCCACGACCTTAGTCGGGGCGAGCACCTTAACCGCTGGGCCAAAGCAGCTCTGCCTTTTCTCTGACGCCTGCAGCCTGACCAAGCACTGTGCCTACTAGCCTACCTAGGCGACCTCTTTGCTCGTTCGCCGTGCTCTCACACCGTCCGTTCGTTGAGTTCCACTCGTCTTGCCATTAATCGAACTAAATTTAAACGTTTTGATGGTCGAGGCTCAGTTTTTTACACCACAATTCAGGAGCTAGCTTCTGGCCTCTGCCACCACCTACATGGACTTGGCATCACTAGACACTCAGCTAAAGACGACTCGGTCGGATTTTCGGTCGGATTTTCTTTCACAGCAGCAAACTTGGTCTGTTTCGTTTCCAAGTGACTTTAGTAATTCAGTGATTGTTATTAACAAGGGGCCCTACTAATCAGAGGCCCCGAATATTGCATGCTGGTCCAAGCATGGTACTCCTCACAATCTCGCGTAGGAATTCTCGTATTCTGCTAACAGTACTATCTCTAAAACTGTGGCAATCCATGCTAATTATTTTCATAATGTTTGAGTTAATTCTTTTGGAAAACTTAAATAGCCATTGCATCAAAGATCGCCTATTTCCACAATACAATTGGTGAGGACCACGAGACACAACTCTGACTTCCTACACCGCTGCTGGTAATTTGATAATTCATATAAGAAAAGCTAATAACACATACATAATCTATACAATAATACATAATACAATATAAAATAAAATACAATACAATAGAATAAAATAAAAAACAATAATACATACATAATAAACATGGTTAATAGCTTTTATCTAGATTGGGTGATTTTAGTAGGAGGAAGCAGTTAGTCAGTCATACGCATGTACATTCGAGTTTATCTGATCAGAAACTATTTATGGGTTAGAATGAGCAACTATAATAAATAATGAGTCACACAATAACTGCAAGAAAATTTTAGAAGAATTAAAATTTACAGTAGGGGAGAGAATTTACTGTCTAATACTGTCAAGTAGGCTATGTTGAACGCTTTAGAGTTCAAGATAATTTTGGCTTCTAATTTTGCCATGCTAGCCTTTAAAAGTAAGTGAAATCATACCACCGAAATAGGTATTGATTACTAAAACATGCATCGTCATAGGTTCTACAAAGTGAATAATTCCCCTAATATTCTGCATCAATTTCCTTATACCTAAAAATAGATTAGAGGGAGGGAAGGTGAGAAGATTCATGTTTAAAAGCTCCTCCACATTGTTCATCCATTAACCGGTTCAGAAAAAAGTGTGTGCATTTTTATCCGGTAGCAATTCGCCGCTAAAGAACATTTTAGTTGATTTAAGAGATTCATTGATATAGCGGCAGAAGAGCCTTAACGGCTACTACTAGCGCTTGCAGTGGACAAGAAATTATTGTCCACTGCAGGACTCATGACCCGGGTTGTGAATAATAATAATAATGATAATAATAATAATAATAATAATGCACTTGACAAAAGGCTCTCAGAGAACTCAATCTCTTTCTATGCGCTTTACATTTGCTGCAAAGGGAACCGCGATTGAATGGTGAGCAATATCATACTTGATAAACAACATGAATAACATGGTAAGGGGTGACATGCACAGGGTCAGCATGCAGTGTGGTTAGTGGCAGCATGCACAGTGTCAGCACGCACAAGCAAGTGAACGACGAGTCACAGAGACCCACTAAATGCTGTCCTAAATAGGTGTTTTTAAGTTCTTTTTAAATGTGGTCAAGTGAGGGGATGTTGTGACGCAAGTCGGGAGTGAGTTCCAGGCTTTGGGAGCATACGAGCTAAATGCACGGTCTCCAAAGGATTTGAGGTTTGTACGAGGTATTGGTAAACAGCTGGATTCCGAGAGGCTGGTGGTACGATGATTGGCCTGGTGAGGGAGTCGATCTGAGAGGTAGGCTGGAGCCATAGAATGAAGGGACCTAAAAGTGAGTGACGAAACCTTGAAGTCGATCCGTTGCTTGACTGGTAGCCAGTGCAGATCGGCGAGAAGTGATGTGATGTGGCAACTGCGATGCTCACGACAGACAAGCCTAGCTGCAGAGTTTTTCACCAGCTGTATTCGCCTGATCGCACATGGAGGTAGGCCAGTAAGCAGTGAGTTGCAGAGGTCAAGACGGGATGTCAAAAATGCATGGACCAACTTGGACGTGGTATCCTTATCTAAACAAGCCAAATTTTAGAAATGTTATGAAGCTGAAAATAGACGGATTTGACCGTGGAGCTGATATGGTCGTCTAACGAGAGGTCGCTTTGGAATATGACACCTAGATTTCGAGCTGATTCAACAGGAGATATGCTGGCAGAGCCAATTTTGAGCCTCAGCCTTTCCAATTTCTGAATCGCACCGGGTTTTTCCATGACTAGTAAGGTTTATCATCGTTTAGTTTTAGAAAATTTGCTGCCATCAATGTGCGGATGTCATCAATGCATGCAGCTAGTGAGTTGAGAGAATTCGAGGTGCTCGAAGGCTGGGAGGGATAAAAGCAAAGGTACAACTGAGTGTAATCCGCATAGAAGTGAAAGCCCAGGTTGTGCTTGGCAATCACATCAGCAAGAGGCAGAGTATAAACCGTGAAAAGAACCGGACCCAGCACGGAGCCCTGAGGTACTCCATATTTCAGAGGTACTTCAGGTGATCTTTGTCCATGCACATCAATAGTCTGGAATCCCCCACTGAGATAGGACCTGAACCATTGCAAAGCACTGCCAGAGATGACCAGGCAAGATGAGAGGCACTCTTGAAGAACTTGGTGATCGATAGCATCAAAAGCTGCCGAAAGATCGAGCAAAACAAGCAGAGATACTCTACCCATGTTGCATTCCTAAGTAGGTCGTTGTATGCCCTAAGCAATGCTGACTCTGTGGAGTGATTAGCTCTAAAGCCAGACTGGAACTTACTAGCAAGGTGTGAGGCTTTGATATGAGTTCAGCTGGTCCGCCACGACCCGTTCCAGTGTCTTTGATAGGAATGGTAAAAGGGAGACTGGCGGTAGTTGCTCAAATAGTGAGCACCTGTACCTCCTGGGCAAAGACCCTGGGTCATACTATCTCACAACATAATTCATTGACTGGTTGGTGCACTTCCGAGAGTCCAAATCACTGGAAATAAATAATTTAAATTTGAAAATAACGTCAGCTAATGCGTTTGGTTTTACCTTCATACTTAGTAATGCCGAGGTTCTTCTACGAATTTCGCGTACGTTGAAAAGTTGGTTTTCACGAGGCATTGTCAGTGAGAAAGTGATGGTATATTTGAAGTTATTCTACTGGTCTTCGTGAACGCAGGCACAGTTTCCGCACTGACCTCTTAAAAACATATTGATTTACTTGAATTACTTACTGGGCGTCGTCAGCTGGTTGTGGCAGTGCTACACGTGCTACACGTTTGTACTCTTTTTTTGTCCCGGAGGCTGCCGAGAATTTCGTCAAGGCTCTCCAAGCTCACATTCTCGGCGACGTGCTGACGGCCAACGGCGATTTGCTGACCAACATGCATCCGGCCACGATAGCGCACCTGAGCTATTACGACAGCGACAAGAAGGATCGCGTGTACTCGCTGGCGAATGACGTAAAGGCGGCCGGTCGGACGATCCGAAAGGCCGTTCTGGAGAGAGGTCATTCGATGTATCCCTGCTTCGGGCAGAGCCCCAAGGATCTGCTCACCAAGGACACCTACCAGGCAGTGGCGACGGCAACCAACGAGATAATGAAAAGTGTCGAAAGCATCCTGCGCGTCGAGCCCGACAAGCCGTTCGACGACTGGGTAGGTAGCAGCGCCTGCCTAGAGCCGCTGCTCAGAATCTCGTGGCCGTCGCCATCTTCGCGCGGCGGCAGCAGCAGACGTCGCCGGCGGCCGGTCTGCCGGCCTTCGCTCGCTGACGTCATTCTCTCTCTCTCTCGCTTGGCTGCGCTACCGCTGCTAGCTAGCGCGCGCGATGTCTGCTGCCTCTGGCCGTGCGCTTCCCTAGCATAATCGAGTGTCTCGCTCGGCAGGTAGAGCTGCCAGTCGTCCGGCCAGTTCTGCCAGGTAAGGCAGCGCGCATGTACCGAACGTCCGTCCACGGATACTCTTCGCGGCGGCGGCGTAAAAGATGACGTTGCTCGCGTGGCGCGCGGCGACGACGACGTCGAATTTATTTTGCACGCTGCCCGATTCCAGACATCGAAGGCGCTCGAGCGAGCGCGCGCGCTCTCGCGCCGAACTCCCCATCCGAGCGCGCGCGAGAGCTCGCTCGAGACTCCAGGTGCCCTGACTAGATTATCGTGGCCAGATGCGACAGGATTTCGAAGTCGGCGGCGATCTGATGCCTTCGGCTCTCGACATTGTGCGTTTTATGCATTTCGCAAAACGCATTTCGAGCGATCCTTGCCATGTGGATCAAGAGTGGTCGTCATATTGCAGACTTTAGTGGTACATTATATTCAGTTCTCGCAGAGAGAAACTCTCCATTCGTTTTCGCCTATGTCTCTCGGATGGTTGTTTTCTTTCTCACAACTGAGTCATTTTACCGAATTTTAAAAATTGCACTAGCGACAGAGCGCTGTCAGTCGATAAGACGCCACTTGTAGATTTTCTAAAAATGGCAGACAGAGAGGTAAACAATGCTTTCAGTGCTGACACCTTAGTGGATGACAGAAAGCGCAAAGTCCTTGGCAGATTGTGTGCCGCCCAGGTTTGGAGGCCCAGGAGTACGTAGGCTTAACAGAGGTTAAGTTCTCTTACGGTGCATTCGAAATGTATTTATTATTCTATTAATTTAAGTGTATATGACACCCCAATTAAACATGCAAAGCCTTGTCAGATGAAATTAAATGTAATTAGCATCGAATAGATAATGTCTGTGCATCTAATACTACGCCGTCACCATTTCCAAACACGCTCAATGGCCGACGGCACTACATATGGCCATTTAGGTAGGTACCTTATAGCCGCTGCTTCTGTCCCAAGAAATGTCATTTTCTTCCGGTCATTTTCTCCCGCTATCTCCCTCAAGGTTATATTCAGTGGCACATTGAAGCGAAGAGGAGAGAGCGATAGTACACCGAGTAATTGCCGCGACGGGAGGCAGTGAAAAGAAGACGTAGAACTGATATCTTGTGCTCCCATCCATCAGTGAACTGATATCTTCTGCTCCGATCCGTCGTCTTTTAGTTACCTTGCTGAGGCAGTAGATTTGTGGGTGAAGTCAGCAATTGCAAGGCATTCAGGAAAAACCGGTTAAGAGATAAAAAAATGTAAATTAGCAAAGAAGCGGCTGTTATATTCCACCGTCATCAGCCAATCAGGTTGTCTTCTTTTCGTGGAGTGTTGCATTGTACTCAACAATTTTGACACCTGACAAACATTCTTGCCAAAAAGTTGTTATTTAGTTTTTAAGAATTTTGAAACATGTTTCGCGCAATTTGTTTGCTTAAAGCCAACTGACCGCATCGGTGATTGTGCCATAGCGCTACTGTCTGCTAATGGCCCCTTTCTCACGAACTTCCGGTATTCAACAAACGAGTCTCACATCAAAGTAATTACAAATTAATGGCAAAGTGACTCGCTTTTATCATCAAGAACTTTTTAGAGCATGGCGAGGGTCAAAACCGACTTCGACAGCTACTAGCCCTTCCAGCGGCTGCCTATAGTATCGAGCGGTGTAGCGCGTGGGGCTTCATTGACACATGTAAATAGCCCACGAGCAACCGAGCGATACCACCGGCAAGAGGTGGCGCCGTTATGCCCAGCAGCAACGCGCTGGGTAAAAAGTGTCTGCGCTGCAGGCTAATTAATGGCTGCCCAAGCGCTGTTTATAGCAGCCATGACTACGTACAGCTGGCACCACCAGGATCGCCATCTGCCATTCTCACTTCGCTCGTTCGGATTAGAGACGGCGCTTCCTGTCTACGAGCCTAAAGCTCGCGCGAGGAGCACTGCTAAGCGCTCCCATCTTTACCCGTCGCTACCGCTACACGCTAGTAGCGTATGTAAACGCTATCTGAACTACTCGGCGCCGACGAGCCTGCAATCCGCGTGCGCGCGTGCGCGCGTGAGCGCTTGCGCGCGTACGCACGTTGACCGCCAAAGGAGCGCCCAGTTCACCTGCGACGGCGGAAACGAGTGCACGCGCGCGTGCTACGCATCCCGACGCGACAACGAAGCGGCGGGCGCGGAGCCAACTAGCCGTTTTGCCGGGTCGCGTGTCGTGCGCGCGTGACGCGCTTCGTAGGCATGGAAACGTGGCGAGTCGAGGACGGAGAGAAAGCGCGCCAGCTCCTTGCCCAGGCCGAGCACGACCTCTCCGCGTCGTCAAACGACGAGGGAAAGAGCATGGACAGAGGGCAGCGATCCGTGCTCTGGTCTTGCTACAAGTGCTTTGTGGTAGGCTCAGAGCGCGTACCAGCGCTCACGCACTGCAAGCGGTAGCGCCACGACCGCCGACCGCATTCGGCGGGCGGCGCTGCGTTGAGGAGCCGCTTTGCTTGCCCGTCTCTTGCTATCCATGCCAAAGCAGTCGCCAGCGCTTAGCTTTGAAAGGGTGGCGCGCACAGCCAGCCATTCTACTTGTGGCCGCATGGCGCCGCGTGCCCACACAACGCCCAGCGAGCTCGCTGTGGCGACTGGGCTGCTGCTGCTGCTGCTGCCGGCGACGCGCTCGTTGGTCGCGTACGTTGCAGGCGGCGGAGCTGGCGCTGAAAGCCTACACCTTGATCGTACGCGGCGTGAAGCTCACCTTGCAGCGTCCGGCGACGCTGGCGTCCCTGCTAGCCGCCGAGGACGGGGACGCGCGTCAGCCGGGGTCTTTGCCGTTCCTGGCCAACTCGCTCGACGGCCTGCTGAAAGCCGGAGGCGTGGAGAGTCACCACGGCGTACGCTCGTTTTTCGTTAGCCGCAACGGCTACGACATCTACGAGCCCTGCACTTTCTTTCGCGACAAGAAGCAGGCGAGAGGCGTTCGCGACCTAGCTGGCGCCATTGTCAAGGCGTCGAGAAGCGCCATCGCTGCGCGAGCTGGCGGCGGCGGCGGCGCCGCCGTCCCAGCGCGACGCTAGCGGCGGCGGCATCTGCGGCGGCAGTCGGCGGCGGCGTCTGCGGCAGTCGGCGGCGGCGGCTGTCGGCGTCGGGGAGCGAACTGCGCTCGTCACCCGCCGACTGAATGCGGCGCCCAAGAGCGGCCCGCAGTGCTAGCCATCAGCCGGCGGCGCGCCGGCGGCGCGGTGCTCGCCGCTCTTTATTAAATCGAGCCGCCGCGCAGCGGCGATGCGACTCCCGCAGTAGGTATTCCGCCTCCCTCCTCCCTGCGACTTCCCGCAGCGTAGTGCGGCCATGTGCCGCTCGAGCGAAGGTCGCGACGGTCGTCGCCTTGCGGTGATCGACAGCAGAGCCAGGAAGCACCGCTGGCCTTTAGAAGACGTTAGGCAGCGTCGCCTTCAATTGAAGCCTAGTTCCGGAGACGCGGGGAAGGCGATTCGGCGTGGCGTGCGCTCTCCCGCGCCGCTCCGTGGCTGGCGCTGGGTCGCCAATGCCTTCGCGTCGCGAGCATCCGGTTGTGATGGCTGCGCGCTGCGAGGCTACGAGTATTTCTCTCGGCGGCCCTTCGGATTTAAATGCTCGTCGCGCTCACTAAATGGTCGAAGTGTTCGATGCCTGCTTCTGCTACTTCGCTGCAAAATGACGAGGGGGCTAAAGTGCGTCGGAGCGCACCCTGTACGACCCTGGGTAAGGTGCACGCTCTGCACGATCCAGGAGGGGAGTGGGTAGGTTTGAGTCCTGCAGCGGAAAATCCAATATTGGCCGCTGCAAGCGATAGCCGGCGATAGCCGTTAAGGCCGCGCTACCGAAACATAAATGAGGCCGCTACGTCAGCTGACCTTAGTTTACGTAAGTCGCTGCGGCGTACTCTGGCGACCCAGAAACCAACCGTCTGCCGTGCGTTGAATCTCGCTTCGTCAGAAGCGTCGGCATTTTGCTTTGAGCCTCTTGAAAAGAGACATCTCAGGTTACTGAACCAAGCCACGAAATTTCAGGGGGCGTGTTCGAGTGCTTCCGGAGGAGCTGCCGAGGGGCGTCATGATGGTGAGCAGTGATGGCAAACTAGGTAAGGCGGTTGCTTTTCACGACCTAGGTCCAGAGGTTGTGGGTTCAAATCCTGCGGCGGGGAATTTCTTTTGCCGCTGCAAGCGGTGGTGATCGCCGTAAAGGCTCTTCTATCGCTATACAAAAGAGGCTGTTGAATCAGCTAGCATATACGAGCTCGCAGTGCCGCCACTCGCACCGGAACCGCTGCTTGCTCTGCTGCTTTCGCGCGGACCGACCACTCTACTGCGACAGGAAGGAGCGACAATTGAATGGTGGCCGGCCTGTTTGTGCCCTCAGGTCCTGTGTGGACAACAAATTCGTTGTCCCATTCCTCCGCTTAAAGACAGTTGGCGACAGAAGCTTTAGCTCTGCAGGTCCTAGACTGTGTAACTCGCTTCCACAATTCTTACGCAACGACAACTACTCTCCTACTGTCGACTATGGCACATCCTTTTCAGCGGTCCTGAGCTGCTACTTCCATGCTACTCACTACCTCAACTGCTCTCCTGACTGTGCTATGCTTCCCACTTTCTCTTTGTTGCGTGAGACGAAGTCTGTTGGCTACCGATTGCGTACCGAAAGCCGCTTAGGCTGTGAGTGCGCTATACAAAACTCTCCTGCGTAACACCCACATGGTCTTTATGACTTTGTGGAGTTACAGACGGAGATACATTACATTACATTTACATTACATTTCCCCCCTGAGCCCGAGCAGGTGGCCAAGCGCAGCGCTTAATGTAATGCATCTCCGTCTATAACTCCAAAAAGCCACAACAAAGACTAAGTGGAAGCACTCCGACAAAAGCACGCCGAAAAAAGCAGCGTGCAATCCTATTAACCCCGACAATTTCACGCATGAGACAAGCGCGCAACTATAATAATAATTCTTTACGTATATGATTAAGTTGATTTAACCGGCTTGTTGTCTTCCTAATAGATTACTATTATACCAAAAAGAAACAAATATTTCATTGTACGGCTGGTGTGGAAGAAATAAGAGGACGTTTAGTTTCGTCGTGCATTAATAATGCAAACTTTGAATCAGGCAAATATCATGTCGGATTTTGAGAAAGCTAGTCAGAATGCTCGTTCAACCATCCTTCTTGGAGTGCAGCGAGTTGGATGCTTGTTTGATCTCGCACAAAATCTTTGCGTCTAAGATTAAGATTTCAATCTTGCAACAACGTACCGTGACGAAAGAAAATCTGAGAATGCACAGCACAATACAATCTTTGCTCCGAATTTCATTCCTCTAGTGGGTGTTCCTACTGCTTTCAACGAATTGGCCGATGACTACCCTCCTATAACACCATCTTGGAAAAAATTGCAGCTGAGAGGTCGACGTGCAAATTCCAAGTTTAGTTTGCAACCAGGCAGAATTTTTGGAGTTCCACAAATAATTGGGATGCAGCTGTCATTCCCACAATAAATGCCAGAACATTGTGGATTTGATTTCAAATGTTACAGATTTTCATAACGGGTTTACCCGCCGAATTTTATGCAGTCGTGCTTGTGCGTTATCACGCTACGGCCTCAAATGGCTTGGGTCAGCCAGCCTATTTACGCATTCAAACGGCGAGACACCTAGCATTTCCATAAAAACGTCGCGTAACTGAGGTTTTAATATTCAAAATTATAGAGAAAACTATACCTACTGTACCCACCATATTTCACGAGATTTCCCTTGAGCGTTCTCTGGCTACGGAGTCTTATGGTCCAGCTCAAATGACAGCCACAAGTAAGAAAATTACGATACAGCTGCTGTTTCAGTAATAAGCTTCCTGTAAGCGCGGTTTTGATTAACAATTATAGAAAGCAATGATCCAGTTTAACCCACCAAATTTATTGCGATTGTGCTTTCGCGATCTCATGCTACGGCCTCTAATTGCCCGGGCCACTCAGCCTGCCTACGCTTTGCAGCTGCGGTTTTGATACTAATTTACAGAAAACCATTTTCCGGGTTTACCAACCAAATTTTACGGCAGAGCGCACGGGCTTTCTCATGCTATGGCCTAAAACGGTCTGGACCAGCAAGCATTCGTGCGTATTCTAAAGGCAAAGTCATAACATGTCTTGTAAAACAATGGTTTTGATGACACATTATAGATAAAAGTGTTTCAGATTTCCCATCTAATTTCATGACATTGGGCGAGCGTGGTATAATTCTATGGGCTCCTATGGCCCGGGCCATCAGAGACCATAGAAAAATAACGCATTAGAGCATTCAAATAAAGTTTGATGGGTAAATCCGGAACACCGTTTTCCATAATAAGCATTCGAAACCGCAGTTTGACGATGCCTTTTGTTGGAATAGTAGCTGTATTGCAGTTTAAAAATGCACAGCGGGCCGAGCCATTGGAGGCCATTACATGAAAACTGACGTGGATTATATCATAAAATTCGGTTGGTAAACTTGAAGCAGTGTTTGCTTTAACATGAAATCAAACCACAGTTGCTCAAGGTATATTGAGGAAATGTCAGCTGTATCGCAGTTCGATTACTTACGGGGGCTGGCTGGTCCGGGTCATTGAAGGTTACAGCATGAGAACGCCCATGCGCTATGCCATAAAATTTGGTTGGTTAACCCGGAACACTGTTTCATGTAATGCGAATTCAAAACCGTAGTTTTCCGATGCCTATTATAAAAATGGCAGTTTTATGTTAGTTTGAAATAGCACGACAGCCCCCAGCCATTACATTAAAACCCATATGCGCATTTGCAAAAAAATTTGTTAGGGAATCCATGCTGCCATTTTCTACAGCATGGAGTTAAAACCACTATTGCGCAATGCCTTCTGTGGAAATTTCAGCTGTACCACCGTTCGAATATGTAAATAGGCTGGCTGACCCGGGCTATTTGAGGCCATAGCACGAGAACGCGAAAGCGCAATTGTATGAACTTTGGTGGGTAAACCCGTAAAACCATTCTGTACAATTTGGAAATCAAAACCTCAGTGTTCTGACTATTATTTTGGAAATGGCAGCTGTATCAAAGTGTAGTAGAGAGCGACCTTGGGCGACTCTTAGCGTGGTGCAAACCTTTACCTCATTTCTCCGTAATACCTTTGGGTATTCCGCTGCCATCTTCGCCGTGACTATTTGTGAGCTGTCGTCGGTTATTCTTCACAAAACAGGACCTGCTTAGCATAAGGTGCGATGTCGTCATTCGTCTATACCTACTGGCGGGCCTTCTTCGGCGGGTTGGTGAGAACCTTCCTGCATTATGCGTTCGCCCTATCAACAGCTCAGCTATCAAGCCCACGACCCGTAAGTTTAAAGCGCTGAATAGTACTCGTTGAGGTAGTATCTCACCTGCCGTCCCTCAGCATTTTGTGAAACGTCGACCGGCGGCCGTTACTAAGGTCCAATTTAATTTCGAATGGGCCGGCGTCTGCCGGGCCGGCTACACGCTGACTTCAATACAAGCCACTTCATCGGTGTCACGTTGCTGGACAGCCTCTTAAATTCCCCTACCAAACGTCCGCTCGCTTAAAATCGAGGGAATACTCATCCGCGATCAGGTGGTCCCGGAGAACCTAGATGAATTTCTCCTTACCGAAACTTGGATGACGCCTTGTTCCAGTAGCTGTATATCTGAGACTACCCCACCCGGGATCTCATTCTATCAGTCCATGTGTTCAGACAAGGTTAGTGGCGGGGTTGCAATTGTTGTTCGAGAATCGTTCATCTATAAGATGTGTAGTTTCTCGCATGGAACATCGTTTGAATCAGTTGCAATCAGGTCCTCATCGAAGGCAATGCCTCTCACCGTTGCGATATACCTGTGGTTTTGTTTATGTATACCCCAGTCTGTGACAGCACCTAGGCTGGGTGGCCCTCCCAACCACCGGCTAGCCATTCGGAGCGCAGCTAGGCGTTGGCAACGCGCCAATGGATGAGAGCGCAGCGTTCCGGTACCGGAGACGAGAGAAGCTAGCGAACGTCTGCGGGCGAGGAGTAGCGCTTCCGCCGGCTGAGTGTGTAGATGAAATAAACCTGTGGTGTTCCTCATTGGCTAGCGTGCTGTGCCGCTCGCGACGATAATTCAGACTACATTACCGACCTCCTTCTGGCTGTCCAAACTTGTTTATAGAGGAATTTTTGGAGTTCCTCGCTAAAATATTTGTGTGTGACAGGCCGTTACTGATTGCTTCAGACTTCAATATACACGTTGGCAACCTTATTAACAGATAGGTTCCCTCATTTGTCGACTTTCGGGAGAGTTTTGGTTTGGTCCAACAAGTTAATCAAACCAGCCACGCCGGTGGCCATATTCTAGATCTCGTGATTAATAAGGATTTCTTCCCCACTGACCTGGTGGTGTGTCCGCTGACCTTTTCGGATCATTGTTTACTATTCCTGCTCCCTTGTACGAACAGGGTAATGTCGAACTTGTCCAGCGACGTAACTTGAAAAAGCATTGGCATAGACACATTTTTGAAATCTGTTTGTGATGCAGGTCTTCTTGATCTGCAACCAGACTCGACCGACAGCCTCGATACTCTCACTGATGCAGTGAACATGACACTCAGATGTGCTCTTGACAAGCATGCTCCCGTTCATTCTATCCGTATATAGAGTCGTGGAGATTCCTTTCAATTTACAAAGAAAATTTCAAAAGATGAGCCGTATTAAGCGCAGGATGAACGTCGTTTAAAAAAATCGGGGTCTGATAAAGATCTAGTCAATCTCAAAGACTTCCTTAAGTTTCACCCAGAAGCTTAAAAAATTCAGGGCTTTTTTCCACTCTAAACCTGAATTCCTGCAAGTCAAACCCAAAACAGATTTATAAGACAGTAACAAATTTACTGGCCAATGCTGAGAGGTCTAACTCCTCAGATATTAACGGCTCCGCCGAAAAGTTGTCAGCCTTCTTTACTGAAAAATTGTGCACATTCATGCCTCCATAAAGCCCCTTCCGAGTAAAGCAATTGTGGAATCACAACCTGTGACCTTCCTGCATAGGTTTTCCGAGGTTTCTGCATGCGATGTGGCTACCTTAATAAGGTCTAGTAAAAAGAGCTCGTCTCCTGAAGACCCTATGCCATCATCACTGTGGTCTTCACTGGCGGACTAACTTAGCCCTGCCATAACCGAGATTTCTAATGGGCTTCTTTGCAAAAAGGGGTTGTACCCAAGTCTTTCAAATTGGCAATCGTTAGAATCGGGAGGGGTGGGGAGTTATGCCCCAACCCTATAGGAGTAATGTCCCTCAAAACACATTTAGTAATATCTCTCAATTAGTAATTGGAAAGGCATGCAAATTTGCGCAAGCAACAAGGGCAACATTATCAATCTTTTGATGTAACCATAGTGCCACTTTGACCTTCTGATGACCTGTAAAAGTCAAGGTCAAATGTTCGCTTCGGTATATCCCTTCGGTATACTCCAACAGATTCATTAATATGCATTTTAGAAATATTTCAAACCTTTCAAAAGATGTAGAACAATTTTGTGTACCATGGGATGATTCTAAAAAGTAAATACAGTTTTTTTGACGTTTACAAAAATTCTCACATTAATCAGGAAAGGGTCGATCATGTGACATTAAAGGACAGTGGCGCTATGTTCACTTGACATACAACCAACTTGAAAAATGCATGGGTGAAACAAGTTGACCAGAGCATATATTCAAAATTTCAAGTCGATGTGGCCATAGATGGCCAATCTGTAACATCTCAAAGGCTCAAAGCCTAACTGTTCAGGAAGCACAGTCAAAGTTGCCTGCTTATAGCTCAACCAGCTGGCAGCACATACCGTAATGTCAAGAACCCCATAACCGTCATAACTTGCGACCAATACTGTCAAAATGTCTTTCTGGAGGAGCTCAGAGTTCAAGCTGTCATCGTGGATGATGAACATGAGGTTTGAGGCCGTCCCTCTGCCAGCATTCATCATTGCAGCCTCCAGAGCCCGAGAGCCAGAGGTTTAGGCAATTGAAAAGACAACCAACGATCGGGAGACAATCGACGATTAATTAGGTACCGAGCTAGTACGTATTAGCAGCCCAAGCTGTGGAATGAATAGACAATTGCCTTGAAAAAGGCATTTCCCTGTCTTAAAAAAAGACAATCTCTCGGCTCTGACTAAGACAGTACAGGGTGGCAGACAGGCACATAGCCAGCACGGTTCGATTGCTAGCAGCTGGGCAATGAGCAGCAACTATTCGTGAGGTCCTGCACCTGCACCTGCATGGTAATTTTCATCTCGATCTTTATTCTTGCTGATCCTTCTTGCTCTTGCCTTCCTTTTTTCCACGCCGCAAGTTCTTACGCCGACCCGCGAGGCCCGCCCCGACTTGGCTCCTCCGCACCTGGCTGAACTGCTGCACCAGATTCAGCCTCTTCGCGCCCTCAGGTCCTGTGTGGAAAATAAATTAGCTGTTCCATTCTCCTGCTTGAAGACCGTTGGCGACAGAAGCTTTAGCTCTGCAGGTCCTAGACTGTAGAACTCGCTTCCACGATTCCTACTCAACGACAACTATTCTCCTGCTGACGGCCATGGCTCATCCTTTTCAGCGGTCCTGAGCAGTTACTTCCATGCTACTCACTACCTCAACTGCTCACCTACCTCTGCTAATGCTTCCCACTTTCTATTTGTTGCGTGAGATAAAGTCTGTTGGCTACCGAATGCGTACCGAAAGCAACTTAGGCTGTGAGTGTGCCATACAAAACTCTCCTGCGTAGCAAACACGTAGTCTTTATGGCTTTGTGGAATTACAGACGGAGATACATTACACTACATTGCATTACATTAGTACCGAAGTTATTCGTGGGACACGAATGCTTGTGCTCAGGACATCAGCAACACACCTCAGGACAGTCCAAGTAGAGATTACCTTCAAGGAATTGCACATAACACGAGTATCTATTTAAAAATGGGCCAACCATATTATGTTATATTAACTCTTTCTGTATAGCTACACATTAAAAAAATATATTTAAAAGCTGGCATAAAATGTAGGGGAACGTGAGTTACACTACACTGTAGGTATGCATTTTCTCAAATAAAGGACTCTAATTACGAATATCTATTTAGCCAGCATTCCTTAAACATTTTTTTCGCGCTTTTGTTGGTGCGCTTTGTCCTGTACGCTTTTGTCTGTTAACCTTAAGTGGGTGTTATCTAGAGTAGTTTTCTATAGCGAACTCAAAGCGTACTAAGCGGCTTTCGGCTCGCTTACGGTAGCTAGCAGACTTCATCTCGCATAACAAAGAGAAGGTGAGAAGCATAGCTAAGCCAGTGGGGCAACCGAGAAAGTGAGTAGCATGGAAGCATCAGCTCACGATGGCTGGAAAGGATATGCCACAGTTGGCAGCAAAAGATCAGATGTAGTTGCTTAAGAATTATGGAAGAGTTCCACAGTCTAGGACCTGCAGAGCCAAAGCTTCTGTCGTCAACGGTCTTTAAGCGTAGGAACGGAACAGCTAATTTATTGTTAATTGAGGGCCTGATGGTACAAGGAGTCTGAAACTGTTGCAACAGTTTAAATAGGTATGAAGGAGCCAAGTCATGACGGGCCTTGAGAGTCAGTAATACTTGTGCTCTGTATCCGTTGATCAACCTCGAGCCATCGCAGCTCCTTCAGCAAGGAAAACACTGCTGAACCTCTGGAACTAATGAACTAGCCTTGCAGCCATATTTATCATCTGCTGCAGCGACCTACTAGCTCCCAAACCGAATTGCAAAGGTCAAGCTTAGACAGAACCAGGAAGCTATTTAGATTTTTAGTAAGCCATCTCGGTAGACTATCCCTAATCTTAGACTGAGATCGGACGTGTTGCACAGCAGTAGAGCCAGTCTAAATGAAACTTTCAAAATTAAGCTGCTGTCAGAGGCGACACCAAAAAATTCCGAGCACGTGGTGACGGTCGCGAAACAGCATTCCTTATTAGAAGAGCAAAGTCTCCTAGTCCAGCTGCACGCCCGAGGGGTGTCCTATTAGTATCTGTTAAAAAGACAAATACAGTGCTGAGTATTATCAGCATAAAAGTGTCAGCCGATTCCATGGGCCCCAATCACTTTTCCCAGAGGTTCAGTGCAAATGGAGAACTGCGAAGGACCGAGAACGGATCCTTGTGGGACCCCGCAGGTTATCGCGTCCTTCCCGCCGACGGCTCGCCAGTCTTGCCAGCTGCCGAATTCGCACGTCGCCCGCAGACTCCAACCACAGACGCCGCCCGATTCCGCCCGAACTTCCCGCGGTTCCATGTAAGTGGTTCGCAGTGTGAACGGTCAGTGCTCGAAAAGCATTTTACTTAAAGCATTAAAAAAGCGGAAAACCGGCTAATTTCGCCATGGTCGGAGACAACCGATGGCGAGAGCCAGAGCAGCCGGCAAGGACGGGCAAGGACGGGCAAGGAAGGACGGCCGGGCTGCTCGCGAGCGGCCTCGCCGCTCTAGCGCTGCCGCTCGGCGTGCCCCCCCCTGCCCTCTGAACATCCGCTGCGACGATCGGTCGGGCGGGCGGGGCTCGGCGGCCGGCCGCCGTGTCCCGTCCGCTGCTCCACCCCCAATCGCCTTCGAGTTGGCGGCGCCGGCGGCGGCGTCGGTAAAATCCAGCGCCGCTACAAGCGGGAGGTGACGGCAGACGGCGACGACGTCGCGATGACGGCGGCGGTGGGGCGGCCGCTGATGAAGTCGAGCGCCACCGCTCGGACCAGGTCGAGCAGTCGCTTGGCGTTCGAGAAGGCCAGTCGCTCGTTGTCGACGTTCTGGTATCGCTGGTGCGGATCGCATCGCGGCGACGACGCGCCGCCGACGACGGCGTGCATGTCGCTCAGGCGGCCGCAGATGGCGTCCATGCTCGTCGCGTGAGCGTGCAGCAGGTACTCGGCGTGCTCCTCGTGCACCGCGTCCGACGTGGGCAGCAGCGAGCGTAGCGTTTCGGGCTCGACGGACGTCGGCGGCTCTCCGCGCGCCACCCAGCCGTACACCTTGAGCGCCAGGTCGGCGGCCTGCGGGCGGCGATCGGAGCGAGGGCGACTAGCGGAGCGAGGGCGACCGTCGGAGGAGGCGCCGCTGCCGCCTCCGACGCGGAGCGGCCTTCTAGAGCCTTCTAGAGCGAGCCGGAAGCGCAAGCGGCGGCGAACGGCACGCGCTCGAAGCTGAGAGCAGCGCTCACCACTCGGCACTTGTACAGGGCCCAGAAAGTGGAGCGCTCGGTGCGGAAGCTCGTCCGCGTGTCGTCGTACTGGGACGCGCCCAGCGTGTGCTCCGCCTGCTCCAGCCACGTAAGCAGCGTGTTGGCGTCGGGGCGGAGGTCCGCGTGCTCGCTCCTCGGCAGCGAAGCGTCTGCGACGACGGCGAGACGGCCGCGGCGGCCCGCGACGACTGAGCGGCCAGCAATCGAGCAATAGCGGCGGGCTCGCGGCCGGCGACGACGGCCGGAGATGACGGCGAGGGCTTTTCACTCCAGCGACGCCAGCAGCCGGCGCGCGCTCCCAGGGAGCAGCTACTCGGCTCGGAAGCCGCCGACGGGGTTGGGCTGAACGTCGATTGACTTGGTCCGAATCGGCCAATCGCTGCTCGCGTAGAGCTCCCGACTTGCGACGAGCTGCAGCAGCAGGCCCGGGCCCGCGGCGGTTGCCCCGTCGGACCCTTTGCTGCCCAGCCGCGTGCTAAGTGCGGCAGTCTGGCGGACCCTAACCCAGCGTGGCTTTTGTTTTTCGCTGACGGGTTATGACGGCCGTCGAGCGATCGGCCGCTGAGTGGTTGATCGGCTGCGAAGCATATTACGCTCCGGTTTGGCCCAGTGGTCAAGGTGCTCGACCCGTCCTGGCGTCCGATCGAGGTCGAGGGCTCGAGCCCCGTGGCATCCATATGAAGTGCCTGAATACTGATTAAGTTCTATTAGGGTGCTATAAAATGCATTATTGTCTTTAAATTTATTTTATTCCGATTGCACCTCGAGTGGTCGCCTAGCGGCAGGCGAAACCCGACAGCCCTGACAGCAATAACACAACAATAATAATCAATCTCTATAACTAAGCCTATGTACGCGAGTACTTACATAAGCTGCACTATGCGCCTGTCTATGGCCATCGATGGAAGTGCATAGCTAAAATCTACCCGTGATTCTTCACGGGAGCTTCACTATGTAGATAATCTAAATTCGAAGCTTGGCAGTCAGTGGGCTCACCAGCTGCAAGTCAGCGGACACTCAGAGGCCCGCCCTTCCAAAGTAAAGTTCTACGTAAATTTTTATGAGTGCAAGATAGCGTTAATGACAATCAGGCATTTGCAGCGAACCCTAAGAGAACCCAACCTCCATCTTTTAAGCATTGCAGATATGCTGGAGAGGAAGCGTGTCGTGTTTAGGAATAGTAACGTCGTCAGCACGCGTCACCTCCTCAGCACGAGAAAGCACACCGCACAGAGGACGAAGCACAAGAACCCAGCAAAATGCTGTGACGAACAGATCCGTCTATTAGCATCCGTTTAAATGTCGTCAAGTCAGGGGATGCCGTGAAGTCAGCCGGGAGTGAGTTCCAGGCCTTAGGAGCATACGAAGCATATGAAGGCGCGGTCTCCATAGGATTTGAGGCCAGAGGTTAGAGGCACAGCACACAATGACCTCGGTCGGATGAGAAGGTGGGATCGGATGAAGAAGATCAGATGCAAAACTTGACGACCAGGCAGTAACTCCAATAGGAAGCCGAAGCGAGAGAACGAAGGAACCGATGCGACGCGTGGGACGACACCTCTAATAATAATAATAATAACAATGATAATTATAATAATAATGCACTTGATAAAGCGCCCTCAGAGAACTCAATCTCTCTCTCTCTCTCTCTCTCTCTCTCTCTATGCGCTTACTATAAGTCTATGCTCCTGCGCTTCTTGGAGGGAACACAGTTCGAGCAGACGAGCAGTAGTGCAATGCAGCAGCTACGGCGTTTACGATATACCAGCCTAAAAGCACAGCTTTGAATCAATCATAAGCTTTTAATTGCACGCGCTTCTTTTAGGTCCGAAGGGCAGCAGCAGCAGCAGCAGCAGCAGCAGCAGCAGCAGCAGCAGCAGCAGCAGCAGCAGCAGCAGCAGCAGCAGCAGCAGCAGCAGCAGCAGCAGCAGCAGCAGCAGCAGCAGCAGCAGCAGCAGCAGCAGCAGCAGCAGCAGCAGCAGCAGCAGCAGCAGCAGCAGCAGCAGCAGCAGCAGCAGCAGCAGCAGCAGCAGCAGCAGCAGCAGCAGCAGGCAGGGCCAGCAGGGCTGGCTCGTCAGACGCCCCACGTGGCGCCACGGAACCACTTGCACGAGCTTTTTCCACGATATTTAGTAAGCTGCCGCTTATAGGCCTCGATCAGCTGTGGGCTGCATCCTGTGTCAGCCTTAGATGACACTAGTGCCCACCGGCGAGAGCCGAATGCAAATGCACAACGCTCCTTTGCGGTTTAACTACTTCGGTGAGCCGTGCTGGCACACTAGGTAAGGTGGTTGCTTTCACGACCTCGGTCCCGAGGTCGTGGGCTCGATTCCTGTGGTGGGCGATCCTTTATCGCCACTGCAAGTGGTGGTGATAGCCGTAAAGGCTCTTCTGTCGCCATACAAAAAGAGGCTGTTTAATCAGCTAGGATTTATTTAATTTACTCGGTCAGGAAACGCCCCTCGTCGGCGAAAGCCCGACTGCAATCTTCTTCTTGCAGCAAATGTAAAGCGCCTAGAAAAAGATTAAGTTCTCTGAGGGCGCTTTATCAAGTACATTATTATTATTATTATTATTTCTCTCTCCAGCGGCATTTCTTGAAGTCGGCATGGTGACTAATCAAATCTATGAAGCTTTCGCCATATCCTTTTTTAACTTTTAATTCGCATTGAAAAACTGGCAGGTGGCATCGTGCTGGTGCTTACAATTCTTTTGCCGAAGCAGTTTGTTGCAGCTGCTGCAGCTGACTATGGCCAGGCTACGCTTTCACTAATTCCTACGGTAAGGGCGCTCACGGAGTGCCTAGAAAGAGGCTAAATTCCCCTGGGGC
Source organism: Cristatella mucedo (assembly GCA_009760855.2). Lineage (NCBI taxonomy): Eukaryota > Metazoa > Bryozoa > Phylactolaemata > Cristatellidae > Cristatella > Cristatella mucedo. Next base: position 6,791,237 of record WPIO01000007.1, read on the forward strand.
GATTTGTCGTATAATCATTATTAGTAGTATTCCTGTATTTATCACTATGCCGTATCGCTAATAATAGTAGCAAGAAAGATTAACGCTGTCCGCACACCAGCAGCGAAAATCTGAGCTGCTTATGCGACTCGTTAGCCATTCTTCGAGACTCTAGATCTGCCAGCTGCTGGTATCACGGATGCGAGGACTAGCGCCACTTCATAGTGTCGTGCTTTGTATGGACGAATGATTCCGCAGTCACTACCCGAGTGCATCGCAGCATTTTCACGATACTACTTGTTTGATAGTATAGCAAACGCAAAGCACTAACGTCGCAGTCTAACGTAGCGGAGCGATGACACTAGGGTGCATACAGTAATTCACTACTCGAGCGAGCTCGATACACCTCGCTCATACGAGCTCATGCCTTAGGAGAATTTAGGCTTCAGGGCGGATTCATTTGGCTTCCGCAAGATGGCGGCGAGTCGGCACTCAAGGAAGCACAGCCCTCGCCCCGGAAGTGCACCGTGCTGACCGCCTCGATCGTTCGCTGTAGCGCACCGAAGGCGCGGGCGCTGTGAGATGAGAGGAGCAGCCGCCGCCACTTCAGGAGTGGCAGCCAGCGATCGGAAAAGACTTTTGCCCGATAATTGAATCCTCAGCAAGGGCAGCAGCACCAGTCGCAGTGACTCGCACAGAGTTGAGATCTCTAATCAGCTCGAAATCTCTTTAGCAAGTGCATTTATTATTATTTTCTATTTTATTATTATTATTTCAATTTTACGCTAAAGATTCCGGCTCTTTTTCCTCATCCGCCGGAGCCGGCGCTCCCCGTCGCGTCGGCGGCGGCGGCTGGCGCTCGCTAGGTGGCGCTGGAGCCTGCAGGGGCCCCCCATCGTCGTCCGCTGGCGAGGACCGATGCCTCAATTACAGCAGATAGAGCTTTCTTTTTATAGCTCAAGCTTACCGTTTACGCTTTTCTTCCTCTCCTCGGTAAGTATCGTCTACAGAAGCGAAGCGGCAAGCGAAGTCTCAGCATCGCAGCAGCAGCCTCCAGACAAACATTGCTGGCACCATTGCTGCCGCAGGGAGGAGGCTGAGTGCAATCCCTCTCAGTGCATCTCTCTGCATCGCTTGCCTCAGCATCGACGCCAAGCACGAAGTTTGCATGATGGCAAGCGTCGTTTAGCTGCGAACGTCACACACTGGGGCTGCGGCTCATACATCGAGAGGCGGCGGCGGCGGTTAGGGCTGCCTCCCCCGAAATTGTGAGCTAACGAGGCCAGTGCGTCTGCATCCGGCGTACGGGTCTCTGAGCTGACAGCTAGCTGCCGGCCAGCTCGCAGCGAAATCTCAGCGCCATTATCTAATGGTCAACAGGGCCGTTCGTATCTGTCTTTCAGATAATCTGTCTTTCAGTGCTCAATGGTAGGCGCGGTCCTCATCCTGAGCGGCACTGTACCCGAAATCGAATGGCACTCGTAACGCGCCCACGTCCACGTAGATGCAGAGGCACGCGCGCTAACACGCGCACGTGTGCGCACGCACTCTCACTGCGCACTCACTGCTCACTGCGTTTACGGCTTTCCTTCTTCTCCTTCCGCTATGACATCTACTGCCTCACCAGGCTAAGCATCATATCACTCGCTTTTCAGATCTAACTGTTTACCTATACCTCATACAAACCTCAAACCCTTTGGAGACAGTGCCTTTAGTTCGTATGCTCCCAAAGCCTGGAACTCTCTCCTGACTTGCGTAACGACATTCACTGACTTGACCACAGTTAAAAAGCAACTAAAATCGCACATGTTTATCACAGCATTTAGTGGGTCACTGTGATTCAACCTTTATGGTATGCGTGCTGACGCCGTGCAGGCTGCCACTAACCACACTTGCATGCTGACCCTGTGCATGTCACCCCTAACCATGCTATTCATGTTGTCTATCAAGCATGATATCCACTCACCATTCGATCATGTTTCCTTTGCAGGAAAAAGCGCCTAGAAAAAGATTGAGTTCTCTGAAGGCGCTTTATAAAATGGATTATTATTATTATTATTATTATAACTATCTCCTTCATCTTTCCCCTCTCTTCCCCTCTCCTTCTCTCTCCCTCCCTCTCTCTCCCCCTCTCTTCCCCCCCTCTCTCTCTCACTGTGCCTTTCTCCACTTTCCTCTTGCCTCTTTTCCGTTTCGCTCTCGCTCTCTGTTTCCGACACGGTGGGGCGCATGAGGTCGCCGCCGAAAGCTGCACTCCGGCGACCGCGTCATGACCTTCACCTTGCTGCATAGAGAGTGAGCGCTGAAGACGATGAGATCCTCGCAGCTCGCGACCACCTCTCGCGCCAAATCCGCAGCCCGGTCCACCTGCGCCGGGCTGAAAGCTCGCTTCGGCGGCGGCACCGTGCCGCCGCCGGCGGCGTGTGCGCCGCAGAGCGGGTAGAGCAGCCTGGCCGGCGGTCCAACGAGCAGCACAAGGTCGTCGACGAGCGAGCAGAGCCGCTCCGCCGCGCCCTCCGCTTTCGCATCGCTCGCACCGCTCGCTTTCACGAGCAACTTGAGCGCAAGCGCGTTCTCCGTGACGCCGCCGAGCGGATACAGCTGGCGGCCGCAGACGTGCCACTGAGCGGCGAACACGGCGTTCCGTGCGGCCTACGGAGGCGAAAGTGAAAGGTGCCATTGGTCACCGGATGGCTTGGGGAGCTGGGAGCGAGGAGATGGCGGCGGCGGCGGCGGCGGCGGCGGCGGCGGCGGCGGCGGCGGCGGCGGCGGCGGCGGCGGCGGCGGCGGCGGCGGCGGCGGCGGCGGCGGCGGCGGCGGCGCGGGGGCGGCGGCGGCGGGGGCGGCGGCGGCGGCGGCGGCGGCGGCGGCGGCGGCGGCGGCGGCGGCGGCGGCGGCGGCGGCGGCGGCGGCGGCGGCGGCGGCGGCGACGGCGGCGGCGATGGCGGCGGCGGCGGCGATGGCGGCGGCGGCGGCGGCGGCGGTGGCGGCGGCGGCGGCGATGGCGGCGGCGGCGGCGATGGCGGCGGCGGCGGCGGCGGCGGCGGCGGCGGCGATGGCGGCGGCGGCGGCGATGGCGGCGGCGGCGGAAGTGCGCTGCTGGCGCTGCACTGTTGCAATGGAGGCTGCCGCTCACGTGTAGAGCCTTGATGCACGCCCAGTCGAAAGGCTTGGGAGCGTCCAGCGGGCCGGAAGGCGTCGACGCCAGCCGATCGTTCTTGATCGACGCCGCCGTGCGCAGGGCGTAGTGAAGGTACGCGTCACTCTCCGTGCCGCTCGACGCTCTCAGTAGCGTTCCGTTCGAAGACGCGGTCGAAGCAGGTAGCGCAGCGTCTAGGCACCGCGCAAAAATAGAGATAGAGATAGGTCAGCAAGCAATGAACATTTGGTTTTTCTTTTGTTTATTTCCCGGCCGCGGCAGCGGGCTGCGCGCTCGTCCCATTAGTTAAAGTCGCAGCCAGCGTTTTCGTATTTCGGTGGGGCTCTGACGCAAGGCATCTCCGTCTGTAACTCCACACGTACGCGAAGACTAAGTGGGTTTTACGCAAGAAAGGTTACAAAGTTAAAGTTTACAAGACAAGTTTTTGTAGTGGCTTTCGGCGTGCACACGGTAGCCAACGGACTTCATTTCGCGAAGCAAAGAGAACTTGAGAAGCATAGCTGAGTCAGCCGGGCAGCCGAGAGGTGAGTAGCATGGAAGCATCAGCTCAAGATGGCTGGAAAGAATATGCCTCAGTCGGCGGCAGAAGACGGATGATGTTTCGCAAAAATTATGCAAGTGAGTAACACAGTCTTGGATCTGCAGATCAAAAGCTTCTGTCGCCAACGGTCTTTAAGCGTATGAACGGAACTGCTAATTTATTGTTAATGGAGGACCTGATGGTACGAGGAGTCTGGAACTACTGCATCAGTTCAGCTAGGTATGAAGAAGCCAAGTCGGGGTGGGCCTTTTGAGTCCGAGTAAGAATTGCGTTCTGTTTCCGCTGATTAACCTGGAGCCATCGCAGCTCCTTCAGCAAACGAGACACGTGGCTGAATCTCTGGGATTTATTAACTAGCCTTGCAGCCATATCCATCGCCTGCTGCAGTGGCCCAATGGCTTTTTTTGTTAGCCCAGTCAAAATGGAACTGCAGCAACCCAGGTTAGACAGAATCAGGGAGCTTTCTGGTATTTGTTTCAGCAAGCTACCGTGGTAGAGAGTTCCTAACCTTGAAAAGGAATTTAACGGGATGACTAGTGTGGAAGTGGAAGTCCTAATGTAGCTTTCAAACTGCAAGAACTAATCAAAGTCTCCTAGAATACCTTCACGCCTTGAGGGACCTTGAGCAGCAGCTCTAAGCAGCTCTACTCTTTGAGAGTTTTGCATACTTCCAGCTGAGGAGCATCCCCAAAATAAGGTCCAACTTAGATATGTGAAAGAAAGCCAGACTAGTTCACGTATCTTCGTTGAAAAGCATAACCCATCTCCTAACTTGGATCCATTGTAGCCGATTGTTATTCGCCAGAGAGCCGAAAGCTCATGCGAAAGCTCAATGCCTGCAGGCGCACGAACAACGCACGCACGACAAAGATCTCAGATCGACAGAGACACAAAGGACCACGGTGTTGATGCTCACCGCCAAGCTGTGCAGAAACATTACAGGCTCAAGTTCATCGAAGGCCGACCGACACCCAAATAGTAGCGGCCCTGACTTATGCAGCTGTCAGCTGCATTTAAACTGTATTCCCTAGTCGACGGTTCAACGTTAGAAGAGCAAGACTCGAACTGAGCTCGACTCGCGGTCGGCACCTGGTTTCTTTCTGGGATGCACGGTCTGGGCAATGAGGGCGTCCTTATTGCTCGCAGCGAGATAACTTCGCCACAAGTCGTTTGCACGTTCGCCTGCCGCGAAGACTTGCTTCGTCCCAGTCCCAGTCTCTCCGGGGCTCGTTTAATAATGAGAGGCACTCGTACGAGCGACGAGACGCTCCTTCTAGCAACGTGTGCAAGACTTCTAACAGTGCTACCTGCTGCTAGGGCTGCTGTATTGGCATTCTGCTGGCAATTGGAATATTTGCTTTGGTAAACTCGTACTGTTGGGGCGCTGCATCGGCACACGTGCTCGGCAAAAAGTCCGTGCTTCGGCACCGGGCAGCAAGTGCCCTCAAAAATTTTGAGCCCCGAAATGTTGCTCACGTTTTAAAAGGTAAGCACTTCGAATTGAAATGAAACTGCAGCTTACCCTGAATAGGGATGTTCGGATCCAAGTTGAGCGGGGCTCGGTCGGCGAGACTTTCAATCTGCTGCCACTCATGTGACTGTTGCCACTCGCGTGACTGCTGCCACTCACGTAGCTGTTTCCCTTCCACCGGAGCTCCTTGCGTAGGGCTCACTTGCTGCTGACCTTCAAGGAAAGAAGATGAAGCTAGTGTTACTCCTTTAGGTCCAACGTCACAGCTTGCAAAAAAGCAGGAACAGGTGTTCTAGAAGTAATAATTAGCGTGTATAAGTATTATCGTGCAGTGGGCAATCCTTTATTGGCGCTGCAAGTGGTGGTGATGGCAGTTACGTCTCTTCTGCCTCTATATAAAAAGGGGCTGTTAAAGCAGCTATTTTTTTTTATTAAATGCGAAGCGCATCTGACATACCGATTGGTACTTAAAAAACTGCCGTGGTCGCTTTTTATGCCCAAAAAATGAAAAGAACTGCCACTGTCTTTAGAAACACAAAAATAAGCTCTTACACACACACACGCACATATGCACACTCACACCTATAATACCGTACTCGCGCTCACAGACAAACACACGTGCTAGCGCACACGCACGCACGCACGCACACACGCACACACACGCACGCACTCACAGACACAGACACACATACCTATGCATATCAAAACGTGGTATGTGTATAGTAAAAACACCACACCGAGAGAAATTTGCAGTCGCATCAAGTGAGCACAAAAAAAGAATTAAATAGAAAGAAATATTTTGGTGATTTTTTTCTACAGTTCGTCAGCACCATAAGTCAGGAACTAACTTCCAGGTTCTGCTATCACCGGCTTTGATCCTATTAATGATATTAAAAATACATTTGATATAGCACCATCGGTGAACTCAGTCCTTTTCTAGGCACTTTAGATTTGCTGCAAAGGGAGCACGATAGAATGGTCAGTGATAAGTTGCTAAATGACAACAAGCAAAACATGGTTAGGGGTAAAATGCACATTGTACTACTAAAGTATTTGTTAAAAAAACTGAGACACTTCTGTTCCGTCCGGCCACAATTTATATTAAACAACCACTCTAAATATCCAGTGTTTGCACTTAGGTGTGCTTTGCATGCTAACCTGTGAATAACCCACTAAATGCTACCAACCAGAGGTCCTCCAGTGTTCTCTTGTACAATTATCTTAGCACGATGCATTGGTTGCAATTTCCAGAATAGACTGTGCAAAGCTAGCAAGGCTTTTGATTCCATGTCACAGACAACGATTTAAAGTAATCCTCAAATTTGCCCACAACTGCAAAAGCACCTAAGCATGGCGGTGAGAGTAAAGTATGCAAACGCACACAAGAGGACACACACTTTCTCTGGTTTGTAGAAACCCTGGTCATTGACATGTGCTGAATTGGGCACAAGTAACCAAAGCACACATGAAGAAAGATACATTCACAGGGAGGCTTTTTGAAAGCATATCGCTTTTGCTCTTAGTTTCGTGACGAATAAGCATACAAAAATACAAAGTAACCGGACAGAGAAAAGGCTGTGTGAAACAGGTAGGGTATTAGCATATTTTGCATGTTATTTCTTAGAACGGCAAACATCCGTTAGGTATACTGCTACTGATTACGCTATTCACTCGATTCTCTCGAGAAGTCTATCTCAGTCAAATGCCGGAAGCTCCTGCTGCCTGTTGGCATTCTCATATTCGACGTCCAAAAATAGCGACCGTCGCCAGCTAATCTCTCTCCGCTGGGTGTCATAGAATATTGTCGCAAAACAGAGGGTCGGACGTCGCACGCCTTGAACACAGGCAAGGATCGGCAGATCAGCCTCCCACTGAGCTCAAGCACTCGATCAAACGCGAGTTTAGCCGCACGCCGCTCGCTTGTCGTCCAAATTCCTATGTTCTTTGGCCAAATGCACAGGTTTTAGTACCCCTTGCTATCCAGAAATTTAGGACAAACTTTATGCCAGACAAGCTGGCCAGAGCTTCTACCTCGTGAGTGTGAAAGTGAGCCTAGAAAGTGCGAACCCATTGGTTTCCTTTGATTCGAACGGAGAACCGTCATCTTCGCAAGCAGCAGCAGCAGCGTGCATGTAATTGACAGATGGATGTTGGCTCTCGTTGATACATTTCTAGCTATCACCGACGCGCCCTCAACCGTCGAGCATCGAGCATCGAGCCGCCTCATCGAGCCACCTCTTCTGTAGGCATGAACCTCCTAGACAGAGGCCTATGCTTCGACGCAGTCACCGACTAGTTTTCTAGGACGGATAAATCGCAAGGCTTGAATAGCAGCAGGTCAGGAGTTTTACGGCCGTGGCCTTCGAGTGGCTCACGAGAACTAGTGAACGTAGTATCAATCCATCACCACGGCAAAGGCCAAGTATAGCTTTTTACGAAAACCGAGAGGAGTTGCAGTTGCTCAATCGAAAATGCCAACATCGACCGGCAACAACCTCCTTGGCCGCTACCGGATCGGATTTTACGCTGCAATCGCTGCAGTGAGAATGAAAGATCGACTTGTAGCTTCTTTTCAGTGAGGTAGACCAGATCCAAGAGTCAGCACATATTTTAAGATAACAACAGCAACAACAATAGGAAAAACAAAAAATTTCATTATGGCGCTCTAAAAGAACTAGCTTAATTGCTAAGCACTTAAAATTTACTGAAAGCATTAACTCACCTTAATTTTTATAACCAAAGCATGCACAGATTCATTACTCATCGTCCCCGCCTCACTTTTCCATCTGCGTTCCGGATTAAAACTGAATTTCGACGTTCAAGCCTGCCATTCTTGATCTCATCTCAAAGTCAATCTCCCTGTACACTAGGCCACCGACTGATACACAGACTTCTCTTTCTGAAATACCTATACTAGCTGTTGCCTCAATAAACAAAACTAGTAATCATGTCCTTAGGCCTAACTCTTGCTCCTCAATCGTTCAGTAAGGTTGCTTTCATACTGCTCCGTACTAAGTTGACACTGAACCACGAGAGCTTAAATAACTTTTACCCAGTTTTCAATTGCTGTTGCTATCGAAGACACTGAAGTGAGTGGTGGCAAATTAGCTAAACTGTTGTAACCGAATTTCGAACGTAGCATATATATATATATATATATATATATATATATATATATATATATATATATATATGGGTATATATATATGGGTATATATATGGGTATATATATATATATATATATATATATATATATATATATGGATATATATATATATATATATGGGTTTTGCAGCGAACTAAACCATAACGTCAGCAGTAGTACTAGAGTAATAAGACCTTCTGAGTCATGATAACTCAGATAGAGTTTCTCTGATGCTTCAGATTGATTTCTCGGCGGTGTTTAAAATCTTTGAAAATCAAGTCTTTCTTAAGTTCCCACCATCTCTCCTTAGCATTGCTGTCACGGCACCTCGAAATGGTTTAGGCCCCATCTAGAGATGGACACTTGGAGGGTAGATGTACTCGGCCATCTGTCATCAGGTGAGCCTCTAAGGTATGGAATACCCAGCGGTGTTATATTTTCAATAGTTCTTCTAACTATATTGCCGGCAAATATTGCCAAGCAACGAAATGTAGGGTTTATCGAATTACATCAACTCCTTGCAACATGTATTGCTGACATTCGTACTTGAATGACATAACATTTTGTTTCACCGTTAAATGTGGAGAAAACCGACTTGGTGGTTATAGGAGTATCTAGAATTATTTAAAAGCTGGAAAGCCTAAATTTTAACGCTAGCTTGGCCAGCATATCATGGCTCTATACCTGGGTTGCGTGTCCTAGTGAAAATAGACGTCGCACTGGATGACCGGATCAGCTTCCACATGTAAGCTTGCCTACTTAAAGCTCCGTAACATTGCAAAATTCCGGGCTCTTTTAATAAGGTTACCACAGTTAAGCTTGTCTCAGTATTTCTGAAATCCTTTCCCGACTTCTGTGACTCACTACTTGGAGGTTTTGCTGCTGGTGCTATAACCCATTTACAGTTGGTGTAACACTCTGCAACAGTGTCTGTCTGTCGGGATCGTCAAAGTTGCCAGACTGCGCTACTTCTCACTTATTTTAACCGGCTTCCCGTAATGATGTAACTTTCGGCTTCAAAGGGCTTAGCCATTCACGTTTAAGTTCATTCCTTCATGATCTGGCTCTGCCGACCTACACATCCACATTCTTCGAGTCGAGGCTTCTAGCGGTGTCTCTAGCCAAACCAACAGGTCCTGCAGTTCGTCTGCTGCCAAAGTCTGTAGTGACTAACAGCCGATGTGATGACATTTCTCGACTTCAACAAATGCAGTAGAATTTAAGATCCACATGTTCCTACCACATTTTGGTCCGTAATTGTAATTCGTTCGTTGCTTGCTGATGCATACTGAAACTGCGAACGGTTTTAAGTAATAAATTAACACGTTTCCCTTTTAGCATATAATAAGTGATTAGAAAAGATTTAATTTCATGTGGAGCTATAATTTTGTTTACAGATGTTGCTATAATAATAACGCATTCAATAAAGCGCCCTCAGAGAACTCAATTTCTTTCTCATCGCCCAACATTTACTGCAAAAAAAGCACGATCAAACGGTTAGTGGTAGCATACTCAACAAACAACAAGAATAACATGGTTAAAGGTGACATGCACAGGGTCACCGTGCAAGCATGGTTAGTAGCAGCATGCAAAATATCAGCACGAACAAACACATAAAGGACGAATCGATGGGACTAATTAAATGCTGTGATAAATAAGTGCGCTTTTAGTTTCTTTTTAAATGTGGACAAGTCAGGAAACGTCGTGACGCAAGTCGGGAGTGAGTTCTAGGCTTTGGGAGCATACGAACAACAAGCACGGTCTCCAAAGAATTTGAGGTTTGTATGAAGTATAGGTAAACAGTTCAATTTAGAAAAGCGGGTGGCAGCCCTAGCTGAACTGCTGCACCAGTTTCAGTCTCTTCGTGCCCTCAGGTCCTGTATGGAAAATAAATTAGCTGCTCCATTCCTCTGCTTAAAGACTGTTGGCAACAGAAGCTTTAGCTCTGCAGGTCCTAGACTGTAGAAATCGCTTCCACGATTCTTACTCAACGACAACTATTCTCCTGCTGACGACTAAGGCTCATCATTTCCAGCGGTCCTGAGCTGCTACTTCCATGCCACTCACTACCTCAACAGCTCTCCTGAATCTGCTATGCTTCCCACTTTCTCTTTGTTGCGTATACGAAGTCTGTTAGCTACCGAATCCTTACAGAAAGCCGCATAGGCTGTGAGTAGGCAATATTAAACTTTCCTGCGTAACATCCTCATAGTCTTGTGACTTTGTGGAGTTGCAGACGGAGATACATTACATTGGATACATTACGCTTATTATACATTACATTACATTATTATATATTATTATATTATACATTACATGCTTAGCCTGGTGGGGGAGTAGATATTCTAGGTAGGCTGGAGCCAAAGAATGAAGGGACTTAAAAAGTGAGTGCCAAAACCGTGAAGCCGATGCGTTGCTTGTTTGGGAGCCAGTGATGGTTGGCGAGAAGTGCTGTGATGTGAAAACTGCGACGCTCACGACAGACAAGCCTAGCTGCAGAGTTTCTTACCAGCTGTAAGCACCTGATTGCACAAACCGGTAGGCCAGCAAGCAGCGAGTGGCAAAAGTCAAGGCGGATTGTCAAAAATGCACAGTCCCAATTTAGATGTGGTATCTCTGTTTAAACAAGCTCAAATTTTAACAATGCAACGTAGCTGAAAGTAGACAGGCTTGACTGTGAAGCTGATGTGGTTGTCTAGTGAAAGGTGAGTTTAGAATGTGATACCTAGATTTCGTGCAAATTCAACAGGAAATATGCTGGCAGAGTCAATTCTGAGCGTTAGCCTTTCCAATTTCTTAACCACACATGGTTTGAACACAACTAGTAAGTTGGTTTGATGATGCTAAGTTAGATTCAGGGCACTGCATGGTTTCGCACGGACCTAAGGACAGTTAGACTACATTACGAGGGTTAGTAGATATTGTTTCACAGCACGCGAGTTCTATGCTAGATGATTCGCTGCTCTGTTATGTATTAAGTGAACGAATCCTCAAGCTTTAGCTATTTCACCAAATGTTCCTAAGGGGCGATGAAAGAATGTGTTTCAACCGAGTGGTTAAATGTTTGCTAGCATATTTTCATTGCATTTTTACAAGCAAGCGTACCTTCAATAATACGAATTTCATCGGTGAGTGTAGGAGAATAACCTTGGACAACTTTGGGAGCCTCCACGTGCCCACCTAAAAGATTTCCAATGCGGAACACTTCGATCGCCACGTTCTTCATCAGACACAATCGATTCACACAGACTGGTATACTCCATCATAGGGAGAACAGTGAAATTTATTTGCAGCAGTATTTTGTCATTAAACTCTAGCCCCCTAGTCTTGGCTGAGGGGTAAGATGCTCGCGCGTCACCAATGAGATAGTTAGATTGTGTCCTGCAGCAGTGACACACTTCATCGATTGACTTACAGAAGAATGGGCTTGCACTCGTGACAACAGTGGTTATTCGCTTGAATACATTAAGTGAAATGCAAAACGCACGCAGCTGCTTGCCTTTAACATTTCACTGAATAGATTTCATTTAACTGGCTGAAACTCTGGGAATTAATAACTAGCCTTACAGCCATATCCATCACCTGCTGCAGTGACCTAACGGCTTTTTTCGTTAGCGCAGCCAAAACGGAATTGCACGAGTCAGGTTAAACAGAACCAGGGAACTGGTTAGATTGTTTTTAGCATGTCGCCGTGTTAGAAAGGCCCAAACCCTGGAAAAGAACGGAACACGAGAACTAGCGTGGAAGTGGTTTACTTAATGAAGCATTCAAACTGTAACAAGTTACTAAAATCTCTTAGTAGCTCTTCTCGCTTGGGGCCTTGAGCAGTAGCTCCAAGACTTCTCTTTGAGATATTATTTGAAAGGCTCTCATAACCCGGATATGTAGCCGATTGTCATTCGCCAGTTAGAGAGAGCCGAAAGCTCTGGCGAAAGCTCAATACCTGAAGGGGCCTTTCGACGTGTTTCGCGTCAAAAAAACGAATGTATACCGCCATCAGATCTGAGTTTGCGCCGAAGGTGCACCTCATGGCAGGCTCCTTTAGGCGTGTCTAGGCGGATTTGCTAAGGATTCAGCCATTTTAAGAAGGGAATTTTCACCGATGGACATCGATCGTGGCCATGCACGCCGAAGGTGCGGCCACGTATAGCAGCTGGTTCGTCACTTCCGATTCGTCTTTTACGTGGCCTAAAATCCCAGCTATCACCCCAGCCTAAAGAGCCGAGTGTAAGCAAGATCCAGAGTAATGCGATCTGATGCGGCTCATTATTAGCATCATTCTTGCCTACTGCTAAATTTATACAGACCGGCGATTATTTTGGACATTAACTCGCAATAAACCACCCCTTCTCCAGAAACATACGACGGCGCCGGCGTAGCGTTCACAGCAAGGGTTTAAGCAGGCTCGCCCATCTCCTTCAGCCCCAAAAATTCACCCACAGGGAGCTTCCGTGCGCGCTCTCTCTCTCTCTCTCTCTCTCTCTCTACGCTCTTTGTGGCGTCTCAGTTTGTGCGATGCCAAGTCTGCTTGCGACGGCGGAAGGGTGATTGCTAGCTAAGGGCACTGTCCCGATTGAGTGAGTCAAAACATTAACGCTCGCGCTCGGGATTTTTAGCGTCGAGACTTGACACGAAAGATAGATGACAGCCAACCGATAGATCAACTTGTTCCGCACAAGACTGGTTTATTGGCTTCCTAGTTCTTTCACCGAAAATCTTCTCCGTCCATCCAGGGATACGCCATGGGAGTTTCACCGGCCGTTCCGATTGGTTCTCATGAGAGAGAGAGAGAGAGAGAGAGCCAGAGAGAGAGAGAGAGAGAGAGAGAGAGAGAGAGAGAGAGAGAGAGAGAGAGAGAGAGAGAGAGAGAGAGACAGAGAGAGAGAGAGAGAGAGAGAGAGAGAGAGAGAGAGAGAGAGAGAGAGAGAGAGAGAGAGAGAGGAGAGAGAGAGAGAGAGAGAGAGAGAGAGAGAGAGAGAGAGAGAGAGAGAGAGAGAGAGAGAGAGAGAGAGAAAGAGCCGAATGAGAAGAACGTGCCGCGCGCTTGGCAGCATACGGAAGCACTTGTAAAGCTGAAAAACCACGTGACTTAAAATGTAGGAGCGCCGTAGCAGGTCACTTTAACGACACCAAAAGAGGCTCAGCCCAGTGAGAGCGCGTGGACCTGCTGTCCCATCGAGCCGTGCTTAGGGAAAGAATTTGTTAGCACTTCGGCTGCCTCTGCGAATCTGTCTGTCAAGAAGTTGAATCAAAGGTGAAGTTCGGTCTAGACAGAGATAATCTCGTATTAAGCAGCCGGGCAAACATAGCTTATACCCAGCGGATTGCAGGCGCACGGCAGCTGTCCGTGCAGCCATATTATTCAGGTCAATCGAAATAGATAGCGGTCGGGCTTGGATTCGGGCAGACGGATTGACGCCTTAGATAGGCGCTAAACAGACAGACGATGAGTGGGCTATGCTGGCATTTTATCCTATACGTCTACATGTACATATAAGCTCTCACAAAGCACGAAAGACTCATCGGCGTACTGGATGTGAGCCTGCCATATGTAAGCCTGCCAACTTACAGCTCTGAAACATTCCGGGCTGCTTTTATAATGCTACCACAACTGAGCTGGTCTCTGCATTTTTGAAATCATTTTCAGACTTATTTAACTCACTACTTATAGGTTTCGCTGCTTGTTCTATGAAAAATTTACAGCATTTATGGGCTTATGCGTGCTTACACTGTTGCATGCTGCCACTAAGTATGCCATAACCACACTTGCATGCTGACCCTGTGCATGTCACCCCTAACCATATTTTTCATGTTGCTTATCAAGCATGATACCACTCACCATGCGATCGTGTTTCCTTTGCAGCAAATTTAAAGCGTATAGAAAGAGATTAAGTTCTCTGAGGGCGCTTTATCGAGTGTGTTATTATTATTATTAGAAAGAAATCGAGCTCTCTGAGGGCACTTTATCAAGTGCATCATTATTATTACAGTTGGTATAACAGTCTCCAGCAGCGTCTGTCTGTCGTGATTGTTGATGTTGCCACGCTGCACTACCTCTCACTGATATTAACCGGCTCCCCCATAATGATAAACCTCTCGGCTTCAAAAAGGTAACCCGTTCACATATATGTTCATTCCTTAATGATCTGGCTCGGCCTAGCTTCCCATCCCCTCTGTTCTGAGTCAAGGCTTCTCTTTCAGACTATGACAGCAGTTCCTTTGCTCCTAAAGTGTGTGCTGACTACCAACTGATGTGATGACACCCCCAACTTCAAAAAATGTAAAGGAATTTAAGATCCATCTGTTCCAACCACATTTCGCTCCGTCATTGTGATTTGTTCGTTGCTTGTTTATGCATACTGAAACTAATCGATTAACAAGTTTCCTTTCCAGCCTACATAAAGTGCCTAGAAAAGATTTATTTTTCACGTGGAACTAAAATTTTGTTTATAAATAGCATTCTTAGGATGTCAAGTAGATTCAGGCACTGCGTTTTTTCGTACGAATCTAAAAAACCAGGGCTTCTTTTTTCACTCGAAAACTGAATTCCTACAAGTCGGACCCAAAACAGATTTATAAGACGGTAAAACATTTACTGGCTAATGCTGAGAGGTCCGACTTCCCAGATATTAACGGCTCAGCCGAACAGTTTTCAGCCATCTTTGCTGGAAAAATTGTGCATATTCGTTCCACCGTAAAGCCCCCCCCCCGAGTAAAGCAATTTCGGAATCGCAACCTGCGACCCTTCTTAAAATATTTTTTGAGGTTTCTGCATGCGATGTGTCTACCTTAATAAGGTCTAGTAGAAAGACCTCGTCTCCTGAAGAAAGAATAACATCATCTCTGTGGTATTCAGTGGCAGACCAACTTCGCCCTAACATAACGGAAATTTTGTACGCATCTTTGGAAAAAAGAGGTGGTACCCAAGTCCTTAAAATAGGCAGTCGTTAGAAAGATAATTAAAGTGCCTGGATTAGATACTAAGGTCCTTGCAAACGATCGCTCAGTTTCACTTCTTCCTTTTTTGTCAAATATTCTTGAAAAATTGTCGCTAAGCAGCTGGTTGCACACGTTGAGAAGAATGAAATGTAAGAAGCATTTCAATCAGCGTTCAAGATGCAGCACTCCACTGAAACTGCTCTCCTCCGTGTTAACGATGACATTCTATGTGGCAACGATGACGGGAATGTCACTGCCCTAGCTCTGCCAGATCTATCAGCTGCCTTCGACACCATTGATCACGATTTTCTACTTAAACGATTGAGAAAAATGATCGGTCTGGCAGACGAGGCACTGGCGTTGTTCAAATCGTACTTGTGTGATTGTGTTCAATTCGTCTCGTGTGGGGGTCTGGTCTCCCCCACGAGACCGCTCGCATGTAGAGTCCCTCAAGGGTCCGTCTTCGGTCCGTTGCTGTTCTCCATTTTACTCAACCTCTCGAAAAAGTGATTAAGGCCCATGGGAAAGGATATCACTTTTATGCTGACGATAATCAGCCATATTTGTCATTCAAACCGTCAGAATCTGCTGCAGTAGCTGAGAAACTGAATGCTTGCCTTGCCGACATTCGATCCTGGACGTCGGAAAACCTCTAAACTAAATGACGATAAAATCGAACTGCTGCTCTAAGGAAAACTTAAGCGTGTGGCTGGATTAAGAGGCTTTGCTCTTCTAATTGTTGATGCTGTAGTGCGACCATCATCCTAGCGCTCAAAATTTAGGTGTGGTTTTCGACAGCTGCCTCAATTTTGAAAGCTTCATTCAGGAGACTGCTTCTACAGCTAGTCATCACGTCCGATCCTTATCTAAGATTAGGAGCTGTCTTCCACAGTGGCTTGCAAACAACTTAACTAGCTCCTTAGTTCTGTCTTGGCTTGATCTACGTAATTCCCTCTTGGCTGGGATACCAAAGAATGCAATTAGGCCACTGCAGCTGGCTATGAATATAGCTGCAAGGCTAGTCTTCAACTCCCAGAGGTTTGACCACGTGTCTCCCTTGCTGAAAGAGCTAGGATGGCTGCCGGTTGATCAACGGATACAGAGCCAAGTTCTTACGCTGACCCATAAGGCCCGCCACGACTTGGCTCCTCTATACCTAGCTGAACTGCTGCACCAGATTCAGCCTTTTCGCACCCCCAGGTCCTGTACGAACAACAAATTAGCTGTTCCATTCTTCCGCTTAAAGACCGTTGCTGACAGAAGCTTTAGATCTGCAGGTCCTAGACTGTGGAGCTCGCTTCCACGAGTCTTACGCAACGACGACTACTCTCCTGCTGCCGTCTATGGCTCATCCTTTTCAGCGGTCCTGAGCAGTTACTTCCATGCCACTCACTACCTCAACAGCTCTCCTGACTCTGCTATGCTTCACACTTTCTCTTTGTTGAGTGAGATAAAGTCTGTTGGCTACCGAATGCGTACCGAAAGCAGCTTAGGCTGTGAGTGTGCTATGCAAAACTCTCCGGCGTAAAACCCACATAATCTTTCTGGAGTTACAAAAGGAGATACAAGGATAGTTAGACTACACAGCTAGGTTAAGTAGATATTATTTCACAGCGTATGGGTTCCGTGCTAGATAATCCACTGCTCAGGCATGTATTAAGTGAACTAGTCCTCAAGGTTTAAATCCTTTACCGTATGTTCCTTAGGGCCATGATATGTAATGGCAGAGTATATTTTAACCGAGCAGGCAAATATTTGCTTGCATAATTTGTTTGAAATTTTACAGGCAATCACACCTTCAATAATGCGAATTTCATCGGTGCGTGTTGGAGAATAACCTTGTACAACTTTGGGAGCGTGTGTGAGTCCACCTAAAATATTTCAAATGCTGTTAAGGGCATTGCGATCGCCACGTTATTCATTGATGCAATCGATTCACACAGCCTGGCATACTTCAGCATTGGCCGAACAACGACATTTATTCGCAGCAGTATTTTTTCATTAAACTCTAGCCCCTTAGTCTTAGCTGAGGGGTACGATGCTCGCACGTCACCAATCAGATAGTGACATCGTGTTTTGCAGCTGTAACGCTTCATCAATTGAATTGCAAAATGATGGGTTTGCTCTCCTGACAGCAGTGGCTAGTTGCTTGAAGCAATTATGTGAAATAAAAAAATGTAGTTTTATTTTTATTCACCCACTACTGGATTGCAGCCGGTGAGATGATCAACAATAATGATACTCAAAACACAGGTTTTATATCAGTGAATGCGAAAGCAACAAAGCAGGACACTGATGTGTTTTATGCACTGATGTGTTTCATGCACTGATGTGTTTCAAGCACTGATGTGCATCAGTACTTTAGGACATCGACAGCCTCTCTGTTACTATAGAAATGAACTATGAACGCATCTCAAATAATCCTTAATTTGCCTTTTTTAAGCCACACTCTTGTAGCGGTGCCGGATGATAGCACACCGAGTTCAGAGTACGACTGGAAGTGCTAGGAACACATCTCCTTCATATGGTCGTAGTGTGCCACACAAGTTTGTTCATATAATCGATGTGTGAAATTATTCATGTTTACGAAAGAAATGAAACGACGTACCAATTTCAGGCTCCTAAATTTCAGCCACCTAAAGACTCTCCTCACATCGATGTGACGAGCTTTCGAAAGAACTTAGGTAGAAGAATTTCGCGGAGCTTCATCTGCTTCTATGCTACTCACTACCTCGACTGCTCTACTGACTCTGCTATGATTCCCACTTTCTCTTTGTTGCGTGAGACGATGTCTGTTGGCTACCGAATGCGTACCGAAAGCCGCTTAGGCTGCGAGTGCGCTATACAAAACTCTCGTGCGTAAGACCCACATGGTCTTTATGACTTTGTGGAGTTACAGACGGAGATGCATTACATTACATACATTACAAACATTTAGGAGTGGGCCAATAGAAAAGCTGCACTGCCCACGCTACCGGTTCGGTTCTTGAGAGACCAAGATTCCCAAGAACCACGATGCATGTGTCAAAACTTCTAACACATTTCAGCATGCAATCCATGCAACCATGCAAGTGAACCGAGCCGGTACTGGGAGTATTTTGACTTGGCATTCTGACTAAAATGTCAGAATTTCCGCTGCATAAGCCGCATCTAAACTTCTCAATGAAGCAATATTAAACGACAAAAGGGTAAACGAAGTAGAGCGTACCGTGTAACGTCATGTGAGGCTGATAAGCCGACGATGACGGCTGGCTCGCCGCCGTTGGCAACGGAGGCTTGGCCGGCTGCTCGACGTCGGCCGCCGGCGGCGGCTGGGCTGCCTGAGCGGCAGCCTCGTGCGCCACCGCGGCCGCCGCCGCCTGAGTGCCGCTCGCCGTCTGCTCGGAGCCGCCACGGCCGCCGCCGGACGGCGGCGTCCGAGCTGGGGTCGGTCTTGGTTTCGGTGCGTGGAGCCACGTAGGAGCGAACCGCATCGTCTCCGACAAATCGCTTTCGGCTACTTTTCGACCCTTTTGTGTAACGGCAGCGGGCTTCGTTCCTTCGGCGGCGCCAGCGACGGCAGGCGCTGGCGCACTAGACTTCTCCGACGCTGCTTGCGACGCGTCCGATCTTGAGTGCTCCGAAGCTGAGGCAGCGGCTGCACCGGCCTGGCCGGTCGGTGGAGGGGCGTGGTCGTCAGGTTTTGCTAGAAGAAAGAAAGATCGTCGCTGGAGTCTGCATGCATTGCTCGCTGTACGGAGGGCAGATCACGTGAGCGAGAAAGAGATTTTATGCAACGTAAACTGCTCGTGGTCCGGCTGCATGGTTCGACTAATCAGAGACAGCGAAATGTGGCCCAAATCGCTCTACGCTTTCTGCCCGTTTGTCGGCGTCTACGGACGATATCTCTCGGTTTCTTCTCGTCCGTTGAAGCCGTCGAATTGACGGCCGGTGGGCGCGCTGCGTCCACGAATCTTACGGGTTCACGAGTTTCGACGTTCCTTCGTCCAGCTAAATGGTCATACCTGCACACGATCGCATAATCCTCTTGTTGGACTTACGACGGATTCCAGCTACGCTCGCGTGCGGCAGATATGGAAAGTCGTCCAACACCGCTACACCGCCCCCTCGACGTCCGAGGCCCCGCCCACTCTCTGCCACGCCGAGGCCTCCCCGATTGTAAATATGCAGGGACACGCAGACGAATAGTTTGTGGTGTTCTCTCACACACCCTCCCGCCATCTTCGTAGGAAAAAGAACGAGTAACGTGAGTCAGACGCCTCATTTATTTAGAGGCGGATAGTAAGAAGAGTGACAAATGTAAATTTGAAAGCACCGAGATCCACATTTCGGTGATTAGTAGATTAGCACCGGCATTGAATGCTTCGTTTTAAATTCTCATTGACCAAGATTAAAACAATTTTCTGACAAAAATTGTTGTGCCAGAACTATGGCAATTCTGCGGTCGGCTTTAGACGAAGGATCGAGCTAACTTTCGAGGCTGGGGGAGAATTCAAGGATCGCCTCTATAATTTGTCCTAAGCCTGATGGGTTTTCTTGAAACAGACCGACCCTGCAAGCTGCAAGAACCTGTAGACGGTTGGCCAATCGGCAGGCCTCTTCAGTCTAAGCATACCTATATGGAGTAGCCGACACACCGGAAACGAACTCGGAAGTTTGGTGCAGCAGACGCGACCACAAATGTGACATGGCAACCGAGAAAAAAGTATTCGAAGAAATAGCCCTAATTACCCTGCGACCATTAGATGGGTTGATTCAATTGAAATCTTCGTTTCGTTTCAATCGCAGTGTGGTTCGAGGGGGAGGATGCTTCGGCTCTGGCACAGACGCTGCTTTGGCAGACGCAGGCGCTCTGCCATTGGCTGTGCCCTATACATTTGCACGACGATTTCCTCATGGTGGCCATCGGGTGCTACTGCTAGCGCAGGATGTGGCGGCGCCACTGGAGGCGAAGCTTGCCTCTCTTTTTCGTTTGCATGCACACATTTGTCGCAATGCTGCAATGTTGCTGGCGAGGGAAGCAGTGTGACGCAGTCACTGCTTGAAGCGCTCGGCTTTCAGCCACGGCAGTCGGGACTCGTCATCGCTGAATCGCGTCACAGAGTGCGGCTGCACCGATTGACCCAGCCCTGTGCCGATTGATTGATCGCCGAGCGATATGCTCTCAAAGCCTGGAACTCCATTCCGACTTGCGTCACAACATCTCCTGACTTGACCACATTTAAAAATAACTTAAAAACACACCAATTTAGGACAGCATTTACTGGGTCCCCGTGATTCGTTCTTCATGTGCTTATGCGTGCTGACACTGTGCATGCTGCCATTAACTACCACATTTGCATGCTGACCCTGTGCATGTCACCCCTAACCATGTTATTCATGTTGTTTATCAAGCATAATATTTCTCACGATTCAATTGCATTTCCATTTGCAGCAAATGTAAAGCGCCTAGAAAGAGATTGAGTTCTCTGAGGGCGCTTTATCAAGTGCATTATTATTATGATTATTATAATTCGAATGATGACGAAACCGAGCTATCAGCTATGAGAATAATCGTCACTTCGCTCGACCGGTATTTCTTTTGCAGAATCCATGGAGAATCTGGTGGTCCTGTTTCAATACAACCTTTCTCTAGATGACCACGTACACTATACAGTCAAATTTACCTAGTTTCAGTTTTTATCATAGCAAAAATGTACAGATGCTTAGACACGAACGTGATGTTAGTCCATGCATCTTAGGCATTCGTCCAAGCTTCTGTACCGTCTTCTTGCAGGTCTTTTGGCGTTTGAAATAACAATCTAACAGATGGTACGCAGCTCGGAAGCTTAGATTTTATTTTGCTGCGTAGATCATTGTAGCGGCAACATTGCAGGCATTCTCACTGACCAAGGGTTCGTAAGCCATCGGACTGCGGGGGGGGGGTAATAGGAGGAACATATGTCTACCAACAGTTTTTTCGATACTTTCAAAAAGATGCGCGTGTTGGAAATCTGAAGGTTTGATACTTCACGTATTTCCGTTATGAGACATTTTTTTTATAACGAAAGTAGTCTTTCGCGACATATCAAAATTCAGCTTCGGCTGAATATCGGGCCTACGTAAGTAACAGTGTGTCTCCGGCAAATTTCGTAAATAGTAACTCTAAACTTCTAAAGAGATGTTAAACCATTTCTCAAAGCCATACAATCAGCGTCGAACGTTGTAAATACCAAAGTGCCGCCAAAATAAACCCTTATTAGACGGTAATAGTATAATACAGATGCAGCAGTCCTAACCCTCACTGGCCCGCACTCACTGGAGAGACGAACGGCTATTCCATACGGTCGCTCGTTTGCTTACTTTCTAGGCGTTGATTTCCATGCATAGGGTTCACCTGGTTGAATTCTTCGCGGTTCTGCCGTCTTGCAGAACTTGACCGCTGTCAGTTCAGCCTCCATGCTGTGCATCTTCCTAGCGTTACATAAGGTCTTAACCAAGTGGTAAGGCGCTCTCACGTCACGACCCTGATCGTGGTATTTGTTGCTTGCAACACCAAGTCGTTTATTACTCGTTGTGAGCGGCCGCCAACTCTCTTTTGGCCGGTAAACAAACAAAGCGAGGGGAACCAGATGACCTTCACTTGACTTTTACTTGCTCGTTAGTTAGTTATAGGCGTGTGGTTCGGCATACAGAACGCTGGCCCAGAGAACAACGCCAACGGTTTATGGCACGGAGGAGCAAGACGCACGACTGCCTTCGCCCCTTCTCACACTAGAGTCTCTCCCCTTCACTCCTCTGGTTGACCCCGATGATTCATCGAGGACCACAACTGTGCAGCGGCCGACCCTGATGGTGAATTCACCATCTGGCCACCAGCGGTTACCGGCCGGTGTCCATGCCACATCGCAGGCTCATTAGAGGAACCGGCATACACTCAAACTACAAGGCGAATAGTTAGTTATAGGCGAACCGAAACTCTGAATCTTGAAAAGCCCCATTCTCCAGTTTGGTTCTGCTTGCATTATTCCGGTGAGGTCAGCCTGTTATATACGCAGTTGAACTATTCCAACTGACTTTTCATTGCATGAGTGCATTTTCTCAAATTTCAAGTCACCCTACTTTCTGATAAGGAACATCAACCAAATAAGAACATGCTTAGACAGATCAGGACAGCCAAACTAATCCACTATTTTGGGACGCTGCGCCAAGATTACTGCGATTCCCTTCATTTAGGACTCCCGAGCTGTGCCCTTAATCGTCTCCACGGTGAAAAACTTTGCAGCAGCTCATCCAGTGTGTCGTCAAAGTAGTAGAGTAACTACAGCAGCTAAAATGTTTATGTATGAACATCCCTGGCTCCCAATCAGGCAATGATTGATTTCAATTCCTTGGTCTGGCTCATTTCGCAGGTCATTTCACTCGCTTGCAGTAGCCTGCCTATTCTGCCTCATTGCTTATGCAGTGTACTCTCACACCGCCCGCATCTCAGCATCTTGTCATCTCGGTGTCCGTCAAAAATAAATTGAAATTCTTGATTGACCGGGCCCTTAGACCATACGAACCGAATGTCTGGGTTTCGCAGTCGGATAAGGTCACTCACTACCTGGGAAGACCTTATGTTACATATATAAGTCTCAGCCAAAGACGCGTCTGTTGGGCCAGCTTTCTTTTTGCCCAAGTAACCCTACTTTTTTTCAGTATGGTTGCCGTAATTTCACGTGCATGCATCAGTGCAAGTTAAGGTATTCCTGTTTACTTTGGCTTGCTGGTCTAAGCATGATATATGTTTGCTTTTGCAAGCTTAAAACCGGCCTGTACTTCACATCCAGCTATTGATTTCCATGCAGCACATTGAGAAGCAACTGGATAGAGATATGTTTCTCTTAGGGCGCCATTGAAGTGACCTACTATCATTATTATAAGCAAAAGCTGTTCCTGTGATGGCACGTATAATTGGTCGCTTATTGGAGACATGCGTTGGTCTTAGCCCAGCAGTTGAACCGCGCTTAGCTCTTTCAGTCCGCTTCATCGGTTTTCCTTTTTTTCTTTGGACCACCCTCAAATAATTGGTGAAATTAGAACCCAGCTGAAGGCAAGGCCAAAACGGAACGCAAGAGAAACCGATCGTGTGAACACGGATTTAGTAATCGCCTTGATCTCGCTCGTTAGCCTAAGTGAATAAGGCTAGGAGACAGTGCTATTTTTAGCCATCTTATGCAAGTTGCAGTGCTCCCCCCCCCCGCTGCCGAACAGTGGTAAACAAAGGTGCCTGTACGTAAAGATAGTCATGAGCCACAGCTTCCGCATCAACTAAATTCTGGATGTCTAGCGTGTATTAACGTGCAAAGAGTGGGGGAGATTATTAGCCATCCAAATGCGAGTATCGTCTATGCCGGCAGCAAGGAAATAAGTTACACGAATGAAGAGCAAGGCTCAGAAAGGTCGAAGGATGGGTAGAGTGGCATGCCATGAAAAGAGAGATGAAATTCAAGACAGTGTTTGGGAATGATATTAGCTGGAGGAGGTGGGCGAGTATAGATAATGAAAAGAACGTTGGCTTTAGACCAAACCTCGAGGTCTCCCCATACTCTAAAGGCTCCCTAAATGGTTGATGGTCGTTCAAATTTACACTAACATCCTTTCTCTCTTTCAGATTTTCTCTCTCTCCCTGTTGTTTCCATTTGTATTTCTTTTTATATTTCTCTATTTGTCTGTCTATTTGTCCCTCCCTCTCTCTCTCTCTCTCTCTCTCTCTCTCTCCGTCTCCCTCCTTTGCTCTTTGTCTCTTGTCCCATTATATGACTGTTTGTCACTTTGTCACTCTTTGTCTCCATCTCTCTCACTCTCTGTCTCTCAATCTCTGTCTGTCTCTATTTACCTGTCTCTGTCGCTCTCTGAAATAAGCCCTAAGTCTTTTTAGCAATGAGCCAATGACACCTAGGCGTGTTAAGAAGTGCGACAGAAGGATTTGATGGTACATTGTATTAAAAGCTTACAATGAATAGATCCAGGAACGTATAGCGAGAAGCCCTGTACTATTCAACAAAGAGCAGAAGGTAATAGCAAACCATTCTTAACTCCATCAAGTGAGATTTAAAATAAATGCAGCTGCATTTCAATCTACCCATTATAGGCTTGCAGCCGTTGACATGATGAGCAAAAATGATACTCAAAGCATAGAAAATGCAAGCAAGTGCAGAAGCAGCACAGCATGACACCCACTAATGTTTTCCATGATAAATGTGTTTCAGTACTTTAGTACCTTGAAGCATCTCAGCTACTATAAAAAATTAACAATTCTCTAATCACTAAAGCCGATGCAATATAAACATCTCAAATAATCCACATTTTGCTTTACATTTGGTATGCCACATTCTTGTTGCACCCTGGTGTCTGATAGTATACCCACTTCTGAGTACAACCTGGCATGCTAGTAATATATCTCCCTCATATCAGAGCATTGTCCCATACTAGTTTGCTCGTATAATTGATGTGTGACATTATTCATGCTTACAAATGAAATGAAACGAGTTACTAATTTCTGGCTCCTAAATTTTAGCCACCTATAAACTCTCCTCACATCGATGCAGCGAGCTTTCGAAGGAACTTAGGTAGAAGAATTTCGCGTAACTTCATCTGATTTACCAACATTTGGGAATGGGCCAATAGAAAAGCTGCACTGCCCAAGCTAACGGTTCGGTTCTTGAGAGACCAAGATTCCCAAGAACGCACGATGCATGTGTCAAAACTTCTAACACATTTCAGCATGCAATCCATGCAACCATGCAAACGAATCGAGCCGGCACTGGGGGCATTTTGTCTTGGCATTCCTGCTAAAAAATTGGAATTTCCGATGCATTAGCCGCAATTAAACTTTTCAATGAAGAAATATTAAACGACAAAATAGGTAAAAGAAGTAAAACGTACCATGTAACGTCGGGTGCATTGATTCCGCGATGGGGTGGTTTCCAGTAAGATCAGCTTGGAGACGACCTTGCTGTTCTCGTACAGCCGCCGCTGCAGTAGTGGATACAAGAGTAGCTGTTTGCACAACACTCGAGGGTGCAGTATGATCCTGATGATGGCCATGGGTTGCAGATGCCTGGTGATGAGTCATCGAGAGAGGCGTGGCTTGTGCTACTTCGTTTGCTTGCGAGACTTTCTCTCTATGGCCGCTTGATGGTGATGGCAACGTTGATGTGGGTATAGGGAGGTGCTCTTCTGCCACTGTGCTATGTGCCGATGGTGCACCGGCCGCTGCTGAATAAACATTTTGTGCATCCGGTTGGGAGACAGGTACATTCTGATTGTGCCTCTCAGGCGACAGAGCGTGGTCCTCGGGTGCAGTGGTCGCCGAGCCATTATTAGATGGCCCTTCGACTGCACTAGCCATGCCGGGCACGGACGGTCGAGTAGGACGTACGCTCGATTTGCTATTGCTTGGTGATGCAGGTCTTTCTCTTTTGGGATTGCTTGGCGATGCCGTCTGCCGTGATACCGGCGACACAGAATGGTCAGAATGCAGTTCGGTAATCGTTGGCGAGCCTTTTCGAGATGGGTCAGCTGGTGGCGCTTCCGAAAGCGAACTTTTGTGTCCTGCTATTGCAACTGCTATTTGGTCTTTCGACAAGGTCGCCGCCCTCGTAACAGATGGCTGCTTAGGAGACACACCAGACTTAGCTGCTAGCAATGAAGACGCGCCTGTCTGGCTGTCGCTTTGCAATGCTGGTACAGGTGGTTCCGGTGCGGCTTGGTGGGCGCTGGCTGTGGCAGCAGCTGTGCTGTGGGGGTCCTCACTCGCCCGCGTCTGCTGGTCCGAGCCGCGCTCCTTCCCAGGCTCTTGTCTCGCCGATTTGTTCAACTTTCCCGCTTGCGATTTGCTAGCTGTAGATGTTTGAGATTTGGGACTCTTTAGGAGTTTTGCTGCCGCAGTATCCTGGATCGCATGTGTATCATTCGGAGATGACTTTGGATCTTCGTGCTGCTTACTGGATGCAGAAGCGTCAGAAGCAGCTGCAAATACATGCCGATAAAAGTCAGGACGCAGACAGAGATACATGTGCTCAAATAATAACCAGATGGTCGCAACTTGAGGCAGCGTACAATGAGCTGCAAAGCTTACAGACAAAAACATCAGGTTCTTCGTCCTAGTCATTGTCAATAATAGCACCACCCATATACCTGTACGTGATGATTTTGTGCAGATTCATACGGTCCAATAAGATTGATTTTTTAAATGTACTGTATTGCATTACCGTGCATGCCTTCAAAATCATCGTATCTTGGGTACGAAATGTTCAATTTGAATGTTTGAGACCGTGCTTAGCTGCGAAAGCGCCTGAATGTAGCGGCTACCGTGGATAGACCGATCCGAGTCACCAGCCTCTGAACGGACTTATAACAGAATATTAACTTATTCGCAGATTCAACAGCATCGCATGCATAAAGAAAGCTACTATTCAAAGTCACGTATCTTTGGTCTTCCTGAATAAGCAGGTTGAATACAATGTAATGTATCTCCACATGTAACTCCACAAAGGCACAAAGATTGTGCGGGTGTGTTATGCAGGACAGTTTTGTGTAGCGCACTCACAGCCGAAACGGCAATCTGTACGCATTCGGTAGCCAACAGACTTCATCTCACGCAACAAAGAGAAAGTGACAAGCATAACTGAGCCAGGAGAGCTGTTGAGGCTGTGAATAGCATGGAAGTAGCAGCATAAGGCGGCTGGAAAGGAAGTGCCATAGTCAGCAGCAGAAGAATAGTTGTTGTGTAAGAATTGTGTAAGTGAATTCCACAGTCTAGGACCTGCAGAGCTAAAGCTTCTGTGGCCAACGGTCTTTAGGCGGATGAATGGAATAAATAATGTATTGTACATTCACGACCTGAGGGCACGGGGAGGCTGTAACTGGTGCAGCAGTTTAGCTATCTATGGAGGGACCAAGCTGTGGCGGGCGTTGTGGGTCAGCGTAAGAACTTTGCTCTGTATCCTTCGATCAAACGGCAGCCATCCTAGCTCTTTTAATAAAGGAGACACGTAGTCAAACTTCTGTGATTTTCAAACTAGCATTGCAGCCGTATTTATAGCCAGCTGCAGTTGGCCGAGTGGCTTTATTTGGTAGCCCAGCCAAAACGGAATAACAATAATCTAGCCGAGACAGATCTAAAAGGCTAGTTAAATTTTTTGAAAGCCAATGTGGAAGACAGTTCCTAATCTCAGACAGGGATGGACGTGATTGCTAGCTGTGGGAATAGTCATCTTGACGAAGCTTTTAAAATTAAGGCACCTGTCGAAGACGACACCTACAGTCCGAGCAGATCGTGATGGTCGCACAACAGCATCATTTACTCGAAGGGAAAAGTCTTCTAGTCCAGTCTTTAGGTGTATTATGAGAAGCAATTCAGTTATATCTCTGTTTAGTTGAAGGAAATTTGACGCTAACCATGGTCGAATGGCGTCAAGGCAAGCATTCAGTTTATCTGTTGCTGCAGCAGGTACCGACGGTTGAAATGAACAATACAGCTACGTGTCGTCAGCATAAAAGTGATATCCTATTCAACGGGCCCGAATCACTGTTCCCAGAGGTTGAAAAGAAATGGAGAATAGCAAAGGGCAGATGACGGACCCACGAGGGACTCCACAGGTAACTGGTCTGATGGATATATCGTGATCAATGGCGGTGTCGAAGGCAGCTGATAGATATAGCAACGCTTGGGTGGTGACATTAGTCGGAGGAGAATAGTTTCAGTGGAGTGCTTCCGCTTAAACCCTTAGTGAAATTGTTCTGGAATTTTAATCTTTCAATGCGTGCTACCAGCTGTTTAGCGACAATTCTTTTTACTCTGTTGGCAATTGCTGACCCTAGTGAAAATGACATTAAGTCTTTGGAATAAGAGAAAATATCTTTAACCAGATGCCTTAGAACCCGCTGCAAGAGACGTAGTAAAAAGGGTCCGATAAATACAAAGCATCATGCTTAGTCAGGCTTGAAAAAAACGTACAAGTATCTTGCTCAAACAACCATGCAAAAGCACGGAAAAGACGCACAGCGTCCGCTGGTCTGCGGCAATGTCCTGGTTAGCTACGTTCGCTGACTTGTGTACAGGTAATCAAGAAAGACACGCAAGAAAAAAAAAGTTTCCACGAATACAGAAAAGCTGAGTGGAACAAAAACATCTTCTGCAGATAATTAAATGACAAAATGCCAATGCAGTTGGTGACACCGGAACATAGTTCCAGACTTTCGGTGCAAACGAGCTGAAGGTCCGATCGCCAACATATTTCAATTTACTTTAAGGAACATCGGGAAAACTGGCGGACGCTGATGGCACAAGACGAGTGGCTGATGGTACAAGAGCAGCCTACTGGAGTTCAAGGATCTATAGGTTGGTACGAGCGAGTGAAGCGACCTGCAAGCGATACGTAGGAATTTCAGGTTGATTTTTAAGTTGAATTTAAAGTTGATTCAATGATTGAAATGTGAAGCCGGTGAAGCTCAGACAGAAGGGGTGTTGTGGTAGCTACGACATTCGCCGCAGACAAGGCGAGCAGCCGCGTTTTGCACTAGTTTTCGATGAATAGGGAGTATACAGGAGGGCACAGGCAACGAGTCCCGCATACTACTTCTGATTACTTATCGTGGTTTGCTTCATTTCATTTCATTTTATTTCATGCTCATTTCACATATACTCTCATGTCATTATAACAAATAGCGAAATTTCACTCGTACGATCATAGAACTCTGCCAAATGGCCAAGGTCAAGTAGGCGTGGTCTCAAGCCAATTGCAGACGGCTTAAGTTCGCTTTTTAGAGCGTACCGGATGTACGGTGAGCAATTCGGGAAAGTATAACTTGCTGGCCTTAACTACACGGAATGGTTGATTCAATCAGTTTAAGACGACGAGATGAAGTCGGTGGGCTACCGTATGAGAACCGAAAGCCACCGCGGCTATGAGTTCGCTATAGAAAACTCTCTCCAGCGTAACGCTCTCACAGTCCTCGTCGCATTCTGGAGTCGCAGACGGAGGTAAATTACGTTACATTGATTATTGTTGGTTTTGGTGGAGACGAAAAAACTCACCTGACGCAGAGGCAAACTCACGGATGCCAGCTACTATAAGTTAAGCTTAAATTAATCCAGATTGTCTTAAACGCGTAAATGTCAACGCAGACGCGGCCTCCTGTAAGCCGGGTGAGACAATTACTAATTAGCACGGGCCTACGTGAGTGGCCACAGCAGCGATCTGCTAGCGGCCGCCGCCGCGGCTGCTGCAACGCCGGAAATCGTCGAGCGCTGCCCCGTGGCGGTCTCGCCAGTCGGCCGAGAAATGTGGCGAGCTATCGCAATGAGGAAAAGGCTGGTGCGGCGGCGAGCGAAGCCACGTGGTAGTGCCAGCGAAGCTTCAAGAGAGCGCTTGGAGAGCTGCAGCAGTACGCAGGCGCTCGAAGGCCGGCTCGTCCCCTGGGTGCCGTCCGCAGCTGCATAACCGAGGTTCTTAACTGCAAGCCAGCCACGAAATCTACGCGAACGTGGAGGGCCATCCGTACCGCGTAGGCGCACGGCCCGTTTTTACTACTGTACGTTCAGGTTTGAAAGACGCGCTGCAGCGAGAAAGGTGGGTGGCTGCGGATAGAAAGGTGAAAAGTTTCACTCGCCATCCCCGACCGTCGGGCGCGAGCCAGCAACATTTAATCTCGTACCTACTGGTTCGTACTGGGTGATCGGTGGCGGTGGCAGCTACGCCCTGCCTGTCGCAGCGAGTGCACGAAACTGCTAGCGCCAGTTGGGGGCGGGTTGGAAGCAGCCCGCGCCACCGCCGCCGGTCGAGCGATGTAGGCGGAGCTAACAGATCGCGGTTTCACCCTCGGCCAATCCGACCGGTTACGGTCGGCCGCGGTCGCGCTTACCAGCTCCAGCTGGCGATGGCTGCTTCACCGCTGTCGCCGCCGGCGACTTCTCGGCCCACGACACGTGCGCGGGCCCTGTGCTCGACGACGCAGGTCGAGGCGGTGAGGCGGACGATGGTGGCTGGCCCGCCGTGTGCGACTGAGGCTCGGCTGGCCGCTCGACGTCAGCCGCCGCAGGTGGCTGAGCGACCTGAGCGGCCACGTGATCGTGTGCCGCCGCCGCCGCCGCCGCCTGAGTACCGCTCGCCTCCTGCTCAGAGCCATCTCTGCTGCCGCCAGCGGACGGCGGCGACGTAGGCGACGCCGGCGACGCCGGCTGCGTATGCTTGGTGCCACTACGGCTCGGTTTGGGGGCCCACCGAGGACCGAACCGCTTCATCTCCTCCGACTTCTTTGCAGCCTCCTGAGTCTGGCCGGTCGATGGCTGGGAGTGATCGACTGGTTTTTCTAGAAGAAGAAAAGATCGTCGCTGGCGTCTGGATGCATTGCTTGATGCACTGAGGGCAGATCTCGCGAGCGAGAAAGAGATTTTCTGCAACGTAGACGTACAATACATGCAGGTGGATAGGCCCCCAACCTACACGGCTTCCTGACTTTAAGGCAACTTGGGCCACGGTGGCAAACTGCCCGGGGGGATGCGGGTATGGGGAGTTTTAGTGTTTAGTGGTTAGGTCTTTATGGCTTAGCATCCAGGGTTTAGGGTTTTAGGGCCTCAGCCGCCTAAATCCACCCGTTCTCGTATTCCGTCCTTTAATTAGTGCCAATTATGTCGAAACTAGATCTCATGAGCTTGAGGTATACTCAGTACATCTCTGAGGCTTAGAGCTTAGAGCTTAGAGCAGGAACTCATGGCACGCCATAGCGAGAGCCGCGCTTGGACGGATTCCAGCTCGCGACTCCAGATTCTGCACTCGCGTGTGGTAGATATTGAAAGTTGGCTCGTCGTCGCCGCCCCCTCGACTTCCGAAACGAACCCCCCCCCGCCACGGGGAGGCCTCTCCGATTGTAGGCCTGATCAGTTGACAAGCAGTCTCACGGAGAGAGCCTTGGACGCCGGATTCTTTGTGTTACACGCGCATTCCGGTAAAGGTTCTATGCGGGCGCATGTAAATATGCTGGGACACGCAGACGAATACTTTGTGGTGTTCTCCCACCATCCTTCCGCCATCTTCGTATAAAAAAGTACAGGTAATGTGATTTTTCGCCTCATTTATTTAGAGGCGAATAGTAAGAAGTGTGGCAAAGGCAAATTTTAGAGCGCCAAGATCCACATTTCAGCGATTAATAAATTAGCACCGGTATTGAATGCTTCGTTTTTAAATTCTCATTTACCTAGATTAAAACGGTTTTCTGACGAAATAAGTGTTGCCAGAACTATGGCAATTCTGCGGTTGGCTGTAGACGAAGGATCGAGCTAACTTTCGAGGCTGGAGGAGAAATCAAGGGTCGCCTCTATAATTTGTCCTAAGCCTGATGGGTTTTCTTGAAACAGACCGACCCTACAAGCTGCAAGAATCTGTAGACGGTTTGCCGATCGGCAGGCCTCTTCAGTCTAAGCATACCTATATGGAGTAGCCGACACACCGGAAACGAACTCGGAAGTTTGGTGCAGCAGACGCGACCACAAATGTGACATGGCAACCGAGAAAAAGTATTCGAAGAAATAGCCCTAATTACCCGGCGACCGGTAATAATATAATAATAAAAATATTGCACTTGATAAAGCACCCTCAGAGAACTTAATCTCTTTCTAGGCGCTTTACATTTGCTGCAAAGTGATATGCAATAGAATAGTAAGTAAAATCATGCTTGAAAAACAAACAAAATGAATAATATGGTTAGGGGTGACATGCACAGGGTCAGCATGCAAATGTGGTTAGTGGCAGCATGCACAGTGTCAGCACGCATAAGCACACCAAGGACGAATCACAGGGACCCACTAAATGCTGTCCTAAATAGGTGTGTTTTTAAGTTTCTTTTAAATGTGGTCAGGTCAGGGGATGTTCTGACGCAGGTCGGGAGGGAGTTCCAGGCTTTGGGAGCGTACGAGCTGAATGCACGGTCTCCAAAGGATTTAAGGTTTGTACGAGGTATTTCCAGACTGTTGGATTCCGAAAAGCGAGTGGTACGATGCTTGGCCTGATGGGGTAGTATATCTGAAAGATAGGCTGGAGCCATAGAATGAAGAGACCTAAAAGTGAGCGACAAAACCTTGAAGTCAATCCGTTAGATGGGTTGATTCAATCGAGATTTTCGTTTTGTTGCGCTCGCAGTGTGGTTCGAGGGGGAGGATGCTTCGGCTCTTGCACAGACGCTGCTTTGGCAGACGCTGGCTCTGCCATTGGCTGTGCTCTATATATTTGCACGACCATTTCCTTATGACGGCCATCGGGTGCTACTGCTAACGCCGGATGTGGCGGCGCCACTAAAGGTGAATCTTGCCTCTCTTTTTCGTTTGCATGCACACATTTGTCGCAATGCTGCAATGTTGCTGGCGAGGGAAGCAGTGCGATGCAGCCCCTTCTTGACGCACTCGGCTTTCAGCCACGGCAGTCGGGACTCGTCATCGTTGGATCACGTCACAGAGTGAGACTAAATCACTAAATCTAATCCGCCAAAAGCGCCGCAGGTGATCCATATAGTTATAGGGTGCCCAAGTGGCTGCTCGATTTTCAATTCCTTCCAGCTACGCTTCCTACCTCCTGCGCTGTGAAACCTCTTTTCCTCTCTACTCGTAAGTGACTACTTGGCATAATTAAAGTTCCCGCATCGGTCTCAGCTAGTTTGATAAATCGAATGATGACAAGGTCGAGCTAACAGCTATGAGACAAATTGTCACTTACAAACGTAAAGCTCCAAAGCTCTTAATTGAAATTAGCTGGTTCGCTATTTCTTCCGCAGCCTCCATGGAGAATTCTGTTTCAAAACAATAGTTTGACTATCTTTAGGTGCCACAAGCCAACGACAATGTCATAATCTCATAAAAGCCACAAAAACAAAGACTTCTCTAGGTGACCACGTAAGCTTTTCAAACAAAAAATGCAAAATATTGCAAACTTTGCAAAAATTTGCAAACAAAACGTAACATTCAAGTTGACCTAGTTTCAGTTTCTTGCGTAGCTAAAACGTTGATGTGCTTAGCCACCAACGTGATGTTAGTCCATGGATTTTAGGCATTCATCCATGCTTCTGTACCATTGTATTGCAGGTATTTTAGCGTGTGCAGTAAAAAGCAAACAGATGGTACGCAGCTCGGAAGCTTAGATTCTATTTTGCTGTAATCATCGTAGTTGCAACATTACACACATTCTCTCTGACCAGAGGTTCGTAAGCCATCGGACTGCGGGGGGGGGGGGTGAGAATAGGAGGAGCATATGTCTACCAACAGTTTTTGTTTTCGATACTATTAAAAAATGCGCGTGTTGGAAATTCAATCCAAAGGTTTGATACTTCACATATTTCCGTTATAAGAATGTTTACATCGGAAGTAGCCTTTCGCGACTTACCTAACTTCAGCTTCGGCTGAATATCGGGCCTACGTAATAGTGTGTCTCGAGCGAACGTCGTAAATAAAAGCTCTTAACTGCTAACCAGGCGCCTAACTATTCCTCGAAACCATACAGTAAGTGTTGAATTACCTACATACTCAAGGGAATTCAAAATAAATCCTTATTAGACAGTAAGAGTAAAATACAACTGCGACAGTCCTAACCCTCCCGGTCCCTCCATCACCGGAGGCTCAGCTTGTGCGAACGACTTTTTCATACGGTCGCTCGTTTGCTTACTTTCTAGGCGTTGATTTCCATGCATAGGGTTCACCAGGTTGAATTATTCGCGGTCCGGCCGTCTTGCAGAACTTGACCGCTGTCAGTTCAGCCTCCATGCTGTGCATCTTCCTAGCGTTACATAAGGTCTTAACCAAGTGGTAAGGCGCTCTCACGTCGCGACCCTGATCGTGGTATTTGTTGCTTGCAACACCAAGTCGTTTATTACTCGTTGTGAGCGGCCGCCAACTCTCTTTTGGCCGGTAAACAAACAAAGCGAGGGAACCAGATGACCTTCACTTGACCTTTACTCGCTTCACATTTGGAGTGGTGCTGCAAAAACCATGTTTGACCTTAGCTGACGGCATGCTTAGCTAATTCCTTTAATAAACTGATCTGATTACTTAGCTTGAAATTGACCTCAAATCCATTGCAGCCAAATCCTTCGATTCTTATGCTACCGTAGCCAGAATTATATGCCGACTGAGGTCATTCCATAATGGCACCTAACAAAAAACTGAAAACCACCACGTATTCTCGAAAATATTGTCTTGTCCATGTGGATGTTTCAGGCATGGTGCTTGTGCTTACCAAAAAGGTGGCGAGAATAAGTTTAAGTCCTTTTAAGATTTAAAGCAAGCGTCATACTATTACTACTAACTATGCGATAATATAGTTTTGATTAAATTTTTATGACTCGAATGATTTTAAATCCTCGTAGAAAGCTGCGAAATCCCTGATAATGTTCAACGTAGCTTCATCGACGTCACATTTTTTGTACACCTTTCTAAGCTAGATATGCCTCTCAGAAAACGCCTTGACAGCCAGCCGTCTCATGATCTTGTCTCTATATCATCCCTTAGTGGTTTACGACAAGCAGGTTATTTCGTACAACACATTGATGATTACCGTTTTGTGACGCTGCGTTCACATGACTGCGATTGCTTTTATTTAGCATTCCCAATCAGTGCCTTAAGTCGTCTGCACGGTGCAAAACTCAGCAGCTCGTCAGGTGTACCGTCAAAGTAGTAGAGTAACTGCAGTAGCTAAAACGTTTACGACTGAGCATCGCTGGCTACCAAATCAGGCTTGATTGTTGATTTTAATTCCTTGGTCTGGCTCATATCGTAGATCCCTTCACTCGCTTGCTTGTTCAACCTCCCTGCTTATCTAGTGTACTCTCGCGAAAACCCGTATCGCAGCATCTTGTCATCTCGGCGTCGGTCAAGCTAAATTGAAATTCTTGATTGATCGGGCCCTCAGACCATATGAACCGAATGTCTGGGTTTCGCAGTCGGATAAGGTCACTCACTACCTGTGAAGACCTTATGTTACATATATAAGTCTCAGCCAAAGAAGCGTCTGTTTGGGCAAGCTTTCTTTTTGCCCACGTAACCCTACTTTTTTTAGTAGGGTTTGTGTACTTTCACGAGCATGCACCACTGCACGTTAAGGTATTCCTGTTTACTTTAGCTTGCTGGTCTAAGCATGATATTTGTTTGTTTTTGCATGCTTGAAACCGTTCCTGTACTTCACCCCTAGTTATTGATTTCAATGCAGCACATTGAGAAGCACCTGGATGGAGATATGTTTCTCTTAGGGTGCTTTAAATGACCTTAGCCATCCAAACGCGAGTAGTTCTTTCTCTCCCGTGTGTCTCTATTTCTCTCTCTGTCTCTCTATCTCCACACCTTTTTCTCTTCTTCTTTCTTAGATAGAAACTAACACAGTTTAGCCCTGAGTCAGTGCAAAAGGATCCCGTTTTAATTGTTCAATGCTTCTAATTGATCCAGAGTTCCAGGGGAGAGGCCATAGATTGTCGACAATTGTTCAGGTCATTCCTGACCTGAAACAGAGCAGTTTCCGAATAGCGGTTCACTCTAATTCCACGGCAACATTGTCAACCTTGACTTGAAGTTTAGATGTAATCGTGTAGCTGCTGGGCCATGACTTATTCAAGTGTTTTGGATGTTATGTATCCCGTCTGTAACTCCACAAAGTCATAAAGACCACGTGGGTGTTACGTGGGAAAGTTTTGTATAGCACACTCACAGCCTAAGCGGCTTTCTGTACTCATTCGGTAGCCAACAGACTACGTGTTACGCAACAAAGAGAAAGTGGGAAGCATAGCAGAGTCAGGAGAGCAGTTTAGGTAGTGAGTAGCATTGAAGTAGCAGCTCACTACAGCTGAAAAGGATGAGTCATAGTCGGTAGTAGGAGAGTAGTTGTCGTTGCGTAGGAATTGTGGAAGCGAGTTCCACAGTCAAGGACCTGCAGACCTAAAGCTTCTGTCGCCAACGGTCTTTAAGTGGAGGAATTTAGCAGCTAATTTATTGTCCACACAGGACCTGAGGGCGCGAACAGGCTGAAACTGATGCAGCAATTCAGCTAGGTACGAATGAGCCAAGCCGTGGCGGGCCTTGTGGGTCAGCGTAAGAACTTTGCTCTGTATCCGTTGCTCAACCGGCATCCATCCTAGCTCTTTTAGCAAAGGAGACACGTGCTCAAACCACTGGGACTTGAAGACTAGCCTTGCAGCCATATTTATAGTCGGCTGCAGTGGCCTAATAGCTTTCTTCGGCAGCCCAGCCAAAAGGGAATTACAATAATCAAGCCGAGACAGAACTAAGGAGCTAGTTAAATTCTTTACAAGCCACTGTGGGAGACAGCTCCTAATTTCGGATAGGGATCGGACGTGATGGCTAGCTGTAGAAGCAGTTTTCTGAATGAAGCTTTCAAAATTGAGGCAGCTGTCGAAAACGGTACCTAAATTTCGAGCACCTGGTGATGGTCGAACAATAAAATAACCTATTAGACGAGCAAAGCCTTTTAATCCAGCCACACGCTTAGGGTGTCCTAAGAGCAGCAGTTTAGTTTTATTATTATTTAATATCAGGAAGTTTTCCGACATCCAGGATCAAATATAGGCAAGGCAAGCATTCAGTTTCTCAGTTGCCGCAGCAGATTCCTTCGGTTTGAATGACAAATACAACTGAGTATTGTCAGAATAGAAGTGATATCCTATTCCATGTGCCTTAATCACTTTTCCCAGAGGTTGTGTATAAATGAAGAACACCAAGGGACCGAGTACAGACCCTTGAGGGACTCCACAGGTGACCCTTCTCGTGTCTGAGACCTGACCCCCACACGACACGAATTGAACGCGATCAGACAAGTACGATTTAAGCCACGCCAGTGCTTCGTCTGCGAGACCGATGGTTGTTCTCATGCGTTCAAGCAGAACCTCGGGATTAATGGTGTCGAAGGCAGCAGACAGATCTAGCAGAGCTATGGCAGTGACATTCCCGTCTTCGTTGCCACGTAGAATGCCATTGTTAACACGGAGGAGAGCCGTTTCAGTGGAGTGCTTCGTCTTGAACCCTGATTGAAATGTTTCTGACATTCCATTATTTTCAATATGTTCAACCAGCTGCTTAGCAACAATGTTTTCAAGAATCTTTGATAAGAACGGAAGAAGGGAAACTGGGCGATAGTTTGCAAGGATCTCTGTGTCTAATCCAGGCTTTTTCATAATGGGTCTAACAATTTCCGATTTGAAGGACTTGGGGACGACCCATTTTTTCAGAAGAAGCATTAATAGGAAAGACAGAAGGAAAACGGGAGGAAATTTACTTAAATCATCAAGATCCTGGGTAGGTTTTAATGAGTGTCGCATGATTGCCGTTTGCAAGAAGGTAGGATTTACCGGCAGCCTGCATTAGCTGCCTGGCTGCATGAACAGGCATGCCAGAGGTGTAGGTCGAGTAGGTCGAGTAGGCGTAGGTCGAGTCTCTTCACTAGTTCTGCTCCATCTATCGGTACTGTTCAGTAACAGGTTTGGCCCAAGGGTAAAGTGCTCACCTTTACCCATCGAGGCCACAACTCAAGCCCTGTGGTGGCGTTTGTGTTAAGCGACGTAATTATATTGGCCAATTATCTCCAATGCCTTTTTGAGCACCTATCATCTCTCCTGGGCGTATTGGTAATGCAGTGCTATGCTATCGGTCGTATCCCAGCCATGGATTTCATAACATTAATGTAAACAGGCAACGTGCACTCACGCCCTGACAGCTGGTGCAGAACATTGCAGCTAGGCTTGTCTGCCGTGAGCGTCGAAGTTGCCAAGTCACCCAACTGCAGGGACACGTTTACAATATTCGTTATAGCTCGCTTATGCAGGTATACGTACCTGATAAGAAGAACTGATGGGAACAAGAGAGCTGGGGGTATCAGAAGCTTTAGCGACAAAGATAAATGGTCCGCAATGGACAAGCTCTTTTTATGACCCGTGTGATTCGACTATTTCTCTAGGAATCTTGACTCGATCATAGCTAAAATAGATTGATACAACCTACAATAATTCTCAGACCGTAATTGAATGACAGCGGATCCCTACTTCTTGACTGCCTTTTCAAGCCGTCGTCTAACATGACTTGATTTCACTTTTGTCAGCCGTAAACCAAAGAGCGTCTGGACGGGTGTGAACGTTTCGTTCAGGGTTGGAGGTGCAAAATCCTCTTACCCATCAGCTAGCATCCGGTTGTAGCATGCAAAGAGGGACTGTCATCGGTAGGAAGATGAAGCAAAAAGGACGCAAGTTTGTTTCAGACGGTGTTAATTTAAAGAAACCTTAGCTTTCTTGTCTCTTTCACAATTTTGGATGCCAAAAGCGTATGGTGTGTACGTGTATTTGGACATGCTGAAGTACTATCTAAACAAGCGAGAAGCAGTAGCAAGCAGGCACGATCGCACGGGATCGTCTGAGAAGTCCTCGCCTAACAAAAAACCACTGGGGCCGATACGATTAAGGGGTGAGCAATTACATGTCCATTCACGCGTCACGTTTAAGGCGCTGCCGACAAGGACCTTGACCCTCTGCCGACGTCGATGGGTCAGCATCAGAGCCATTGTCGCCTAAAAAAATAGTTGATGCTGTCTTGGTTGATTGTACTAATCATCGCGGCGATTCTTCCACCTGTTCTCGCCATGAGATGGATTATCGAATCTTCTAGGGGGATAACACCCAGTCTTTGAGCAGATAGAATAATAATAATAATAAGATAGAATAATACAATGCCAAGCGATAGGGAGTTGCATCCTCTAAACCTAGGCTGTATCTCTAAATTTATTACTGCGTCTATCGATTCTGTTGCATCCCAGCGTGCCTAGAAACAGGTTTAGTCCTTCTGAGTGCTGCATACAATTTTATTACTATTGTTTATCATGCTTGTCACGAGTATTTCACATCAGGTATTGTTCTCGTTGACTTCACAAGCTTGGTTAGGAGGCGCTGGAGATGTTTTAGGTGAAGTAAATAGATTTTTCAATGACAATATTTTATTACAATTGACATACGCCACCAGGAGCAACCACGGATATGTATGCTGGCAATCAGCTAGTTCTTCAGCGAATATCATATCCACCCCAGTCTCACGCTCTTATCTCGGCTGATAGGTAGAATGTGTAGCAGATGGCCTAGGCTTCACCGGGCCCTGAACTGCACGAAGTAGCCGGACAGGTCGCGCTGGCTGGTGGTACGTTGGAAGCACTGGCCACCCTAAGAATTGCCACTACCCACTCTAAATTGGATGCGAGCGTCTTTTATAGCCCAGAACATTCGGCCGCTGTGGGCGACCGCGAGCGGTGAGAGCTACTTACCATGTATTCCATATCTCTCCAAGATTTTCGAAATATCTACTTTGGGTTTGCTGGCCTTGGCATCATTGCGCTGAATTCGAGCGCCAGTCTGTGAGGTCTGCTTGGCGGCACGAGAGCGCTGCGGCTTCGGTTGCAGTTGATCGCTTGGCTGCGGAAGAGCCGAATGTGCTGGCCCGTCTTGAGGCTGCTGAGCATCGGTCGACGGCGGGCTACGAATGGCCGGCGGTGACGATGGGATAATTTCCCGTGTGACGGTAGGCTCTTGCGAAAGCACTTGAACTGCAAAGCGCGTACACGTGGCAGCGAAGCGTCAGCTACCGGTTTGTATGGCCCACCAAGCATAGGTGTATAATCGTGAGATCTAGCAACACTGCATTAATTACGCCGGACAGTATCCCCGTGAATGTCGCGTGCATTGGACGCTGGCTCAAATCCTGTTCATTGGACGGTTTACTAATGCATCGTGCGAAGTTGATCCCTAGTGCAGGGACTACATCGAAAAAACCTACCTCGAGTTGCTTCGGTGAGCGTCTGCCGATCCAGAGCGGAGCTGATGGGTGACAGGAGCTCGCTTGCCGACGTCTGTGTGGGACCTCGCAAAAGGTCATTGGCGAGTGTGTGCAGGGGATCTGTAAGCGAACAGACGTGCCGGTAAGGACGACACTGAGCCCAAAATACGCAGCCTCACAAGATTTGGGATACATATGCTTTCTTCCCTCAAAGATCAAAGCAGCGTCACTGCTTTCGAGCGTGGACCGTTGGTCATATCTGCATCCTCGCTAAGCTGGACAAGACAAGACGTATTAGCAACTGTACCCTGCCGGAGCCAATCAGTAATTCTTCCTTACATAGACAGCCGCCCAGGGAATTTAGAAGATCAAGCTCAATTTCTCTCCGTTGTATATAGCAGCATTATTGGGTTTAGGTGGGCCAGTTGAAAATCAGGAAGCCATTATAGCAGGTGTACGACCGAGCGGATAATAATGATAATGCATTCGATATAGCACCCACAGAGAACTCAATCTCTCTCTAAGCACTTTGCATTTGCTGCATAGAAAGCACGATCGAATGGTTAGTGGTATCATGCTTGATAAACAACAAGAATAACATGGTTAGGGGTGACACGCACAAGGTCAGCATGCAGTTATGACTAGTGGCAGCATGCAAAGTATCAGCACGCATGAGCACACGTAGGAGAATCACAGGGACCCACTAAAGGCTGTCATAAATAGACGCGTTTTTAGTTTCTTTTTGAATCACATTTTAGTCGCTGAAAGAGTGAATTCGTACTATATTAGAATTCCTGCTGACACTGTTAGGCGATATTACACAACGCGAGCAAGAAAAATCAAGTCACGATTAGAAAATTTGTGCGAGTAAGAAAAGTAAGTTGAGTGAAAAAGTAAGTGCAGCCAGTAAAGCAAGCGATTGTACATGTAAGCAATTGAATGGATGTTAAAGATTAATTACTAATGATAAAGTAGAGCATAGTTTTGAATGCAGGGTGTAACGCGAGCATGAATTTCTAGTTAGTTAGGAAAGACGCTGAGCAAACTATGAATATTGAAACTGTTTGGCTATGAGTATGAGGTGGTAGGAGGCTGTTGATTGCGATATTCAGTTACGATATCAAGCACAGCCGTGCCGTTGCACGGTTCGGCTAGCCAATTACACCTAATTGGGGTCATATCACTCTCCCTTTTTTGCCTGTTCGTCGGCGTCTACGGACGATACCATCTCGCTTTCTTCTCATCCGTTGGAGCCGTCGACTTGACGGCCGGTGGGCGCGCCAATGCATCTACGAAACTTACGGGCTCAAGAGTTTCGACGCTCCTTTGTCCAGCTAAATGGTCATACCTGTACACGATCGCGTAGCCCTCGTTTGGGACTTACGACGGATTCCAGCTACACTCGCGTGCGGTAGATATTGAAAGTTGGCTTGTCGTCCAACACCGCTACGCCGCCCCCTCGACGTCCGAGGCAAACCCCCCACTGCCATGGGAGGCCTCCCCAATTGGAACCCTGAACAGATGACGAGGAGACTCACGCGGAGAGCCTAACGTTGGACGCCGGATTCAAGGTGCTACGCATGCATCCCGGTAAAGGTTCTACGCGTGCGTGTGTAAATATGTAGAGACATGCAGACAAATACTTTGTGGTATTCTGTCACACATCCTCCCGAAATCTTCATAGGAGAAAGTACGGGTAAAGTGATTCAAAAGCCTTATTTATTTAGAGGCGGATAGGAATAAGTGTGACAAGGCGAAATTTAGAGCGCTAAGATCCACGTTTCGACGATTAATAGATTTTCGCCGGTATTGCACGTTTCATTATTATATCCTTATTGACCTAGGTTACATCGATTTTCTGTCGGAAAGTTATTTGCCAGAACCATGGCAGTTCTGCGTTCGGCTTTAGATGACGGATTGAGTTAACTTTCGAGGCTGGGCGTAAATTTAAGGCTCGCCTCTATAATTTCTCCTTAGCCCGATTTACTCTTCTGAAAACAAACCGACCTTGCAAGCTGCAAGAACCTGCAGACGGTTTTCCCATCGGCAGGCGTCTCCAGTCTCAGCATACCTATATAGAGTAGCCTAAACACCGTAAACGGTCTCGTAAGGTTGGCACAAAAGACACAAACATGACATGGCACCACAAACATGACATGGCAACGGAGACGTATTCGATTCGAAGAAATAGCACTAATTACCCTGCGACCGTGAGACCGTGAGGTTGATTCAATTTTGCGCTTCGATCGCAGTGAGTGAGTGAGTGCGAGGGGGAGGATGCTTCGGCTCTTGCACAGACGCTGCATTGGCAGACGCAGGCTCTCTGCCATTGGCTGTGCCTACATTTTTGCACGACAATTTCCTCATGGCAGCCATCGGGTGCTACTGCTAGCGCCGGATGTGGCGGCGCCACTGGAGGCGACGATTGCCTCTTGTTTTCTCTAGCTTGTGCGAATTCGTCGCAACGCTGCAATGCTGATGACGAGAGCAGCAGTGCGATGCAGCCACTACCTGAAGTGGTCGGCTCTGTGTCTTGGCAGTTGGGACTTGTGCTGGGTGGATCGCGCCACAGATTGAGACTATCTCTACATGTAAACTTCACTAAATCTAATAATAATAATAATAATATTGCACTTGATAAAGCGCCCTCAGAGAACTTAATCTCTTTCTAGGCGCTTTACACCAAAAGCGCCGGAGGCGATCTATAGGGGTAAAGGGTGCCCAAGTATCTGCTCGATTTTCAATTCTTTCCAGCTATATTTCCTAAGCCGTGTGCTGTGAACCCTCTCTTCCTTTCTAATTGTAAGAGATTTACTTTGCATAATTGAAATTCCCGCTGCGGTGGCAGCTAGTTTTATAAACCAAACGATCACGAGACCAAGCTAGCAGCTATTAGAATAATCGTCACTTCGCTCGACCGGTATTTCTTTCGCAGAATCCACGGAGAGTTAGGCGGTCCTGTTTCAATACAACTTTCTGCCGTAATGGCACACTAGGTAAGGTAGTTGCTTTCATGACCTCGGTCCCGAGGTCGTGAGTTCGATTCCTGTGGTGGGCGATCCTTTATCGCCACTGCAAGCGGTGGTGATAGCCGTGAAGGCTCTTCTGTCGCTATACAAAAAGATGCCGTTTAAGCAGCTAGGATTTTTTTCTCTAGATGACCGCGTACACTATACAGTCAAGTCTACCAAGTTTCAGTTTTAGCATAGCAAAAATGTAGAGATGCTTAGCCACCAACATGACGATAGTCCATGCATTTTATGCATTCGTCCAAGCTTATGTACCGTCTTCTTGCAGGTCTTTTGGCATTTGCAGTAAAATGCTAGGAGATAGTACGCAGCTCGGAAGCTAAGATTATATTCTGCTGCAATCATCGTAGCGGCAGCATTACAAGAATTCTCTCTGACCAAAGGTTTGTAAGCCATCAGACTGCGGCGGAAAACAGGAGGAACTTATGTCCGTCAGCGATTTTTTTCGATAATTTTTAAGAGGTGCGCGTGCTGAAAATTCAATCCAAAGGTTTGATACTTCGCATATTTCCGTTATAAGAATTTTTACACCGAAATTAGCCTTTCGCGACTTACCTAACTTCAGCTTCGGCTGAATATCGGGCCTACGTAATAGTGTGTCTCCAGCGAACATCGTAACTAAAAACTCTAAACTCCTGAACAGGTGCCGCACTATTTTTCGAAACCGTAAGTAAGTGGTGAATTTCGTAAATACTCAAGCGAATTAAAAAACCCTTATTAG
This sequence comes from Cristatella mucedo, assembly GCA_009760855.2. Lineage (NCBI taxonomy): Eukaryota > Metazoa > Bryozoa > Phylactolaemata > Cristatellidae > Cristatella > Cristatella mucedo. Next base: position 6,835,045 of record WPIO01000007.1, read on the forward strand.
ATTGTAATAATATAATGCAGATGCAACAGTCCTAACCCTCATTGGCCCCGCCCTCACCGGAGGGGCCAACGGCTATTCCATATGGTCGCTCCTTTGCTTACTTTCTAGGTGTTGATTTCCATGCATAGGGTTCAACAGGTTGGATTCTTCTCGGTCCTGCAGAACTTGACCGCTGTCAGTTCAGCCTTCTTGTTCTGCATCTTCCTAGCGTCCTATACGGTCTTAACCGAGTGGTAAATCACTGTCGTGTCACGAACCACGTCAAGGTATTTGTTGTTTGCAATGCCCATTCCTTTATTGCCCACTGCAAGCGGCAGTGACCGGCCGCAAACTCTCTTTTTGCTGCTAAGCAAACGAAGCGAGGGGAACCAGACGACCTTCACTTGACCTTTACTCGCTTCGCTATTGGAGCGGTGCTGCCAAAGCCATCTTTGACCTTAGCTGACGGCATGCTTAGCTGCTCCCTTTAATGTACTGACGTCATTACTCAGCTTGTAATTGATCTCAAATCCATTGCAGACAAATACTTCGATTCCTATGCTACTATAGCCAGAATTATATGCCCACTGAGGTCATTCCTTGAAGACATTTACAAAGAAACTAAAACCAGCACTCATTTTCCAAAAGAAATTGCTTCGTTCTTGTGAACGCTTCATTCGCGGTTGTGCTTGGCGAAAATGCACATTCTCCCAGCGTATATATATATATATATATATATATTCATATATATATATATTAATATTTTCATATATATATATATATATATATATATATTAATATTTTCATATATATATATATGAAAATGTTAATATATATATATATTGTTAGATATATGCTCGCGTGTGTGTATGTACACGCTTTTTTCGGCTTATGAATTGACAAGCCTCATTTACAGGATGTATAAAGCGTCTAGAATAAGTTTAGGTCCGCTTAAGATATAAGGTGAACTCTTATTATTACTCTTTTCTCTGAAATAATGTAATTTCAATTAAATTTCTCTGACTCGAATGCTTTTAAATCCTTGTAAAAAGTTCCTAAAGGTCAGGCATTGTCCAACGAAGCTTCGTTGACGTCACGCTAGTATCACGCTTCGTATGCAGCTTGCTAGGCCTCTCATAAAACGCCTTGACAGCCAGCCGTGTCACGATCTGGTACCTATAGCATCCCTTGGTGTTTATAATAAGCGGATTATTTCGTGGAACGCATTGATGATATAACTTCCTAAAGCGTAATGATGGCAAGACGAACCGAATAACCGTTAGTTATAGGGCGAACTGAAACTCTGAATCTTGAAAAGCCCCATCCTCCAGTTTGGTCCAGGTCGCATTATTTCGGTGAGGTCAGCCTGTTATATACCCAGTTAAAAATAATAATAATTCACTTGATAAAGCGCCCTCAGAGAACTTAATCTCTCTCTGGGCGCTTTACATTTGCTGTAAAGTGAAATGCCATTGAATGGTAAGTAAAATCATACTTGAAAAACAAACGAAATGAATAATATGGTTAGGGGTGACATGCACAGGGTCAGCATGCAAATGTGGTTAGTGGCAGCATGCACAGTGTCAGCACGCATAAGCACATCAAGGACGAATCACAGGGACCCACTAAATGCTGTCCTAAATAGGTGTGTTTTTAGGTTCCTTTTAAATGTGGTCAGGTCAGGGGATGTTCTGACGCAGGTCGGGAGGGAATTCCAGGCTTTGGGAGCTGAAAAATTCCAACTGACTTTTCTTTGCATGAGTGCATTTTCTCAAATTTCAAGTCACCCTACTTTCTGATAAGGAACATCAACACAATAAGAGCATGCTTAGACAGATCAGGACAGCCAAACTAATCCACTATTTTGTGACGCTGCGCCCAGATTACTGCGATTCTCTTTATTCAGGACTCCTGAACTGTGCCCTAAATCGTCTCCTCGGTGAAAATTTCTGCAGCAGCTCGTCAGGGGTGTCGTCAAAGTAGTAGAGTAACTGCAGCAGCTAAAATGTTTAGGTATGAACATCACTGGCTCCCAATCAGATAATGATATATAATATATTTAAATAGCGCCACAAGAGAAATAAATCTCTATTCAGGGGCTTCACATATGCCTCAGGGCTCGAGCCCACGACCTTAGCCAGACCTAAGTCGGGGCGAGCACCTTAACCGCTGGACCAACCCGGCTCGCAATGATTGAATTCAATTCCTTGGTCTGGCTCATTTCACAGGTCATTTCACTCGCTTGCAGTAGCCTGCCTATTCTGCCTCATTGCTTATGCAGTGTACTCTCACACCGCCCGCATCTCAGCATCTTGTCATCTCGGTGTCCGTCAAAACTAAATTGAAATTCTTGATTGACCGGGCCCTTAGACCATACGAACCGAATGTCTGGGTTTTGCAGTCGGATAAGGTCACTCACTACCTGGGAAGACCTTATGTTACATATATAAGTCTCAGCCAAAGACGCGTCTGTTGGGCCAGCTTTCTTTTTGCCCAAGTAACCCTACTTTTTTTCAGTATGGTTGCCGTAATTTCACGTGCATGCATCAGTGCAAGTTATGGTATTCCTGTTTACTTTGGCTTGCTGGTCTAAGCATGATATATGTTTGCTTTTGCAAGCTTAAAACCGGCCTGTACTTCACATCCAGCTATTGATTTCCATGCAGCACATTGAGAAGCAACTGGATAGAGATATGTTTCTCTTAGGGCGCCATTGAAGTGACCTACTATCATTATTATAAGCAAAAGCTGTTCCTGTGATGGCACGTATAATTGGTCGCTTATTGGAGACATGCGTTGGTCTTAGCCCAGCAGTTGAACCGCGCTTAGCTCTTTCAGTCCGCTTCATCGGTTTTCCTTTTTTTCTTTGGACCACCCTCAAATAATTGGTGAAATTAGAACCCAGCAGAAGGCAAGGCCAAAACGGAACGCAAGAGAAACCGATCGTGTGAACACGGATTTAGTAATCGCCTTGATCTCGCTCGTTAGCCTAAGTGAATAAGGCTAGGAGACAGTGCTATTTTTAGCCATCTTATGCAAGTTGCAGTGCTCCCCCCCCCCCGCTGCCGCACAGTGGTAAACAAAGGTGCCTGTACGTAAAGATAGTCATGAGCCACAGCTTCCGCATCAACTAAATTCTGGATGTCTAGCGTGTATTAACGTGCAAAGAGTGGGGGAGGTTATTAGCCATCCAAATGCGAGTATCGTCTATGCCGGCAGCAAGGAAATAAGTTACACGAATGAAGAGCAAGGCTCAGAAAGGTCGAAGGATGGGTAGAGTGGCATGCCATGAAAAGAGAGATGAAATTCAAGACAGTGTTTGGGAATGATATTAGCTGGAGGAGGTGGGCGAGTATAGATAACGATAAGAACGTTGGCTTTAGACCAAACCTCGAGGTCTCCCCATACTCTAAAGGCTCCCTAAATGGTTGATGGTCGTTCAAATTTACACTAACATCCTTTCTCTCTGTCTGTCTATCTTTCTCAAATTTTCTCTGTTTCCCACTGTTTCTCTTTGCATCTTTTTTGGTCTGTCTGTCTCTTTGTTTCTCTCTCTTTCTCCGCCTCCCTCCGTCACTCGTTGTCTCTTAACTCTTTCTTTGCCTGTTTGTCTCTTTGTCCATCTTTGTCTCCGTCTCTCTCCGTGTCTCTGTATCTCTATCTCTGTCTGTATCTATCTATTTGTCTCTGTCTCTCTCTCTCTCTCTCTCTCTCTCTCTGAAATAGGACCTAACTCTTTAGCACTGAGCCAGTGACGCCTAGGCGTGTAAAGAAGTGCCGCAGAAGGATCTGATGGTAGATTGCATTCAAAGCTTATAAGAAATAGTTCCGGGAGCATATAGGAAGAACCCCTATACTGTTCAACAAAGTGAAGACGGTAATTCCAATCGATTATTAACTCTCTTAAGTGAAATTTGAAGTGAACAAATGAAATCCTTTGGAGACCGTGCATTTAGTTCGTATGCTCCCAAAGCCTGGAACTCCCTCCCGACCTGCGTCAGAACATCCCCTGACCTGACCACGTTTAAAAGGAACTTAAAACACACCTATTTAGGACAGCTTTTAGTGGGTCCCTGTGATTCGTTCTTCATGTGCTTACGCGTGCTGACACTGTGCATGCTGCCACTAACCACATTTGCATGCTGACCCTGTGCATGTCACCCCTGACCGGATTATTCATTCTGTTTGTTTTTCAAGCATGATTTTACATATCATTCAATTGCATTTCCTTTTGCAGCAAATGTAAAGCGCCTAGAAAGAGATTGAGTTCTCCGAGGGCGCTTTATCAATTGCATTACTTTTATTATTATTATTATTACTAATTTCTGGCTCCTAAATTTCAGATACCTATAAGCTCTCCTCACATCGATGCAGCGAGCTTTCGAAGGAACTTAAGTAGAAGAATTTCTCGAAGCTTCATCTGCTTTACCCACATTTAGGAATGGGCCAATAGAAAAGCTGAACTGAATAGGCTACCGGTTCGGTTCTTGAGAGACCAAGATTCCCAAGAACGCATGATGCATGTGTCAAAACTTCTAACACATTTCAGCATGCAATCCATACAACCATGCAAACGAATCGAGCCGGCACTGGGGGTACTTTGTCTTGGAATTCCTGCTAAAAAAATTGGAATTTCCTCTGCATTAGCCGCATTTAAACTTCTCAATGAAGAAATATTAAACGACAAAAAAGGTAAAAGAAGTAAAACGTACCGTGTAACGTCGGGTGCATTGATTCCGCGATGGGTTGGTTTCCAGTAAGATCTGCTTGGAGACGACCTTGCTGTTCTCGTACAGCCGCCGCTGCAGTAGTGGATACAAGAGTAGCTGTTTGCACAACACTCGAGGGTGCAGTATGATCCTGATGATGGCCATGGGTTGCAGATGCCTGGTGATGAGTCATCGAGAGAGGCGTGGCTCGTGCTACTTCGTTCGCTTGCGAGACCTTCTTTCCCTGCTCGCTTGATGGTGATGGCAACGTCGATGTGGGTATAGCGAGGTGCTCTTCTGCCACTGTGCTATGTGCCGATGGTGCACCGGCCGTTGCTGAAGAAACATTTTGTGCATCCGGTTGGGAGACAGGTACATTCTGATTGTGCCTATTCTCGGGCGACAGAGCGTGGTCCTCGGGTGCAGTGTTCGCCGAGCCATTATTAGATGGCCCAGCGATTGCACTAGCCATGCCGGGCACGGACGGTCGAGTAGGACGTTCGTTCGATTTGCTATTGCTTGGTGATGCAGGTCTTGGTCTTTTGGGATTGCTTGGCGATGCCGTCTGCCGTGATACCGGCGACACAGAATGGTCAGAATGCAGTGCGGTCGTAGTTGGCGAGCCTTTTCGAGATGGGTCAGCTGGTGGCGCTTCCAAAAGCGAACTTTTGTGTCCGTTATCCGATATCGCATGAGGCTCTGCTTTAGAAGTACCGGAAATGCGTGCATTCCCTTCGGGCGGGCCTTTCCTTGCTTCACTCGACGGTTGCTGCACATGCGCTGCAAAGGAGCCAGCCAAGCCAGACGACTGATCGGACGTCAAATGTGCGCCTGGCTGGGAGGAGCTTGCAGAGGCAATGCCCGACGGGTCTTTATGGTCCTTGCTTGGCGAAACCGACTTCGGAGTTGAATGGGGCCCTGTAGCTGGAAGATCGCTAGAAGCTGGCGATGACGGAGGCGGCATCTTCTTTTGATGATCGCCGGGTGGTTCTCGTTGCTGCGGCCTCGTGGAATCAATGCCGTCAGTCGGCAGTGTCGATATTGCTGCGTGCACGCCACTCGGGGAGAGCTCTTTTGAAGGGTGTCCGGACCGATGGAGTTTCGTTTCTCGCGAAAGATGAGGTCCTGCTTCAGATGAGCCACGAACCGCCGGGTGTGCTGCTGCCGGCTGAGTGGCTGCAGCCGTCACGCCGCATGCAGTCGCATTCAAAGCTGATAAGTCTCTCTGGGTGCCAGTCGATGACGTCAGATCGTGCGGCTCTGCAGTCGCAGATGGGCCAGACGGCGGATGCGGTGAGGCTGTCGTTGGTGAACTAATTGCTGGCGGGTAAGTAATGTCTTTCAAGCATTTAGTTGGTGACGAAAGGTGTAGCAGATGAGCAGTATCAGCTTGGTGTTGAGTTGGCGTCGCAGGGTGGGGCAAATTAGACGATACGCCATTACCAGTTGGGCGAGAACTGCTGAAGTCATTCTGGTGTACCGGCGACGTTTCGTGAACGCTCGCCGGTGCAGCTTGTTTGCGACCTGAAAGTTGGGCAGCCTCGGAGGACTCTTTGGAGCCACCCACTATCGCCGCCGATACGGGAGACTCACGTTTTTCATCTGCTGTCGCATCTTTCTCGAATTTATGCGGAGACGGGGTGCGGGACATCGATGGCGACGCGTCCTTTTCAGTCGATGGGCCGGCAGGCGTAGTAATTTTGTGACTCGAAATTGCTATTTGGTCTTTCGACAAGGTCGCCGCCCTCGTAACAGATGGCTGCTTAGGAGACACACCAGACTTAGCTGCTAGCAATGAAGACGCGCCTGTCTGGCTGTCGCTTTGCAATGCTGGTACAGGTGGTTCCGGTGCGGCTTGGTGGGCGCTGGCTGTGGCAGCAGCTGTGCTGTGGGGGTCCTCACTCGCCCGCGTCTGCTGGTCCGAGCCGCGCTCCTTCCCAGGCTCTTGTCTCGCCGATTTGTTCAACTTTCCCGCTTGCGATTTGCTAGCTGTAGATGTTTGAGATTTGGGACTCTTTAGGAGTTTTGCTGCCGCAGTATCCTGGATCGCATGTGTATCATTCGGAGATGACTTTGGATCTTCGTGCTGCTTACTGGATGCAGAAGCGTCAGAAGCAGCTGCAAATACATGCCGATAAAAGTCAGGACGCAGACAGAGATACATGTGCTCAAATAATAACCAGATGGTCGCAACTTGAGGCAGCGTACAATGAGCTGCAAAGCTTACAGACAAAAACATCAGGTTCTTCGTCCTAGTCATTGTCAATAATAGCACCACCCATATACCTGTACGTGATGATTTTGTGCAGATTCATACGGTCCAATAAGATTGATTTTTTAAATGTACTGTATTGCATTACCGTGCATGCCTTCAAAATCATCGTATCTTGGGTACGAAATGTTCAATTTGAATGTTTGAGACCGTGCTTAGCTGCGAAAGCGCCTGAATGTAGCGGCTACCGTGGATAGACCGATCCGAGTCACCAGCCTCTGAACGGACTTATAACAGAATATTAACTTATTCGCAGATTCAACAGCATCGCATGCATAAAGAAAGCTACTATTCAAAGTCACGTATCTTTGGTCTTCCTGAATAAGCAGGTTGAATACAATGTAATGTATCTCCACATGTAACTCCACAAAGGCACAAAGATTGTGCGGGTGTGTTATGCAGGACAGTTTTGTGTAGCGCACTCACAGCCGAAACGGCAATCTGTACGCATTCGGTAGCCAACAGACTTCATCTCACGCAACAAAGAGAAAGTGACAAGCATAACTGAGTCAGGAGAGCTGTTGAGGCTGTGAATAGCATGGAAGTAGCAGCATAAGGCGGCTGGAAAGGAAGTGCCATAGTCAGCAGCAGAAGAATAGTTGTTGTGTAAGAATTGTGTAAGTGAATTCCACAGTCTAGGACCTGCAGAGCTAAAGCTTCTGTGGCCAACGGTCTTTAGGCGGATGAATGGAATAAATAATGTATTGTACATTCACGACCTGAGGGCACGGGGAGGCTGTAACTGGTGCAGCAGTTTAGCTATCTATGGAGGGACCAAGCTGTGGCGGGCGTTGTGGGTCAGCGTAAGAACTTTGCTCTGTATCCTTCGATCAAACGGCAGCCATCCTAGCTCTTTTAATAAAGGAGACACGTAGTCAAACTTCTGTGATTTTCAAACTAGCATTGCAGCCGTATTTATAGCCAGCTGCAGTTGGCCGAGTGGCTTTATTTGGTAGCCCAGCCAAAACGGAATAACAATAATCTAGCCGAGACAGATCTAAAAGGCTAGTTAAATTTTTTGAAAGCCAATGTGGAAGACAGTTCCTAATCTCAGACAGGGATGGACGTGATTGCTAGCTGTGGGAATAGTCATCTTGACGAAGCTTTTAAAATTAAGGCACCTGTCGAAGACGACACCTACAGTCCGAGCAGATCGTGATGGTCGCACAACAGCATCATTTACTCGAAGGGAAAAGTCTTCTAGTCCAGTCTTTAGGTGTATTATGAGAAGCAATTCAGTTATATCTCTGTTTAGTTGAAGGAAATTTGACGCTAACCATGGTCGAATGGCGTCAAGGCAAGCATTCAGTTTATCTGTTGCTGCAGCAGGTACCGACGGTTGAAATGAACAATACAGCTACGTGTCGTCAGCATAAAAGTGATATCCTATTCAACGGGCCCGAATCACTGTTCCCAGAGGTTGAAAAGAAATGGAGAATAGCAAAGGGCAGATGACGGACCCACGAGGGACTCCACAGGTAACTGGTCTGATGGATATATCGTGATCAATGGCGGTGTCGAAGGCAGCTGATAGATATAGCAATGCTAGGGTGGTGACATTACTCGGAGGAGAGCATTTTCAGTGGAGTGCTTCCGCTTAAACCCTCACTGCATTTGAGATGAAGACGGTGGGCTACGGAACGAGCACCGAAAGCCAAAGCGGCTGTGAGTTCGCTTTAGAAAACTCTCCAGCGTAACGCTCTCACAGTCCTCGTCGCATTATGGAGTCGCAGACGGAGGTAAATTACGTTACATTGATTTAATTTTAAGTTTCCTAGAAGACAAGTCAAAGCCTCGCTCGGTAGGCGAGCTCTTTGATAGTTTTGGTTGTTTTGTTGGTTTTGGTGGAGACGAAAAAACTTATCTGACTTAGAGGCGAACTCACGGATGCCAGCTACTTTAAGTTAAGCTTAAATTAATCCAGATTGTCTTAAACGCGTAAATGTCAACGCAGACGCGGCCTCCTGTAAGCCGGGTGAGACAATTACTAATTAGCACGGGCCTACGTGAGTGGCCACAGCAGCGATCCGCCGCTGCTGCTGCAATGCCGGAAATCGTCAAGCGCTGCCCCGTGGCGGTCTGGCCAGTCGGCCAAGAAATGTGGCGAGCTATCGCAATGAGGAAAAGGCTGGCGCGGCCGCGAGCGAAGTCATGTGGCAGTGCCAGCGAAGCTTCAGAGAGCGCTTGGAGAGCGGCAGCGGTACACAGGCGCTCGTTTCACGTTTCAGTTTCACTCGCCATCCCCGACCGCCGGGCGCGAACCAGCAACATTTAATCTCGTACCTACCGGTTCGTACTGGGTGATCGGTGGCGGTGGCAGCTACGCCCTACCTGTGGCAGCGAGCGGACAAAACTGCTAGCCCGGTTGGGGCGGGTTGGAAGCCGCCCGTGCTGCTGCCACTGATCGTGCGTGGGGGTGATGTAGGCGGAGCTAACAGATCGCGGTTTCACCCTCGGCCAATCCGACCGGTTACGGTCGGCCGCGGTCGCGCTTACCAGCTCCAGCTGGCGATGGCTGCTTCACCGCCGTCGCCGCCGGCGACTTCTCGGCCCACGACACGTGTGCGGGCCCTGTGCTCGACGACGCAGGTCGAGGCGGAGAGGCGGACGATGGTGGCTGGCCCGCCGTGTGCGACTGAGGCTCGGCTGGCCGTTCGACGTCAGCCGCCGCAGGTGGCTGAGCGACCTGAGCGGCCACGTGATCGTGTGCCGCCGCCGCCGCCGCCTGAGTACCGCTCGCCTCCTGCTCAGAGCCATCTCTGCTGCCGCCAGCGGATGGCGGCGGCGTAGGCGACGGCGGCGACGCCGGCTGCGTATGCTTGGTGCCACTACGGCTCGGTTTGGGGGCCCACCGAGGACCGAACCGCTTCATCTCCTCCGACTTCTTTGCAGCCTCCTGAGTCTGGCCGGTCGGTGGCTGGGAGTGATCGACTGGTTTTTCTAGAAGAAGAAAAGATCGTCGCTGGCGTCTGGATGCATTGCTTGATGCACTGAGGGCAGGTCTCGCGAGCGAGAAAGAGATTTTCTGCAACGTAGACGTACAAGTACATGTAGGCAGATGTAGGCCCCCAACCTACATAGCTTCTTAGCTTAACGACAACTTGGGCCAAGGTAGGAAACTGCCCCCGGGGGATGCGGGTATGGGGAGCTCTGATGCTACCTCGCCAACTCTGCACAAGCAGAAGTTGCTTTGTGATGGAAAATTTTCTGACGGAAATTGCGTTGCCAGAACTATGGCAATTCTGTGGTCGGCTTTAGACGAGGGATCGAGCTAACTTTTGAGGCTGGAGGAGAATTCAAGGGTCGCCTCTATAATTTGTCCTAAGCCCGATGGGTTTTCTTGAAACAGACCAACCCTGCAAGCTGCAAGAATCTGTAGACGGTTTGCCGATCGGCAGGCCTCTTCAGTCTAAGCATACCTATATGGAGTAGCCGACACACCGGAAACGAACTCGGAAGTTAGGCGTAGCAGACGCAAACACAAACGTGACATGGCAACCGAGAAAAAAGTATTCGAAGAAATAGATCTAATTACCCTGCGACCGTTAGATGGGTTGATTCAATTGAAATCTTCGCTTCGTTGCGCTCGCAGTGTGGTTCGAGGGGGTTTTTGTCCTTTTCTACACTGAACCCCGGATGTGGCAGCGATACTGGAAGTGACGGCTGGCTCTTTGTTTCTTTAACGATGCGCATATCTGTCGCAATGCTGCAATGTTGATGACGAGGGAAGCACTGCGACGCAGTCACTGCTTGAAGTGCTCGGCTTTCAGCCTCGGCAGTCGGGACTCGTCATCTTTGGATCACGTCACAGAGTGAGACTAAATCACTAAATCTGGAAACTAAATCTGGAATCTAAAACTGGATAACTAGTCCAACGTTTTATGACGCTGCGTTCACATGACTGCGATTGCTTTTATTTAGCATTCCCGATCAGTGCCTTAAGTCGTCTGCACGGTGCAAAACTCAGCAGCTCGTCAGGTGTACCGTCAAAGTAGTAGAGTAACTGCAGTAGCTAAAACGTTTACGACTGAGCATCGCTGGCTACCAAATCAGGCTTGATAGTTGATTTTAATTCCTTGGTCTGGCTCATATCCTAGATCCCTTCACTCACTTGCTTGTTCAACCTCCTTGCTTGTCTGGTGTACTCTCGCAAAATCCGTATCGAAGCATCTTGTCATCTTGGCGTCGGTCAAGCTAAATTGAAATTCTTGATTGACCGGGCCCTCAGACCATACGAATCGAATGTCTGAGTTTTGCAGTCGGATAAGGTCACTCACTATCTGGAAAAATCTTGTGTTACATATATAAGTCTCAGCCAAAGAAGCGTCTGTTTATGCCAGCTTTCTTTTTGCCCACGTAACCCTACTTTTTTCAGTAGGGTTGGCGTACTTTCATGTGCATGCTGTAGTTCGATTGCATGCAGGCTGATACTGCTCCTTTCTTCAACAGCTGGTGGGAGCATCCCCGAGAGGGGCCTGTGCACATCTGTGGTCAGCTTCTAACTAGGCGTTGACACAGGCCAATAACCCGCTCGTGAACAGATGGTGGATTCACCATCGGAGTCGGCCAAGGGACAGCCAGGGTCGAGGAGGAGAGTCGAGCGAGAGTAGGGGCCGAGGGGAGCCGTGCGCTCTTCGACTCCGTGCGTGGTAATAAACTGTCGGTGTCGGGCATCGGCTGGCTCTCTGCTGTGCGAACAAACTACACATGCATCACTGCATGTTAAGGTATTCCTGTTACCTTTAGCTTGCTGGTCTAAGAATGATATTTGTGTGTTTTTGCATGCTTGAAAACCATTCCTGTACTTCACATCTAGTTACTGATTTCCATGCAGCACATTGAGAAGCACCTGGATGGAGGTATGTTTCCCTTGGGGTGCCATTGAAGTGACGTCCGATTATTATTATCAACATAGCTTCGGGACTCATCATCAACTATTCCTTTCAAAGCATTACGCGTGCCTTTGATGGCTTTGTACGGTCGCTCATTGGAGACGTACGTTGGTACGTAGCCCAGTAGTTGAACAGTATTCAGCCAATAGCAATCAGCTTCATCGATCTTCAATCTCTTTTTACCATCTTCAAATATTTTGTGATATTTATACCAGGCCGAAGGCAAGACCAAAGCAGGACGGAAGAGAAACCGACCGTGTGAACCCGGATTTAGTGATCGCCTTGATCTTGCTTGTTAGCTGAAGCGAATAAGGCTAAATACATCGCTATCTTTATCCATCTTGTGCAAACTTCAGGCCGCATTGCTGAACATGTGCCAGCAAATAAGAAAAGCCATAAGCCAAGGCCGCCGCACCAACTGAATTCTAGATGTATATAGTGTATAAACGTGCAAAAAGTGCATGAAGTTAGTAGCCACCCAAACGCGAGTATAGTCTATGCCTGCAGCAAGGCAATAAGTTATATGGATAAAGAGCAAGGCTTAGAACGGTTGGAGGATGAGTAGAGTAGCGTACCATCAAAACTGAATGAAAGCCAAGATTGCCTTTGGGTATGGTGAGCCGTGATGGCACACTAGGTAAGGCGGTTGCTTTCACGACCTCGGTCCCGAGGTCGTGGGTTCGATTCCTGCGGTGGGCGATCCTTTATCGCCACTGCAAGCGGTGGCGATAGCCGTAAAGGCTCTTCTGTCGCTATACAAAAGAGGCTGATTAATCAGCTAGGTTTTTTTATGACATTGGCTGGAGGAGGTGAGCGAGTATAGATAATGACAAGAACGAGGCCTATGACCGAACCCCGAGGTACCCCATACTTTAAAGGCCCCCTAAATGACAGACGGCCGTTTACATCTACACCGAAGTAACATTTACACCGAAGTCTCTCTTTCTATCTCTGTCTCTCTATCTCCACGTCTCTGTCTCTTCTTTTTTCTTGGATAGGAACTAATGCATTTTAGCCCAGAGCCAGTGCAGAAGGATCCTGTTTTAATTGTTCAATGCTTGTAATTGATCAAGGAGTTCGAGAAGGCCACATATTTTTGACAATTGATTAGAAGGTTTATTCCTGACCTGAAGCTGAGCAGTTTCCGAATAGCAGTTCGCTCTAATTATTAGTTAACGTTGCCAACCTTGACCAATCGAGGCCACGGCTCAAGCCCTGTGGTGGCGTTTGTGTTAAGTGACTGAATTATATTTGCCAATTATCTCCAATGCCTTTTTTAGCACCTATCATCTCTCATGGGCGTATTGGCAATGCAGTGTTATGCTATCGGTCGTATCCCAGCCATGGATTTCATAACATTAATGTAAACAGGCAACGTGCACTCAGACCCTGACAGCTGGTGCAAAACATTGCAGCTAGGCTTGTCTGCCGTGAGCATCGAAGTTACCACGTCACCCAACGGCAGGGACATGTTTACAATATTCGTTATAGCTCGCTTATGCAGGTATACGTACCTGATAAGAAGAACTGATGGGAACAAGTGAGCAGGGGATATCAGAAGCTTTAGCGACAAAGATAAATGGTCCGCAATGGACAAGCTCTTATTATGACCCGTGTGATTCGACTATTTCTCTAGGAATCTTGACTCGATCATAGCTAAAATAGATTGATACAACCTACAATAATTCTCAGACCGTAATTGAATGACAGCGGATCCCTACTTCCTGACTGCTGATCCTGACTGCCTTTTCAAGCCGTCGTCTAACATGACTTGATTTCACTTTTGTCAGCCGTAAACCCAAGAGCGTCAGGACGGGTGTGAACGTTTCGTTCAGGGTTGGAGGTGCAAAATCCTCTTACCCATCAGCTAGCATCCGGTTGTAGCATGCAAAGAGGGACTGTCATCGGTAGGAAGATGAAGCAAAAGGCTAAGGACGCAAGTTTGTTTCAGACGGTGTTAATTTAAAAAAAAACCTTAGCTTTCTTGTCTCTTTCACAATTTTGGATACCAAAATCGTGTGTACATCTATCTGGATAGGCAGAAGTACTACCTAAACTGACCTGACCATACTTAAAAGGAACTTAAAAACATACCTATTTGTGGCAGAATTTAGTGGGCCCCTGTGATTCGTCCTTCATGTGCTTATGCGTGCTGACCCTGTGCCTGTCACCCCTAACCATATTATTCATTTTGTTTGTTTTTCAAGCATTATTTTACTTACCATTCAATTGTATTTCCCTTTGCAGCAAATGTAATGCGCCTAGAAAGAGATTGTTCTCTGAGGGCGCTTTATCAAGTGCATTATTATTATTATTATTATTATTATTATTATTATCTGCTACACATTCTACCTATCAGCCGAGCTAAGAGCATGAGACTGGTGGAGACGTTATTCGCTGAAAAACCAGATGATTGCCAGCATACATATCCGTGGTTGCTCCTGGTGGCGCATGTCAATTGTAATGAAATATTGTCATTGAAAAATCTATTTACTTCACCTAAAACATCTCCAGCGCCTCCCCACCAAGCTTGTGAAGTCAACGAGAATAATGGCTGATGTGAAATACTCGAGACAAGCATGATAAACAATAATAATAAAATTGTGTACAGCACTCAAAAGGACTAAACCTGTTTCTAGGCAAGCTGGAATGGAACAGAATCGATAGACGCAGTAATAAATTTAGAGATACAGCCTAGGTTTAGAGGATGAAACTCCCTATTGCTTGGCATTGTATTATTCTATCTTATTATTATTATTATTCTATCTGCTCAAAGACTGCCTAGATGGCCTAGGCTTCACCGGGCCCTGAACTGCACGAAGTAGCCGGACAGGTCGCGCTGGCTGGTGGTACGTTGGAAGCACTGGCCACCCTAAGAATTGCCACTACCCACTCTAAATTGGATGCGAGCGTCTTTTATAGCCCAGAACATTCGGCCGCTGTGGGCGACCGCGAGCGGTGAGAGCTACTTACCATGTATTCCATATCTCTCCAAGATTTTCGAAATATCTACTTTGGGTTTGCTGGCCTTGGCATCATTTCGCTGAATTCGAGCGCCAGTCTGTGAGGTCTGCTTGGCGGCACGAGAGCGCTGCGGCTTCGGTTGCAGTTGATCGCTTGGCTGCGGAAGAGCCGAATGTGCTGGCCCGTCTCGAGGCTGCTGAACATCGGTCGACGGCGGGCTACGAATGGCCGGCGGTGACGATGTGATAATTTCCCGTGTGACGATACGCTCTTGCGAAAACACTTGAACTGCAAAGCGCGTACACGTGGCAGCAAAGCGTCAGCTACCGGTTTGTATGGCCCACCAAACATAGGTGTATAATCGTGAGATCTAGCAACACTGCATTAATTACGCCGGACAGTATCCCCGTGAATGTCGCGTGCATTGGACGCTGGCTCAAATCCTGTTCATTGGACGGTTTACTAATGCATCGCGAGAAGTTGATCCCTAGTGCAGGGACTACATCGAAAAAACCTACCTCGAGTTGTTTCGGTGAGCGTCTGCCGATCCAGAGCGGAGCTGATGGGTGACAGGAGCTCGCTTGCCGACGTCTGTGTGGGACCTCGCAAAAGGTCATTGGCGAGTGTGTGCAGGGGATCTGTAAGCGAACAGACGTGCCGGTAAGGACGACACTGAGCCCAAAATACGCAGCCTCACAAGATTTGGGATACATATGCTTTCTTCCCTCAAAGATCAAAGCAGCGTCACTGCTTTCGAGCGTGGACCGTTGGTCATATCTGCATCCTCGCTAAGCTGGACAAGACAAGACGTATTAGCAACTGTACCCTGCCGGAGCCAATCAGTAATTCTTCCTTACATAGACAGCCGCCCAGGGAATTTAGAAGATCAAGCTCAATTTCTCTCCGTTGTATATAGCAGCATTATTGGGTTTAGGTGGGCCAGTTGAAAATCAGGAAGCCATTATAGCAGGTGTACGACCGAGCGGATAATAATGATAATGCATTCGATATAGCACCCACAGAGAACTCAATCTCTCTCTAAGCACTTTGCATTTGCTGCATAGAAAGCACGATCGAATGGTTAGTGGTATCATGCTTGATAAACAACAAGAATAACATGGTTAGGGGTGACACGCACAAGGTCAGCATGCAGTTATGACTAGTGGCAGCATGCAAAGTATCAGCACGCATAAGCACATATAGAGGAATCACGGGGACCCACTAAATGCTATCATAAATGCTTTCCCATAGCATCTTGATGTTTCTATACAACGTACCGCCCTGGTTGGGCCCCGGGGTAATGTTCTTGCCTTGAACGACCAAGTTCGTGGAGTCGAGCCATGTAGCATACTTATTACGTTCGGAAAGAGACGAAGCCCTATTATTTCGCTTCACAGATGTGTGCATATTACACGTACAATATACCAATATATACAATCGTCCAAGTAGAAGAATAGATGCAAACTCAAGATATTTGGTTACTGAATGCCGAAGCGAGTTGCAGTCTTTCGGTGCACAAGAACCGAAGGATTAATAATCAAAAGAATCAGTGCGATTCAGTGCGAGAAACGACGGGCGAGAGGACTTGAAGCTGAGGAGGAGCAGTGCGAATGCGAGAGCTCACGCGGAGCATGGAGGGCGGAGCGGATAGGCTGCTACGACCGAGTGAAACTACCTGTACGGGCAGAGAAAGGATTTCGAAGTCAATTACAGGTAACGACTTTGAGGCCTCTCGAGCGTCTGTGAGGCCTCGCGAGCTTCCTGTTTTGTCACATACCAGAGGATTGTGGGGCGTGCTGATCCTGCGTGGGATCTGGATGTGGTGGCTGGTCTTCGTGCTTTCCAGGAGATCGTAACTTCGTCCCCACTGCAGAGCCAAATTTAGTAGATAGTTTCTCCTTGTCCTGCTTCACGCGATCTTCTGATACCGCAGTGTCATCTCTGCGGGTGACCTTCGGCGCCCAGACGTCGCTACCTGAGACTGAACTTGACCAGCTTGGCTGAGGCTGCAGTCTGTCAAACTGGTAGCGCCTCGGTGCTTTCTGCAAAGCAGAGAAGTATCGTCAGAGAAATACAAAAGACGACGCGGCGTATGCTCCGGAGCTCCGAATAAAATACAGCAGCCAGTCTACGGTTGTCAAAAGCGCACAACAGAAGAGCATAATGTCAAGCACAAAACTTCTGGTCAACTTCATCTAAAGTACAAACTGTTGCGCTTGGTGTGCTTAGCTGCTAGTCGTCGGTGAGTCTGGGGCATGGATTCTTTAGGACTGTGGTATGAAGTTAGAATCCCGATGAAGAAGCGAGAAGCATCCTATAAACTTATCCGGAACGTAAGACCGGAGCCGTGCAACTTCTCTGTTTGGTTAAGCATAAGCAGGCAATCACAGTAAGCAGCACAAGCACGTCCATCTGGATGCCTATCTCGCGCAGTGGCTACATCTCGACGATGACTATCAAGGGTAAGAATGGAACGACATCTAATTAACTAGAAAGTACTCAGGAAGTGTGTCTAAGTGCAGTGATAATAATACTAATAATGTAAATAATACACTGATAAAGCGACCGCAGAGAACTCCTCTTTCTAGGCGCTTTACATTTGTTGCAAAGGAAACACGATCGCATGGTGAGTGGTATCATGCTTGATAAACAACATGAATAACACGGATAGGGGTGACATGCACAGGGTCAGCATGCAAGTGTGGTTAATGACAGCACGCACGGTGTCAGCACGCATAAGCACATACAGGACGAATCACAGGGACCCACTAAAGGCTGTCATAAATAGGTGCGTTTTTAATTTCTTTTTAAATGTGGTCAAGCAGGGGATATGACGGAAGTCGGGAGTGAGTTCCAGGCTTTCGGAGCATACGAACTAAAGGCACGGTAATATTTATTATTATTATTATTATTATTATGGCTCAATGCAAAAGATTTCGAAGTTGCAAATATGATTATTATTGACGTATAATGTTAGGAAAGAGGTAACATTTAATAAATCTTGCTGTGATGTATCCGATGGAAATAGAAATATCAATTGTCAATTTATATGTCAATATAAATTTATTTATATAATATATATATAAATATATCAATATATTTATATGTCAATGAAATTTACATTTATAAGCATATGTCTTTTTGTTTTAAAAAGTTGGCATGTCCTGGAAGAGAGAGAAACAGAGAGAGAGAGAGAGAGAGAGAGAGAGAGAGAGAGAGAGAGAGAGAGAGAGAGAGAGAGAGAGAGAGAGAGAGACAGAGAGAGAGAGAGAGAGAGAGAGAGAGAGAGAGAGAGAGAGAGAGACAGAGAGAGAGACAGAGAGAGAGAGAGAGAGAGAGAGAGAGAGAGAGAGAGAGAGAGAGAGAGAGAGAGAGAGAGAGAGAGAGAGAGAGAGAGACAGAGACAGAGACAGAGACAGAGACAGAGAGACAGAGACAGAGAGACAGAGAGACAGAGAGACAGAGAGACAGAGAGACAGAGAGACAGAGAGACAGAGAGACAGAGAGACAGAGAGAAAGAGAGACAGAGAGACAGAGAGACAGAGAGACAGAGAGACAGAGAGACAGAGAGACAGAGAGACAGAGAGATAGACAGACAGACAGACAGACAGACAGACAGAGAGAGACAGACAGACAGACAGAGTTCTGTCTCGGCTTGATTATTGTAATTCCCTTTTGGCTGGGCTACCAAAGAAAGCTATTATGCCACTACAGCGGACTATGAATATGGCTGCAAGGCTGGTCTTCAAGTCCCAGCGGTTTGAGCACGTGTCACCTCTGCTGAAAGAGCTAGGATGGTTGCCGGTTGAGCAAAGGATACAGAGCAAAGTTCTCATGCTGACCCACAAGGCCGGCCACGGCTTGGCTCCTTCGTACCTAGCTGAACTGCTGCATCAGTTTCAGCCTGTTCGCGCCCTCAGGTCCTGTGTGGACAATAAATTAGCTGTCCCATACCTCCGCTTAAAGACAGTTGGCGACTGAAGGTTTAGCTCGGCAGGTCCTTGACTGTGGAACTCGCTTCCACAATTCTTACGCAATGACATCTACTCTCCAACTGCCGACTTGGCACATCTTTTTCAGCGGTCCTGAACTAATACTTATATGCTACTCACAACCTTAACTGCTCTCCTAACTCTGCTATGCTTCCCACTTTCTCTTTGTTGCGTGAGACGAAGTCTGTTGGCTACCGAATGCGTACCGAAAGCCGCTTAGGCTGTGAGTGCGCTATACAAAACTCTCCTACGTAACACCCACACAGTCTTTATGACTTTGTGGAGTTACTGACGGAGATACATGACATTAAATTACATTACAGACAGACCGGACGGACGGACAGACCGGACGGACGGACAGACCGGGCGGACGGACAGACCGGGCGGACGGACAGACCGGGCGGACGGACAGACCGGGCGGACGGACAGACCGGGCGGACGGACA
This sequence comes from Cristatella mucedo, assembly GCA_009760855.2. Taxonomy (NCBI): domain Eukaryota; kingdom Metazoa; phylum Bryozoa; class Phylactolaemata; family Cristatellidae; genus Cristatella; species Cristatella mucedo. The sequence goes on from WPIO01000007.1 coordinate 6,854,298, forward strand.
GACCGGACGGACGGACAGACCGGACGGACGGACAGACCGGACGGACGGACAGACCGGACGGACGGACAGACAGACAGTCACGGCCTGAAATAAAAATATTTCAGGCCGTGACTTTCAATAATCCTATGCACGGATAAGTGATTTGAATACGCGAACGAAGCGCTGTGCCTACAGGCACACTGACATGTTTGCGTGCAGCTCACGCCTCACGGCTGATGTAACTCTTACAACGAGAACCGACCACTGCTTCCTCGCTTTGCTTACTGCTTTCTCTTTTCCTGCGGCCCGAAGTCCTAGCCTCAGCCTGTAAATAGCGGCTTCACAGGACCCACCCAAACTTGTTGTGTTACCCAGTAAGCTACTAGTGACCATCGAGAACGTTCGCTCGGACAGGCTCAATGAAGAGAAAGCTTACAGAGTAGCAGGCGGCCAGGGGGCGGGGCAGTGAACACTGGAATGGCTTAGCTTCCCTAGCATAGATAGAAATGCAATCTATCATGCAGAGTGACAGTAATTAGTCGCATCGAGAGTTTGTCGCCGGCGAACTGCACGATTCGGGTACAAAGGGTCGTATCGTGTTCACCAATTGCACTCACCGTTGGGTCGTAGTGGGTTTCCGACGCCGATCCATGTGACGGCGGTGGACATGGCAGTTGCCAGGGACGCGGCCGCTCGTTCGAAAGCGCTTGGGCCGGAGATGCAGGAGCCTCTTCTGTGGAAAAGCGAACTTCCGCTGCTAGCACATCGTGATCATCCGACCAATGGTAGTGCCGCTGCAGGTGCAAGTGGGCCTCGAACTCTTTCTTGAGGTCGGGGTCAACCTTGATGCCGTAATAAAGCGAATGCATCTCTAGCGAGCAAGATTCAGTCGTCTTCCCTCGCTAGAGATGCGGCTGCTTCAACGCCAAGTAAGATGACCAGTTACGGAGTGTCTAGAAGTGATCCAGCGTCCGATAGCCTCGTTCTAAAAAAGGCTCTCAAACGCCACTAGCGACTCAATGTAAGAGTGCCGCTCTACGTTATTTACTTTAGGGCAGCTTCAATGTAGCTGGACCTCGCTCAGTCCTCGCACGACGCCCATTCTATGACGTCAGTTCAACTCGGCCAGGCTTGAAGTTTGGCGAACATTCGAATGCGCTTGGTCTCGAACTAAGAGCTTTAATTCTAGATGAAAATGTCCCTGTAAAAACGGAGCTTAACGTATTTTCTTTTACTGTACCATTCATAACCATAAGGTGAAAAGCGGGCGAAGAGCAAACTAAACGGAAAGCGTGCCAACGGCTCGTCCAACGGGCGAATGCACTACGGTTCAACAGACGATCGCCTACGGCAGGCTAGTGGTGTGCTTGACGAACGATGCTAAGAATGTGTCTCTGAAGATGAATACTATTGGCTCGATAAAGGAAGAAATAATGGTTGCCACGTGTAGTTGTCTTTGGGCTCGCTACAAGTTTTTCATTTCAGGGTAGTACAGATAGAGTGGCCATGTAAAAGTAATCCGCCTTTTTTCCGTCGCTAGTGATTTTCATAAGCAGAAATGTCTTGCATAGCAATAGATGACCCACTGCTAGAGACCCACTGCTGCTTTAGAAAACTCGCTTGCTTCGTGCAGCCATCGTGCTCATCTATCTACTCAACTATCCCGGGGCTGAAATTTCACCAGCACTAGCTCACTAATCCCTGAATCTGTACAATAAGCGGTCGAATCCCCGTACAGTTCTCTGTTTTAGCAGCAAACAAGAGCAGTCTAAATGATGTCTATTTAACTTAGTACAGTACAGTCATTTTTGCACGCACTTCACGTCCGAGATGGGAGAGCGATCGAGACCTGCAGCAGGCACCACTTTTATTTTTAGCTGCAAGCGGCGTTTGAAAACGTCGGATTTCTGCCGATGTAAGAGTGAGGCTGTGTAAGCAGCGTCTGCTTTTAAGCAATTAATACTTTTTCAGCATTTTGACGACTTGTAGATAATAATAATAAGTTGTTTGTATAGCGCTCTAATAGAACTTTGACAACGAAATTCAAGATAATCAACATTCAAGGGTTAGCAGCAAGCACAGTATCAAGCATGCAAAAGAAAACAAGAATCACGTTTAGGCACGTGCACGCTCAAGCAAGCATGACGACACCCATGGCCACCGGTTATTAAGACATCTGGCTAGTTACGTGCACTGTCTCATGAACAGGCACCAAAGTACACGGGAACAAAAAATAGACTCTCAAGTTCACTGGGGCGAAGGATGAGCTTACCAGAATAGGTAATAATAATAATAATAATTTACTTGATAAAGCGCCCTCAGAGAACTTAATCTCTTTCTAAGCGCTTTACATTTGCTGCAAAGGGAAATGCAATTGAATGGTAAGTAAAATCATGCTTAAAAAAACAAACAAAATGAATAACATGGTTAGGGGTGACATGCACAGGGTCAGCATGCAAATGTGGTTAGTGGCAGCATGCACAGTGTCAGCACGCATAAGCACGTGAAGGACGAATCACAGGGACCCACTAAATGCTGTCCTAAATAGGTGTGTTTTTAAGTTCCTTTTAAATGTGGTCAGGTCAGGGGATGTTCTGACGCAGGTCGGGAGGGAGTTCCAAGCTTTGGGGGCATACGAACTAAATGCACGGTCTCCAAAGGATTTGAGGTTTGTACGAGGTATTTGTAGACTGTTGGATTCCGAAAAGCGGGTGGTACGATGCTTGGCCTGATGGGGGGAGTATGTCGGAGAGATAGACTGGAGCCATAGAATGAAGGGACCTAAAAGTGAGCGACAAAACCTTGAAGTCAATCCGTTGCTTGACTGGTAACCAGTGCAGGTCGGCGAGAAGTGGATTAATGTGGCAACTGCGACGCTCACGACAGACAAGTCTAGCTGCCGAGTTTTGCACCAGCTGCAATCGCCTGATCGCACATGCTGGGAGGCCAGTAAGCAGTGAGTTGCAGAAGTCGAGACGAGATGTCACGAATGCATGGACCAACTTAGACGTGGTATCCTTATCTAAACAAGCCCGAATTTTAGTTGCGACTTCAAAGATGCAAGGTCATCTCAGGTAGGTCAAGACTTTTGGTTCGTTCGAGCTGAAGGGGTCTATCAGCGAAAGGTTTCAATTTAGTGACAGGGACAGAGAGATGGCTTGATGGCTGCTGTGCGAGTAGTGCGACAGCAAGGATGTAACGAGGTAGGAGGCGAGGAGGCTGGATGGGCTGGTTGCTGCAACCGAGTAAAGTGAACTGCAAGCTGTGACTGAGAATTTTGTAGTCAATTCGATGCGTGATAGGGGCCAGTGAAGCCCAGACAGAAGGGGTTTGATATGGCCGCTACGCCATTGACGACAGACCTGACAAGCTTACGAGTTTTGCACCATTTTCAGACGATTGATTGTGCTTGAAATTGCAGTGTTGATGACGGAGACACGTGTCCGATTGTTAGTCTAGTGTCTTAATGCCAGAACGGCTACCGACTAGTGACGTACGCCGTAAGTCAGGCGAGGTGGGTGAGCCGGCTTTGGGCATTGACATATTGCCCCCTCATTGGTTGCTCTATATGTCGGCCGATCTCATCTTACCAGCCAATCGCGGACAATTGTGGATAATTGTGGTCCTCGCGGCGCGAATTTTATATATGCTAGATCATATATATATATATAAATATATATATATATAAATATATATATATATAATTTGGAGAATATATATAAATATATATATATTCGTTATATATATATATATATATATATAATCTCTCCATTGGCGATAAACTAAAGCCTAGAATATATATTAAATAATATATATATATATATATATATATATATATTATAGGCGTAAGTTTAACGTCAACGTTGAGATTCCATAGGAAATTAAGCAGCAACAAGGCCTTCTTTGAGCCACACCTGCTTCATCGTTAGTTGTATGCCGTAGCACTTTCCACCACGCTCCATGTCGTCATGCTAACTGCATGAGTGAGCCATACTCATTTATAGCGGTACGCTGACGCCGTCCCGTGAAACAGTTGACGAGATCAGCTAAAAGGATGCTGATAAAAAGTGCTATATTACATTATTGATAGTCTCGCGAGACTCTATGCATACTGCAGTACGTACAGCATAAAATGTTTTTCAAAGTGATGGCTGTTATTATTGGCATTCTGTCCCCAACACCAAGTTTAAAATGTTGGCAGTTATCTATCGCCCTTGCTTAATTTCCGATTTTTGTAATCTCATTTAGATTCTGTGATCTAAAACGGGTCTATTCGTCGTAACGGCTGATTTCTTGTAAGATCCCAATTGGCCCATTAAGTGCCAACAAAATGGACTGCTTCATTTTCTCTTGTGGCTCGTGTGCATGGGCCCACTTACAAAGAAGGTCACACGTTCAATTAAATATTCTGTAATGAGTGTATGAAGTCAAATCATAATACTACTGGATTACTTGTATCTGAAAAAATGCGGATCTCATTCAGTTGCAGTTTTTGTCTTTTCAAAATTTTATGCAAATCGCTAAACCATAAGAGCTTTGATAGTGATGCGTCCCGCAAAAATATTTTCGCTCCTAAGCTGATTTAACAGCCTTCTTTATATAGAGACAGAAGAGCCTACGCGGCTTTCACACCGTTTGCAGTGATCAATTAAGGATCAACTATTGCAAGACTGGAACCCACGTCCCAGATCGTGAAGAGCGAGTACCTTACCCCTAGGCTAAGACGAAGGGGGGTCTCTGCTAAATCCATTGTCTTACCAGCCCTCACTGGTGGAATGCTACATAAATATGCTAGTTGCTATTCTCGGCAAGTTTTATTCTCCAACTACCTACATTGTAAGACCTAGCCAATACGGCCTATAATTTACTGGAGACATTATACTAGTTATGACGCTAAGCCCGAGTTGAGCAAGCATAAAAAAGATCAAGAATCGCTGGCGACTATTGACTGACTGACATATAAATACGACAATAGGTCATAGATCATAGATTGTAGATCGCAATAATCCATCCTAGCTAAGGCAAAGTTTAGCTAAAAAAGTAGTTTTCGGACCCAGCAGTTGCACCATCCAAAAATGCCTACGTCTATCTTAAAAAAATCTCCTTAAATCAACCACTCCCTTGCCAGTTTTTTACCTTGTGCTCCTTGTGACTGTATAGAAAATTGCTCCCTTAGCTTTTGTCAGCAAGATAAATAATAATAATAAGAAATGTTTTATAGATATCTTTGTAGATAAGATCAGAGAGCTGACCCTTTTTTGAGCTACTGACCACCAAGTGACAGACGTCACCACCTGACGTGATCTAGGCTTTCATTTTAATGAAGATGGCACTCAGCTGTGCCTGTGCATTGATACTTCCCTACCTTCCAGGATATGAAACCCTCAAAACTCCCCCTTTCAGTACGCACAGCTGATCTATGCATCTGGATGGCGGCAAAACTCCTTAAAAGGATCGAAGATAACACCGAATAACTAGCTACGGGAGAACCTAAAATGACTCAGCATTTGAAAGCCCACCCCTCAAAATGCAACCAGCAGTCTCTTGTAGAATATGTACGTAATCTGGGTCTCCTGTTCCAATGTGACCTTTCATTAGATGACCACATCATCCCTACAGTCGAGTCTGCCTACATTTAGCGAGCACCACCACAAAATTAAATTTGGGCCAGCTTAGACTAGGATACAATAGCCAAGCAGGTCTAAGCATTTATTTACTTCTTCCGGTCTTCCTGCCTCTGCAATACGATGCTCACACTTAATGCAAAACTCCGAAGTTATTTATTTATGTCGTGAAAGTCATAATCGCCACATTACACAACTTCTTAGAGAAGTATGCTGACTCCTTTTCAAGCAGTGTTTTAACTTAAAAGATTCTACAGCTCACTTTTTAGTTCCTTCATTCTCTGGAGCTCCTGAATACCCAGCGCAAATAGACTCGGGCTTCTCATTGCTTCCCCTGCTGCTCTGACTCAAGTCGTTTAGCTGTGCCTCTAACCAACCTGAAATCCTTTGAGGACCGTACGGTCACTTCATACACTTTTAACGACTAAAACTTGGTACAGGCGCACACTATGGCATATCCTAATATGAAGACATAAAAAGAAGCTAAATACCTACTTTTTTCTGACAAAACGTGTCTCAGGGCCTCTGTTTTTAGAGAAGACTCAGTATCTGAATATACGGGTATGTTACTGCCGTTCAGGTTTCGAAAGGAAATAAAAGCAATATCGACAACCCTAAGCTAAAGATCAGAGGTCTGGGCTAGAGGTCACGGATCGGAACTGTATTATGGAGCTAGAGGTCTGTTGACTAGATTCTACATATGTTTTATGTGGCTATAATGAAGATGCACTCAGTAGGCTGCCTATTGAGCAGCCAGTAAAGCACTGGATTTATATTTTGCACAATGTAGAATTACTATCAGATCATTACTTAGATTTGCCCTCAACAGCCAGCTTGGATAATATTTTCTGAACGACAGTCAATCGCATTCTTAAAATAATTTAAACTATATAAGATGATATGGAGTCCTACACATATAAATAATTGGTCATAATAATAATAAAATTGTGATATAAATATCTGTTTATGTATTCTTGAATCCTTTTTTAATATACGATATAGATGATCGTGTTTTTGAATCACCTACGAGTGAGTTTTGATCCAATTCTATACAGCAGTATGATTGAAGCTGTTAGGAGCTAGCGACCGATATCGGCCGATCATTTTGGAGTCCAGCATTTGACACACATGTGCTAGTTTCTGGGTTGCTGTGTTCCGGTCGTAGACTCTTGGTTGGTGGCGATCCGCCGAGCCGTGTTTTTGAGAACATCGTCCAAATTGTGCGTCGGATAATCGTCGGCGTCTACTTGTACTTTCTCAGTCAGTGCAATGAGATTGGATATTATATCTCCTTTCATTTTCTACAGAACATGTAATGATTAAAATTATAAGATTGAATTAATTAGTGTGAATATGCAGAAATTATTAGATATATACAGTCAGCCAAGAGTCAGAGGGCTATAGATGTCTAAGCAGAAACTAGATTTACAAGCTGTAGTTGGTGTATCGCCACGATCAGCAGCACTCAGCCGAAGCATTTCATAGACTCAGCCAGATTGAAGTTCATGTTTAAATGCACATTCACATGCATGATCTGATACAATTTAGTGGCCTCTTTAGTATTTGTTTTGGTAGGTGTCATATTCCAAAGCGACCTCTCGTTAGACGACCACATCAGCTCCACAGTCAAATCAGCCTATTTTCAGCTTCATAACATTGCTAAAATTAGGGCTTGTTTAGATAAGGATACCACGTCCAAGTTGGTCCATGCATTCGTGACATCTCGTCTCGACTTCTGCAACTCACTGCTTACTGGCCTACCAGCATGTGCGATCAGGCGATTGCAGCTGGTGCAAAACTCTGCAGCTAGGCTTGTCTGTTGTGAGCGTCGCAGTTGCCACATTACTCCACTTCTCGCCGACCTGCACTGGTTACCAGTCAAGCAACGGATTGACTTCAAGGTTTTGTCGCTCACTTTTAGGTCTCTTCATTCTATGGCTCCAGCCTATCTTTCAGAGATACTACCCCATCAGGCAAAGCATCGTACCACTCGCTTTTCGGAATCCAACAGTCTAGAAATACCTCGTACAAACCTCAAATCCTTTGGAGACCGTGCATTTAGCTCGTATGCTCCCACAGCCTGGAACTCCCTCCCGACCTGCATCAGAACATCCCCTGACCTGACCACATTTAAAAGAAACTTAAAAACATTCCTATTTAGGACAGCATTTAGTGGGTCCTTGTGATTCGTCCTCGATGTGCTTATGCGTGCTGACACTGTTCATGCTGCCACTAACCACATTTGCATGCTGACCCAGTGCATGTAACCCCTAACCATGTTATTCATTTTGTTTGTTTTTCAAGCATGATTTTACTTACTATTCTATTGCGTATCACTTTGCAGCAAATGTAAAGCGCCTAGAAAGAGATTAAGTTCTCTGAGGGCGCTTTATCAAGTGCAATATTATTATTATTATTATTATTATTAAGAGAAATGAAGATAAGGAGGAGAAAGAAAAGAGTGCCCCCCATCGTTGCATTGTGGAAGGCACTGTGGCCGTCTTGTCTGCACAGTGAAGGGCCGGGATGATGTTCTCAAAGTTTTCTACCGGTAGTCGAGTAGTTCACCAGATCCCTCTGTTATAAACTGAATAAGCATGCTATCATGCACATTATACCGACCGCATATATTTCTCTACTCTCTCTCTCTCTCTCTCTCTCTCTCTCTCTCTCTCTCTCTCTCTCTCTCTCTCTCTCTCTCTCTCTCTCTCTCTCTCTCTCTCTCTCTCCGTCTCTCTCCGTCTCACTTTCTCTGTCTCTCTCTCTACTTTTATCGCTAAATCCCTCCTTTACTCCCAGTCAGAGACGAAACCTGGATTGAAGTGCCGGGGTGGCACGGGAGTCTGGGGGCGGAGACCCGCTGTAAAGGGGGATCTGGGGGAGAGTCCCCACAGCGACGGCATATCGACGGCGTATCGTGCAGCCCGGCAAAGCACCAAGGGCCCGCGGTCGCGCTTGCCGGCCTCTGGCCGCCAGACCGGGTGTCAGACTCAGCTCTCATCTAACATGCCACGGGTGGCGGCTGCTACCCTTGCCTGGCTTCGCCTCTGCTCCCAGTGGGTTTATCAGGTCAAAATTGAGTCAGTATGAAGCAATCTTCTGTTGTTGAAATATTGCGTTACCAGATTTGGCTAAAGCCTTTCATTTACGAAAGAGATTGAGTTCTCTGAGGGCACTTCATCAAGCGTATTGTTATTATTATTATTAAATAGTATTTACATAAATAAATGACAGCTGCAATTCGTTCTGACTTTCCTACTAAGTTAGAAATAATTGTTTGCCTATTATAACTATTTAAAGAGTATGCATAGGGCAGATGTGCAGCATGCCTATTCAGCTTTCCATAAGTCGGTCATGATAGGGATGGTGGTCGAGAATTTTCTACCAACGGACGACAAACAAGAAAGAAGAAAAAGGGTGGCGAAAAAGTGGGGGGGGGTGCGGAATAATCCTATACAAGTTTCGAGGCTGACTAGCTTAGGCGGCGTGCACGCGAGACGACCTTAGAATTGGGCCTATTTAAATACCTGTACATATTACTTGCATTTTAAGAGTGCCCTGATTTCACTCCGCTGCACTCGTCTTTATCCTGCTGCTTCTAGAGCGACACTCACAACAAAGTTTCAGAACCTCCAGCAACGGTGGATCTGGGTCGCGAAAACTACGGATGCGCTAGATTCGCTTGACATTCACATCGAGATCTGTCTCGCATACTCTTGAGACACCTCCAGAAGCTTTGCTATTGTAACCTGAGCATGTTTGAAGGGAGCCCACGAAATAATCAATCAGCAGCAGAAAGGAAACTATAGCAGAAACGTATAAGCTCGTTAGCTGCGCGATCGAAGACCCGGCGGATTACCTTTAAGTCCGCCATTGCAGCGACGGACGACTTAGGCGTTTGGGTTTCAGGTTCTTCTCCTACGCCTTCTTCGACATTGAGCGCGCACACAGCTTCAAATATCTACAACGGTATCACTGATATCCACCGCAGAGAGCAATACCATTTTGGGCTTTAGATATGTTTGCATAGGAACGATTAAAACGCGAAGAGTTCAGCCGAGACTTCGATGGACCTAGCATCGAGGTCTGAATCTATAGACACTTCAAGCAGGTGCCACCGAACTTTCGGATTAGTCATTCTCAAAGGCATCTATTGAAAGCGCTTTCTTAAAAGGCAAAGTTTAAACTATGGCCTGTTTTTCGTAATGGCTTTTAGGGTTTATTGTTTTCTATCAGGTGAAATTTATTATATATTCGTAAAACTCCTTACCTTGTCAAGGTCCTCCCGAATAGTTTTGTACTCAGCTAAGTTTTCTTCAAGGGCTATGAGCGTCATACAATAGTGTTCAAACTTTTCTGAATTCAGTCCTTTCAAGTCCTAAAATAGCTCACACAGATAGCTCAAATGTAGGGTTACATGGCTTAGCCATTACACAAGGACTGCGTTCGACTGCAGCATGAGCGCGTACTTGACGTACCGGATTAAGTATGGCCGTCTGCGATGCAAAGTCAAATCCTTTGGTCGCCTCTTCAAACGGTATTACTGGTATATGCGTCAGTGTCTCTATTTTACCGAATGGTAATCGTACATAATTAAGTCGCTGTTAAATCCACGAATGCCGAGTTTATAGGCAAGCAGCACATTCACACACCGCCCGTCCGCCTCGTGCGTCCAACATTCTCCCTTACCGTTAGCCTCACTCAGAGAAGTCTTCTTTCCGTTTTCTGCTTTGATCTCGTTCATTGCGAGTTCCTAAAGGATATCGAGACATTTTATAATAATAATAATAATAATAACACATTTGATAAGGCCCCCTCAGAGAACTCAGTCTCTTTCTAGGCGCTTTACATTTGCTGCAAAGGAAACAAATGGTTAGTGGTAGCATGCATAGATGAACAAAAAGGATAACATGGTTAGGGGGTGACATGCACAAGGTCAGCATGCAAGTGTGGTTAGTGGCAGTATGCATAGTGTCAGCGCACATAAGCACATAAAGCGCCAACTGGCTTTTTTAAGCGGCAAGTTTGAAGCGGCCTTGTTTCGTTGACGCCTGGTATGCTAGTTATTCAGTGGTTCTTTGTAGTAGGAGGAGAGGACTTATGTCAACATGCAGGCGGAGGAAAGGTGCCGAAATCTTGCGTCGCCTGCGCTCCTGGTTGACCTGACCCCGTACTGTGGGAGGATGTATATATGCGGTTGCAAACTCCGTCGCACTTTATGCAAAGAAAATCAATATTTCATCACCGCACCATCGTTCGAGAAAGTATGGCTTCTTAAAAGAGGTTACGAGGGAACGCTATGATTCTGCGACCGTATAAAATAAGCTGTCTAGACGGAGTAATTCGGCGCTACGGACCAGGTGCAATTGGCCAGGCAGATGGCGAGGTTTTCGGTCAGGAATTCGCTAATGTCTTTCGATTCTTCCCGAGCAGTGCCGAACCTTGAATGTACCAGATCCAGCCAATAGTAGCGGATGGCTTTGCGGGGTGCTGGAGGCAGTGAGGGAGGCTGTAGTGCAATAGTACTTCTAGCTCCGTCCAGAAGGAGGCGGCGGTAGCCTGTTTGGTAAAATAGCTTTCGCTACTGAAAACACGCAGGGATAAATACGAAGCGCTATTCATCATTTTTGACTAGCATATGGCGCCAGTTGGTGCAAGAACTGTCAATGACGATATGCTCTATTAGAAACGGAAGTCTAAACGAGTTCACAGAAACTCGTTGACCAAAAACATAGCGTGATAATAAACAATCGTAAGGTCGTCTAGGGAAATATCGTTTTTGGGAATAATATTAATAATAATACATTTATATAGCGCCCTCGGAGAAATTAATCTCTTTCTAAACACTTTACATTTGCTGCAAAGGAATCGCGGTAAAATGAGCAGTGGTAAAATGCTCAATGACAACCTAACATAACATGGTTAGAGGTGACAGGCACCGAGTTCGCTTTCAAATATTGTAAGTGGTAGCATGCACAGCGTCAGCATGCATAAGCACGCATAGGACGAATCGCATGGATCCGCTAATGATGTGATACACATATACGTTTTTAGCTTTTTTTTAATGTCCTCAAGGCAGGGCATGTCATGGCGGCGGTCGGAAGTGAGTTCCAGACTTTGGGAGCATATGAACTAAAGGCACGGTCTCCAAAGGATCTGAGGTACGTACGAGGTGAAACGATTAGACTAAGAGGAGCGGGTGGTACGATGCTTAACCTAATAGGAGAGTAGATCTAATAGGTTCTGCTGGGCTGCTGCAATAGTATGCAGCAGCTTCACCGCGGCAATGACTCCGCTGGCCATAGAATCCATTGAGTCGTGAATCTCGCAAGACCACACTAAGGGTCCTTTCCTCCTAAATCCTTTTCGGATTTCCGCACCATCATGTTGCGCTCCGACTCTGCCTGCCAGTGCCAACTGCTCAACGGCGTGCTTAGTGGCGAAGCGATATCGACGGCAAGCTCTTCACGTAAATGCAAGCACATCACTGACTGAGCAGTAGGTTGGGTCAAGGACGCATCATGAAACCAAGAAGAATACCGCCGCACTGGTGAGAAAAAAGCCGTGCTCCGTGTTCCGTGTCCTCACTAGTCAAACCTGCTTAACTTAACGAAGGAAAATAACACTAAAAGCAACTGTCCCATCGTCAGTCAAAATGGGCGAGTTACTGGGACACTAGGCTCGGGCTTCGACGCAGAGGACGTCGCGTCAGAGGTCGTGGGTTCGACGCAGAGGACGGAAAAGTCGCATCCGGTCTGACTAGCTCGATTTTATATTTGCGGTGCTACATCGCTTTATATGAAGATTGCGTCTGAAGGTTGAACATAATTCACATTAAAATTTGGAAATGTGACAGAAAGGGTTGCAACATTTCTGTAGCAAAGGAAAAAAGTGCACGGAGGAGGAGGACGTACCAAGTTACTTGAAACTGCAGCCACGGCGAGGTTGGTGAAGACGAAGGAGCCGACGGTGATGGCCACTACCAGATAGATCAGGCCCGCAGTGTACGTCCACGTGCTCGTTGTCTGCTTGAAGCCTTCACCGATGCTCATCCACCCATCCTGGGTTACGCAGATGAAAAGCGACCAGAGCGCTGCAACGCGGAGCAGGCGACAAGACCGGAATCAGGGGCAAGCGGAAGCGAAGGCGTCCTGCCCGCAGACGCCACAGCAGCTCAGGACAATCGTCACCCGCAGCGGCCATTTGGCAGCAGCAGCAGCAGTAGCTGCTGCTGCTGCTGCTGCTGAGGAGGAGTTTGTCCAGCTTGCCTTGCCACAGGTCGCCGAAAGAAGTAGGATACTCCTTTCCGAAAAGAGTCACTCCGGCCACGGCGAATACCGTCAGAATTATGAAGAGCACCAAGAAGATGTTGAGCATGTCGGGCATGGACTGAATCACTGTCTGAACCACGAGAGACAGGCCTTGCAGGCCGGTTATGCTGCGGGGCGAGGAAGATATTTGAAGCGAAGAGACACGTGACTCGAGCTCGACGCGACGTCCATGCGATACGTTGCGATTAGCGAGAGAGCGGTGAGACGAGTGCACGCGACGCCACGTCGCACGTTGCGATAGGTGAGCGAGTGGAGCTGGAAAACCGAGCGACGCGTAGCTACCTTCTGAGACTCCTGGCTGCGCGAAGCACCCTCAGTAACTTGATAATGCTTCCATTTTCGAACACCTGGAATGCTGAAGGCAGCATCGACACTGCAGCTTGCACCGTCGCGAGCAGCCTGGCGGCGGCAGCGTGGCGTGAAAGTTTCTAGCAGTCTTACCGCAGCTAGCGCTGCTGCGCTCATGATTTTTGCCCACGCGAAAAGGATTTTTGCCGGCTGCAGCGCTCGGTTCCGATATGGATTCGATTTAGTGCAGAGGCAGTCAGCCGTGCCTCTATTTCCTACCTGGCGCGAGTAGCAGCATCACAACAATAATGAAGTCCATAATGTTCCAACCACTTCTCCAGAAGATCCAGAAGCCGGTGTACCACTTGAAGACAATCTCCATCAGAAAAACCGCGAGCACCGCTTGATCCAGTAATGAGAACGCGTTGGCGTATTCCCGAGCCTACGATCGCCAGGCGGCGCTCTAGTCTACCGAAGTAGACTTAGGAGTTTTAGCGGGCGGCAGCCCACCCTGAAGCTAACCTGGTGCGCACTTGCTTGACCACCAGAGTCTACCAGCTCAGCTAGCATTGACAGACACCAGCTGCATTGCAGCACTAATTCGAGGGTAGCACTAACGCGAGGGCTTTGGCTACGATGAGTCGCAGCTGAGGAAGCGGGTGACGCCGGCGGCGGCGGCGGCGGCGGCGGCGAGGCGGGAGCCGGGTGAGGCCACGCCGTCGGCCGGTGCCGAGCACGAGATACCAGGGTGGCGTTTGTCTGCAGTCCGATGGCGATTGTGTTCACTATCAGTACGATGAAGAAAAATATGCGAAACGGGAGGCTCGCTATGACGGAGGCCACGTAGCGCTGCATGGCCAGCGTCTCAAGAGCGTCGTCGCTCTGCTCCACGATGTTGCGGAAGTCGTCAGCCCGAGCTTTTTCCTGCATAAACACGTTCGCCGTCGACGCCCGCCGGTCCTGCTCCCGCTGTCCCTGCGACGACCAATCGATAGATCGACCGATCGACGATCGATGATCGGAGGGCCTGGGCGCCGAGAACGCCGACGCTGCGCAGCGAACATCGGCACATGCGGCCTCTGGCGCACGTGGCCGACGAAGCCTCCGTCTAGGATCGACGGAGACGCCTCCAGCCGCTGCTTGCGCGGACTCTTGCCGCTGTGAAGAAGCACAATTATCAGGCTTCGCCGGTCGAGCAAGCGGCTCATTTAGCAGCTCTTCGAAACGATCGCTTGGGAGTGGGCACCGGTTGAGACGGCCTGCCTGGCCACGGCGGTCCAGCCGCTGCGGCCGACGGCTTGCAGCTGGACGTGTCCGACAGGTTTGCGTTTCCTAACACTTATCGTTCCTTCACGCCAGGCGTACTTTTTGGGGCATTAAACGTGGAGGGAGTGGCAAGCTTCAAGAACATGCAATGCATATTACCAGTCATCAGTTTATATATATGTATATATATATATATATATATATATATATATATATATATATATACATATACATATATATATATATATATATATATATATATATATATATATATATATATACATATACATAGATTTAGGACAGCATTTAGTTGGTCCCTGCGATTCGTCCTTCATGTGCTTATGCGTGCTGACACTGTGCATGCTTCCACTAACCACATTTGCATGCTGACCCTGTGCATGTCACCCCTAACTATGTTATTCACGTTGTTTATCAAGCATAATATTTCTCACGATTTAATTGCATTTCCATTTGCAGCAAATGTAAAGCGCCTAGAAAGAGATTTAATTCTCTGTGGGCGCTTTATCAAGTGCATTATATATATATAATAATAATAATAATAATTCACTTGATAAAGCGCCCTCAGAGAACTTAATCTCTTTCTAGGCGCTTTACATTTGCTGTAAAGTGAGATGCAATTGAATGGTAAGTAAAATCATGCTTGAAAAACAAACGAAATGAATAACATGGTTAGGGGTGACATGCACAGGGTCAGCATGCAAATGTGGTTAGTGGCAGCATGCACAGTGTCAGCACGCATAAGCACATCAAAGACGAATCACAGGGACCCACTAAATGCTGTCCTAAATAGGTGTGTTTTTAAGTTTCACACACACACAGATTATATATATATATATATATATATATATATATACATATATACATATATATGTGTGTGTGTGTACAAACTCTATAGATAATTCATTTGTATAGCTTCGTCAAAGAACTGAATCTCTATCATTCACATATGCTTCAGAGCTCGAGCTCACAATCTCGGTCGTAAAGGTGAGAACCTTGACCTCGGTCGCTAAAGACGGGCACTTGCTGGCGCGCCAGCACCCGCGGCCGCCATTGGCAGAGCCATTGCAACTTTCGAACTTTATGGCTTCAGGCATCACTCATATGTCTAGCGAAATTCCAAGACTCTGGACTCGTTACTTCAGCAGACTATTCTTCGCTTGCAAAGTAAACCCCAGTAATCAAATCAATGCATCAATGTGGTCACAAGCTTCGTACGACGGCTCTGCTAATTGATGACTGTACAAAGGCAAATGCAAGGTGAGCGAGCACGATGCGAAGGCAGGCTTTCCGCTTCGTGCTGATAATATGCGCTTGATGCGCTGCATACGACGTGAGCGCTGCATATGACGTAGAGCCGCCGGAAAATCTTACCATCATCGACAGCTTCTCATCGAACAGGAATCTTCTATGAACCTCGGGAACACTACAAATAATATTTACACAGTTCATGTTTGAGATTAACCCGCAGTCACGGACAACGAAAGTTGCATTAATAACCGTGGCCTCAAATGGGCTTTGGAAAGGAAGTCAGAGGCCAGAATATTTCTTATGAAGTTTAGTGTATTTCTATTCACCTCCTCATTGCATTTACAGGTACTTATATTGCATTCGCCACCTCATGCATTTACGAGCACACTCACACACCCACGTACACACCTGCACGCATGCACGCACGCACACACGCACACTGCTGTTGATAGTGTCGTACAGGTATGAGCGAGAAAGCCAGAGACTGCGTTATTTGCCGGAGCCGGCTCAGTGCTAGAGACAGCCATAATGATTTGGCTCGAGGAAGCTGAAGGAAGAGTGGAGATAAGCTATGGTAACTCATAATTTCAATGGAGAGTAGTAGCACGCGACAACTGGACAGAATGTGCTCGAGTCGGGAGCTGAAGAGACCACATCGCAGTTTCGGAAGCATTTTGGAGTCTCGTTCCTCGGTTGAAAGATTTTGTCGCCGCCGGTCTTTATCTGAGAACTTGAACCAGAACATGAACAATTTATCGACTGAAGAGATCTGAAGCAAGAATTAGTTGAAACTGACGTTCTAGTAGGCATGAAGGGCAACATTCCTTGCGGGTCATATGAGTACGAGAAAGAATTTTGATCTGTTATAAGGATGATCACGAGGCGGCTTATAGAATTAATCAGAGAAGGCGGACAATCATTTGTACGATACGTGTTGCTAATTTTCCACTGACCGATAGACCCAGTCAGTTACTACAAAATGTACAACCCTTGCTAGTCTCGCTTACTACAGTTTTTCACAGTGTAAGGAGCTAAATAAGTCCTACCTCTTTGAATCGCTGCTTGGCGACCAATACATCACCTGCTGGTGTGAATAAAATTAGCTTACAAATCATATCTGTAGCAGTCTTTGCTCTTAACAGACTTCACCATGGTGTAGCTGAGAGGCGCGGATACTGTCCGTCGCTGCTGCCGAACGGTTAATTCGTTACGAGCGCCAGCGTCACGACAGCGAACGCTCAGATCTTTACCAAAAGGCCAGGAGCCAGAACAAGTTCAGCCTGAAATTTAAAGAGGGTGTGCGCTAGATAGTGTTGTCAGAAAGCTCAATGATAAGTAGACGCAGGTTGCAGCTAGACGGTCTCTGAGAACTTATTAGCAAATCTGCTACCGAGATTTAGAAGAGGAGCTATTGACCATGAAGCAATTGTCGAGCTGAGGTGTTCTAAGTTAATTGAGGGCATTCTAAAACCAGCTTGGTTATGATGGACGACAGGGCAAAATAATTTGGCTGATCGCAATTCGGAGGTATCTCTCGCATCTTTTTGGCGGGTTTCAAAAGATATCGAAATCTTAGCTAGTCACATCATTGGGCGGAAGTCGATACGCCGCTTGAGGGAGTCAGTGCAGATGTGTGAGAGTATTATAATACGGAAGTTGCAACATTCACAACAGACAAGCCTAGACGCAAAGTTTTGCACCAACTTTAAACGTCTAATTGCTCATGCTGGAAGACCTGCGAGTAGTTAAGTTACATAAATCTATATACGATGAGTCACAAATGCACGGGTCGCCACCATGGCTGTCTCATCTTTATCTGCCGAGCTGGTTTGGCCCAGCGGTTAAGGTGCTCGTCCTTATCAAGGTCTGGCCGAGGTCGTGGGCTCGAGCCCCGGGGCATATGTGAAGCGTCTGAATAGAGATACAGTTTTCTAAGGGCGTTATACAAATGAATTATTGTTAATTTATTTATTTAAGAAAGTCCGAATATTTGCAATTTTGCGTGACTGTAATTAGGCAGTCTTCACCATGGGGCCGATATGGTCTTCCAGTGAACGGTCATTTTGGACCTAAGACACCAAGATTCCCTCCAGAGGCTTCACGAAATATGCTGATCGAGCAAATTTTGAAGGTAATAATTTCTCGTTTCTGAGTGACACCAGACTTGCCTTAGTTGGTTTTATGGGCCTTAGTATTACCTATTAGTTACTTCATGGAGCCATAGAGACTCAAGTGGGTGATACGCTTGACGAATTCCTATGGACTCCTCTGAGAGAACGTCCTAGCGTTTCCCTTCGCGAATCGGTAGCAAACATACTTTCTCTCATGCAAGCTGAGTCATGAATGGCTGAGTAAGAAAGAAAGCGTAGCTAAGTCAGGATGAAAGTCAAATAAACTTTTAGCATGGCTGTAATACCACAGGACAACTAGTAAGTATGTGCTATTGCTGGCAGCCTCAGAGAAGATTTCATTGTCGCTGTCTCTAAGAAACTGCGAAGTTGAGCTCAACAATGAACCCACAAAAAAGATGCAGTCACTTTAAGAGAAAGAAAAAGAACTTTTAATTCATCGTACTAAGTAGATAAGAGAGTGTACGAGGGGGCTGAGACTGGGCGCAATAGTTAAGCACGGTATAAAGTAGACGATGCCGTGACTATTGGGGAGGGTGGGGGGTCAGAGTAGGATTTTTGTTTCATTTTTGCTGATCATCTAGGAGCCACCTCAACTTCATCAGCTAAGACGACGCACGAATAACATTTCGACAACTATCCCCAGTCACTTCATTTAGCACCAACTGAATAAGCTAGATTTAAGCAATAAGATAGCTTATAAGATATATTATATAATAAGCAATACGATAGATTTTGTTGAGGAAAATTGTAATTTGATGATTTTCACTTATTAACCCTACGAGTGCCAGTTGAGCGGACAAGCTGCTTCTACTGATTGGCAGGTGTTTAGGAAAACCTAGGATGAGCGCTTCAAGAGCGGCTTTAGGGGAGAGAGAGAGAGAGAGAGAGAGAGAGAGAGAGAGAGAGAGAGAGAGAGAGAGAGAGAGAGAGAGAGACTGCTATCACTATCAGTGCCACCCATTAAATTATTCTCATGAGTCGGACATCGGTTTCAGCCGAATAGTGACTCTCCATTTTCATCTTTTTTCATACACCATTATTGTCTATAGATTTCAGAAGCCAAGTAACAACTATTCTAAGAGTTTTCAACAGGAGAACTTCTGCAGCATAGTATGAAGAGAACAAGCATCCCGCCAACATGTCTAAGCATCGCTCAAGGTGCTAAGGATTTTATATGCGCACATGTTAGCAGTAAGGCAAAGACGAGCCCAGGATATGGGGAATATGATTGAACTTGACCTTGCTATGACTGGCCTACCCTATGGAAGATTAAAAGGCGAGCCAGTTGGCTGCATGGCCTGCCCCTACCGGGTCGAACCAACGAGGCTACAGGCTGGCAGCCCAACATTGTACGCTTGCATAGATGCAACGTAAATGTCAGGTGATTCAAAGATCTCATTCATATATCGGTGGAGAGCCTTAGTGGCTGTCAACCTGGCTCGGCCAGGGCAATACAGGACAACATCCAGTTTGGCGAAACACGTACCCCAACTCAAAAGTCTTCGAAGAGCAGGCAAGGAGAGCGGCAAAGTTAAGCACCCGATAAAAAAGAGCACGAGGCTGTGCTAGATGCTTTGCAAAGCGAGTCTTGACAGCTGCAAGAGTCTTATCAGAGTAGAGTGATGAACTCTGATGGGATCCGAGGCTGAAGAGGACGCGAGCGAAAGCATTTCCTTAACGACTGCTCAGACTGACAGCTCAGACTTGCTGCTCCTGCTGCAGCAGCTCTCGCGTCGGTTCGACTAGTCGCTGAAATTCCCTGAAAATGGTTCGCAACTTAGGTCGAACGATGTGCGACTTTAATATTTTAACGCATTACACACAGTAAAATGAAGCTTAGACATTCACTACTCTGGACTGCACGGGCCAGTGACGACTAGGCAAGGGTGCTGCACATTTAGAAGGCTTAAGAGCCAGCACCAACAATAAAGGCTCTCTGCCAATCAGGCAGAAGTGACAACTGCTCACCACAATTCAAGTACGGTGGTGGTGTGCTGCCAACAAAGAAAACAAAATAACTGGCTGGCTCAGGGGTAATGCAGCAGTCCCAAACGAGAATTCCGGCTTAAACAATAGATAGCGTGGTAACACGGAGCCAGCGCCGGCGCCAGGCTATGCGAAACACAACCGGTAGGGATTACGTGGCCTTTGCGATGTGCACAAGAGCTGTGGCAAGGTAGGCAGCAGTCGGCCAACGCCGTGGCGTGTGCGAGATCAAAACATCGCCGAGCTTCACATGAGTCGGGCCGAAACACTTAGCGACGCAGTAAGTAGAGGGCGGCCGCTGCCAGCAGAAAACGGTGAAACAACATTGAGCTACAGTGAGCGAGTAGCAGTGACGGATCCAAATATTGTCAAACGCATTGGACTCAGTCGATCTAACGGGTAGATGGGCAGAGGCATTCCAATATGGCTGAAGCTACACGGAGCTTAGTGTGAGGTATGGCTCATGCGCCAAGGCCAGGAGGCACACCGGCAATAACAGCGGCAACCTAGAAAGCAGGCAGCAACGGTGCCTTGCTTGGAAGCAGCAGCAGAAGCAAACTGCCACTGCTGCTGATGGCGGCTGCGGACGGTCGATCGAGACCACCCGGCTACAGGCGTCTACTCTGCACCGGTAAGCAACCGTCTTCTAGGCGCCAGCACACAGTGCGCACTCATCGTTGGCACGCCGATGAACAGACACAGAGAACGAGAGCCGAAGAGCGTGCTGCCGTGCCGTGCTCGTCCTTGGCAGCCAGCGAGCAAGCTGCAGGCACGGCCACGACTAGGAGCGACGGAATGGACAAGCACTGGTGGCTAGCAGTCGGCATCTGCCAGCCCGCTCCACCGGTCGGGAACCAGGTAGAAGTAGCGCTCCATCGCCTCGACAAAGCGCGTGCGATACACTTCTGGCGAGACGATAGTCGGCATCTTACCTGCGACAGAAAGAACGGCAGCATGAATGACAGCTGGCTGGAAACCGTCTGTCTGCCACCCCCACCCCACCCCACCCCACCCCCCCCCGAAAGTCTGTCCGCCATACTAGCTCCTGGACAGGCTGCTTCGACTGCACTGTGACGAGAAAGCAAGTCCAAAAAAGTTGAGCAAATAATAAAGCAATAAGAGGGCCCCAGTGGCTATTCTTCTGCTTGAAGACGATAATCACGGATCGCCCACAGAAGGACTCGAACCCATGACCTAGGAAGTGAACAACAACAAACGCTGTACCCCTAAGACTAAGACCCAGGGCAGAAGCTATCACACATGCTAGGCTAGGAGTGCATCTGCTGTAATGCAACGTTGACAGGAAGACCGCACCCTCACCTTGCCCACCGAGGAATGCCGATGACTTGACAACCATCTCCAGCTTTTTGTCCCATGTAAATGTGCGGATATAATCTGAAAACATGTTGGCAGCATTATGGGTAGTGGAACGCAGCGGCCAAAAGATAAACACATACATGCATGCTGCTTTCGTTTGGCCCAGAGATGAGGTGCTCGCCAAAAACGACGAAGGTCGTGGGCTTGGGCCCAATGGTATTTGTTAAGCACCCGAATAAAGATTAGGTTCTTCTAGGGTGCTTGAAGTATTTTTTTCATTATTTTATTCATGCACATGTGAAAAAAGTGAGCAACGAATGGCAATGACATAAGTCATGGCTAACGAAAAATAAATTAATCACGAAGCTAGACAAGAACGAGCCATGCTGAGCCAATGCTGGATCACGTGCATGATGTCACCATTCAATTGAATACTTCCTTTCAAACATTTGTAAAGTGCCTAGACAGTGATTCAATTGAAATGTTTTATTAATCTTCTTATTATAGACTCCATATCATCAGAATGCCAAGGCCGTCACCCCAGAAAAAAAAGAATGCTGATGACCAAATGTGCCAAGCGATGTTCGTGCAGAACACCATGAGAACACAATTACAGTGAAACAACACGGTGAACATTGATGCACGAACATTAGCAAAGAGAGAAACGTAAATTCGTGGTAGCATTTGCAGAAGCATCAGCAGGACGACCATCATGGCAACTCTAAAGCAACTGAAAGCGCCCTTAGCTCATCATGGCAACTCTAAAGCAACTGAAAGCGCCCTTAGCAGTCGTGGTTATGTAAACTATGGGTGTTAACACACAATGACGCCGACAGCTAAAGTGCAGATTTAAGAACTATGGCTGCACCGGTTTTACGGCATCTATTGGTGGTTGCAAATGTGAAAGTACGGCAGGCCTGAAACTTCACACGAAATAACAACATAGGCTGTAGTTTGCTGGCATTTACAGATCTTTCCAGGTAGACAAAGTTCAATTCATCTCTCAACGAATTTGCACTTCGGCTAGGCCAGAGTGATGGCAGACATGAGCAAACACATTGGGGGCAGCACGTGACCGAGTCCGGTCAGTTGCAAGTGGCCAGCCGTGAGCCGCCGCCACACGAAATATTCTGTTATACAGACGTGGCCCCACCCACTAGACTCGATTGCAAGCAAAGCCAAATCATTTGACGAAAGCAATGAGAGGTAATAAGTGGCAACTTCAAGCTGTCGCCGATCTCACCAGTTAAACTGGGGCACTGCAAATGCCGCCGCGCTTGCACAAGTGCCACGCGACAGCGCTCTAATTGAATCTAGTCTTGCTAATCAGGGCGAGATGCATTGGGTAAGCAGTGCGAGTGAGCGAGCAGGCAAGCAAGGAGATGACGAAACATTCGTGCACCTATGATACCGACGACCAACTCCTTCGACTGGTCGTCAATGCCGACAAGCAGAGAGTAGTCCATGATTAGATGACTGGACAGGAAGTGCGAATCGTTCACGACAGCCTGCTGCAGTACAGTTTTCGAGTGAGGACGCACGTACAGCGGCGACTCGACGATGTCTGCAAGTGAACGAGAGTCGTCAAGTGGAGCGCCGGCCACTGATGATGACGACGACGACAATCGAACAGGGCGGTCACCACGGTCACCACGAAGCGACCGGCCACTTACGTCTGAGGAGATTCTCGTCCAGCAGAACGACATCTTCCTCCTTTCGCCGGGCTGTGCTCACCAGCCGGTTCCTGACGGAACCCTTCAGATCGAATACCTACGACAGCCGACGGCCGAGCGCTGGCGGCGGGGTCTCGACGAGCGTGCAAGCTGGGGAAGGAAGCAGTGATCAGGCGGCGATCAGTGAGCAACCAGGAGCAGCTAGCGAGGTGGCCATTGAGGAAAGTGGAAGAAAGTCCTGCCTTTGTCAGTGTTCGCTGATAAAAGAGATTCTCCATGACCAGGAGATCCTGCTTCATGGCGGCACCCGTGGTATGATTGCGAAAACCTATTCTGTAGATACCAAATATTTTTGCCAATGCCGTTGGCTTCTACAACACAGAAGGTAAGCACATATCGGGCTATTTGTTAATGGGATATTGATGCCTCAAACGTCCAAGGTTTGCGACAGCCCACCGTAAAATTCAGAAAAAATGCAGGCTCAGCAGGTGCTAAAACCACAGCAGTGCGTTATGAACCTATAATGCATGGTAGACTTCAAAGCAGGCCAAGCCGTGCTGACGCTTGACTAAATTAAAAGGGTGCTTTTAGAGACTTACAAGTGATGCAAGTAATACTTCGATTATCTAACATTATGCAAAGAAATAAAAATTGTTTGCTCCCGAAGCCACGAATGGCAGCACAACCTGCGTCCGAGATAATGGACATTTGGAACGTTCTACGATTCCACGAAGGCGATAATCGCACTTAGCTAGCAATGCAATTTGTAAGCTACTCATTTTTCAGTGGCAATTTTAAATTATTGCTGAAGAAATTACAAGAAAATTTTAGTCATCAGCAGAGGTCAAATGGAGGAAGGGAACATTCTGCCATTGTCAAGTTTCCTTTTATTTGGCCCGTCTTAGCCCAGGGGTAAGGTGAGCACTCTTCGCTACCTAGGCCGTGGGTTCGCGCCATGGAGTGGGCAACCCTATGCGGCCCACTGCAAGTCGCGGTTAAGGCTATTCGGCAGTTACACCAGTTACGAAGCTTTGGAGTCAGCCAGCGTTTAACTTGAACTTTAATGGGCTAACTTTTCTATAAATCATGCATTTCTTACGACACAGATAATACAGCTACACGTGTAATAACGCCAACTCAGCAAAACGAATGTAGGAGAAAAAACGAAAGGACCTTTTTCTAGCTGACTTTGACTGCAATTATAGATAAATACAGGAAAAACCTTCGACTCATTTGGAAACTAAATCTATATTCTTAGCATTTGTTGCAGACGTTCAGTAACATCGACAGGATACAAAGCACTAGAAGCTTATCAGTTTCAAAAGAGAAATCAAGAAAAACGCCTAAGAATCCACTGCAATTACAATTTAATCGGCCGGCATAAAGTGACAGGAGATCGGTAGTAACAGCGCAGGAGCTGGCAAGCTCGAGCAATGAGCTAGCTTCAACGACCATGATATGACTACGATAGCACAAATGACCGAACATAAACCTGCTTGCAGTTCGAGCTAGAAACCAATAATCAGACTCGCCACTACCAAAAGGAGGCCCGTGATGCAATGCCTCCAGCCACAGGCCGCAGTGTCATGCACCCCTGCAGAAGAAGGCTACCTTTTCATTGTGGGCCTCTGTCAGGTAGGCAATATAATATGGTGCAAATTCCAGGAACGATTGTATTTCGTATCGGCTGAGCTGCTTGAGAATAAACCTGTCGTCTGAAATACAGGAAAGGCTACTAATACATGGTGACTTGAAAGGAGGGAAAGCATCACAAGGAACACAGCCAAGGCAAATCAATTCCTGTCACTAAGCCGGTGACGACACATAACAATGGCAGACGAAGCTGCTTCGTTGCTCACCCAACGTCTTGCAGAACCGAAGTCCACTCTTGCCGCCCTTGGCTTGCCATTTGACACAGCGCGTCAGAGAGTGAACGAACCTGCGAGCAGGCAGATCAAGCAACAGTTTCACCGCAAGGGCAGACATGAGAGTGTGACATGCACCACTAGGTGACAAAGTAAAAGAGATCGACCGAGAACGTGAGAGACAAGCAGCAAGCGCACACTGCAAGCACAACTCCAGCGTGCCAAAGCTGATGATCAGAGCTGATGATCTCGGCCTGCCGATCGAGCTGCTGCAGCGCAGGGAATGCAAAAAAGACAGCTAGCTCCGCAGCAAGTCCGAACTCGATTCCGAAAGTGCCAAATCGGCGATCAGCAAATGCAGCTATTAATGGCCGGTGACCTTACGAGGAGGCACCGAATAATGACGTAAGAGCCTAAGGGCCAGCCCTTATTGCCTTCTGTACGGTGAGTAGTACAGGCAAGCACTAGGGTATTAGCTTGCTTGGCAAGGAACACTTGTCAATTCCTGCTCCATTACCACTATCCTTGAATGATCCAACCACGGATACTTATCTTCTCTTAACTGCGATTTTATAACATGCAGGCACACTGGCAAGGCAATGCTAAACTGAGCTCAAACTTGGAATGATTTGGGCAGGTTTTTCGAACAATTTTGGCAGTGTACATCACGGAGGCAAGTGCCAACTCAAATCTAGAGGTGATACCAGACACAAAACAAGGGCAGCTGTGCTCATTTGACGGTCATGACGCTTCTAATAGAGGCCAAGGCGACCGACGACTTAACGGCACAAACAAAAGGTGCCTTCATGGCAGACGACAACCTAGAAGTCCTTAATGTTAGCAATGTAGGGAGCATAAGCAAGTCTGTATTTAATTATCTAAACACTAAAATATAGTTCATTTGTACAGCACCCAAAGAGAACTTAATCTCTATTCAGGCGCTCAACATATGCCACAGGGCTCGAGCCCACGATCTCGGTCATTCAATTCTCTCACCTAGACCTTGGTCGGGGGGGGGGGGGAGGGAGGGAGGGAGGGAGGGAGGGAGGGAGGGAGGGAGGGAGGGAGGGGGAGGGAGGGAGGGAGGGAGGGAGGGAGGGAGGGAGGGGGAGGGAGGGAGGGAGGGAGGGAGGGAGGGAGGGAGGGAGGGAGCACCTTAACTACTGGGCTAAACCAGCTCGGCATTAACATTTTTTCGCAAGAGGAGCACCTCCAGCTCATCTGAAATGCCAGGAATGCCAGCCATATTATACTATACTCGAAGTAGCTTCTACGAGCTACTAGTAAGAACCGAAGGCTCGTTCCTAACCAAGGTGCACTATTTTCTTACACATGCGTGCAGCGACTGAATTTAAGTGTTCACCCACCAGGCAGTGTGAAGAGGATTCAAAGCAGAACCCAACAGTAAAGAATAGCATTGCTTTGTAGCAGCAAAGCCTGTGCAGTCATTGTTGAAGGACATCACATACAAATATGATGCACAGCATGCAAGGTAAGTAGTAGCAAACACCATCCAGAAAATACCAAAGAATTTTTAGAAATGGCCGAGTCTAAACTACAGCTTTCAGTTCAAGACTACATGATATTGTCTCGAGGCAAGTTTTCGTAAGGGGTCAAGCACATCTGATGTCACAGCAGTGAATTTCCTCACAGGCCCAACCAGAAAGAAACAACAGTCAATGGTCCACCGGTCAGCATCAAAACGTAGGGGGCAAGATCCGAGAGATTTTCATGTAGGTGGGGCAAGGTCCTAAACAAATGAAAAAGTATAGCGTTTATTCGAAACGAAGTCAACAATTGCTTATCGACTGGAATTAAGACACAATTCGGCTGTTGGTGACCGTCGGGGGGGGGATAGGATAGGGGTAGCCCAGGTCGCCCTGCTGGCAGGGAGGGGATTCCCCTCCACCACCACCCCACCCCCGGCTTTGCCACTGCAGTCTTCCGATTGCCACGTAAGCGCTATGGGCCATCGGTAGCAGACGCCCAAGGAAAAGTCTAACCAGCAGCAGGATTCAAATGCCGGTCCTTACGATATTGAATCCGTAGCAATCGAGGATGGCCCAATGCACTAGGGTGTGCTAGCCATGCGTAGACATATTAGGGATCAGCACAGAAAAATACC
This sequence comes from Cristatella mucedo, assembly GCA_009760855.2. Classification (NCBI taxonomy): domain Eukaryota; kingdom Metazoa; phylum Bryozoa; class Phylactolaemata; family Cristatellidae; genus Cristatella; species Cristatella mucedo. The sequence continues at coordinate 6,881,153 of WPIO01000007.1, forward strand.
AGCACCGTGTAGTCACAGCACACCACAGCTGCATGTTCTATATATGGGGGCAAGTTGACATAACATCAGTAGAAGTTGCCAAAAAGGGTCTTCGTTCGGATTTGGCTATTACTCCCGACTTTTGTACTCATCTACTTAGCATAACCATCCAAGGCACTCAACCAATCAATCGAGAAGTTTAGCCACAAAACATCACCCACTCTAAAAATTAAGCACCTGCTAGAACTTGGGAAAGAGGAGCACACAAACTATAAATATATCTGACAAGATCCTATTGACTATCCTACATACCAATGAAATATTCTTATGACTTAGTGAGATTGTACTTATGCCTTCAAGCTTGAACTGAGGTGCTATTACATTAATCACAATAATAATAATAATAATAATAGTAATAAGTTGCTTGCATAACATCCTAAGAGAACTAAATCCCTGTCAATGAATTTTACAACTTGCAGCAAGAGAATCACTAACTAGTGGTAATGATATGCACGGCAGCATGCTTAGACAAGCTTGAAAAAGCAAGCAAGCCTCATGCTTAGGCTAGCATTGTAAATCATACAAGAAGACCCTGAAGACCATCGTTTCGTAGGTCCTCCGGCAAGTAACACGCACTGACCAATGCACAGTTAGCACTGAATTATGCACAGGTAAGCACACAAAGCACACATGAACAACAGAGACTGTGTACACACACAAGTCTAGGATTGATGTACTCACAGATCCTCTTGATTGGGCATTAAGAGCTTCCTTAATTTACGAAAGTGCTCAGCAAAATACACCTTGCAATAAAACTGGGCCACCTTGTCACCTGACGATGTCTTTTCGGTGAATTCTAAAAACATTCACCCACTGCTCAATGAAGAAAACTCGCGGTCTATTTCCTAATATGAGAGTTCAAATAAGGCTGTAGGGGCTACTTACGCATTTCTATGTGACAATTCAGAAACTCCATTTTAGCTTTCTCCGCATTGCGGTTGCCGAACCTTTCATTGTCTACGTCATCTGAAAAAAATCTTGCCATCTCGAACCTTGCTCGCACTCTCAGACACAGAGATGTGAGCCAGTCACATCGATATCGGCAACTTGTAACTGCCAAAAATTATGATGCACCTTTCTATAATACGATCTATTTTTTCTTGATTTTGCCTCCAATGCTTCTAGTTGCCCTATGTCTTCATATTCTGTACTCGGTCCATCTACTAAACTATTTCTTCTACAATATACTAGCTACTGATTTTACAGCTTCTGCGATTTCTCCCACTATATATACAGTTGCATTGAAGTCTGACTAAAGAGAAAGCAGAGAGCAACAAAGCCAGCTGCCTCAACCTCAGCAGTGGTTGCCGGTGAGAAATGCTGAAAAAAAAATGCTCACACGACAAGAAGTAAGACAGCATCTAGTGGGTCCCTGTGATTCGTCCTTGATGCGCTTATGCGTGCTGACACTGTGCATGCTGCCACTAACCACATTTGCATGCCGACCCTGTGCATGTCACCCCTAACCATGTTATTCTTTTTGTTTGTTTTTCAAGCATGATTTTACTTACCATTCAATTGCATTTCACTTTGCAGCAAATGTAAAGCGCCTAGAATGAGATTAAGTTCTCTGAGGGTGCTTTATCAAGTGCATTATTATTATTATTATTAAGTATAGACTGAGAAACGACGGTTAGCTGATTTAACAGCCTCAATTATATAGCAGCAGGAGAGCCTTGGCTGCTAGCACCACCACTTACAGTGGTCAAAATAGGATCCCCCTCAGTGCAGGATTCGAAACTACGACCTGGGTCGCGAATAGGGAGGACCTCACATATTGGTTAAGACCCGGGGCTAAACAAATCCAACCGATTTTGACAAAGAAGATGAAGGAAATTTCAAAGCTCCAATTTCCAAAACCGACTAAAATCGAAGTAGTTCGGGCACACGAAAACAGTCTTGCCTGACAGCCCGGGCTGGCATGGCATTATGACGCATGAGCACCAACTCAAAAGTGCAAAGTAATCGACATTCACCAGACATCGGTAGCAGCCATAAAAACAGGACGAGCAAGTCCGGACATTGAGACCTGGCCATGCATTCTGCCATCGCAGCACATTCCCTCTGTTGATGGGATTAGGCACTCTCAAGAGAAGAGGCACTCCACAGAGAGCTGAACAGCTGTGGCATCTATTTGCTCTTAAAATCCGGAAGCAGGTGCTGCCTTCGGGCACACACGCTTGGCAGCTGTCGTCACACAGTTTCACTTTACTCGCGCACCGAGCACGAGTTCGGCACCGTAATGAAGTGCCTTTTAGCAATGGGGGCGTGTGACACGTGAGAGATTGATGTCCTATTAGTAGTATACATTGAGAGCACCGATTCATAACCGACAGTAAACTAGGTACATCGGTATAGAGCAAGGAGTGTCGCAGGGTGGCTGAGACCAGTCCCAAGTTTGGACTTGAACACCTGTTCGAAATGTTCAATGCAACAAAGGACTGCAGTTGCAGCTTCATGCGTCAGCCACATACTCGGGACAATCAGCGCATCAGGAAGATTCTGAAATCACACAGCCCTTGCAGCCGACATTAAAGCATGGAGCAGCCGGTATGAGGGAAAGCATTAGGCTTAGCAAAATTAAATCACCTTTCATGAAATCAGCAAAATCGCCATCTTGCAGCTTGGATGCAGTATCAACAGACGGTGCTAAACGGTTGCTAAGAGCTGATGGTGCAGCAGGGGTGGTTGCCTTGGTTCCTGTTCAACAGGCATAGGTGGGGCAGCATTGACAGCAGCAATTGCACGCTGTGTGGACCAATCACATGCACTGTGCAGATCAATTGCAAATCACTTGACAGCACCGACTACGCAAGCAAGCAGTGCCAGCACAGCTAACTGACCCAATTCAGGAAGGGGGCGATCCTGATCAATAGGGGACAAGGTGCCGGTGAACGATATGCTACAAGTACAAAGACATGCAGTTTGTTTGCATGCACATGCTTTGCAGAGCAATGTTTGCACGTGTTTCCAGTCGAAGTATTACTTAGGATGCTGTGCCTTGAGCTCCACCTTCAGATCGACAACCTTCTTCTTGTAGTCGGCGGAGCTGAAAGAGGAAAGCATAGTGCACTAGTTAGCAGCACACTGCTAAGATTAACCCCGAGGCCAGTCGCCACACTATAAGGTGCTCGCCCCGACCAAGGTCTGGCCGAGGTCATGGGCTCGAGCCACGTGGCATATGTGATACACATGAATAGAGATTAAGTTCTCCTAAGGCGCTATACAAGTGAATTCTATTTCATTATATTTATATTAACTGGCCATAGGATTAATGAATGGCCATCTCATCCCGAGTGCACTCTTCATACAATTTCCAGCTGATGCACGCAGGATGATGACTGATACAAGCTGCACGCACCCATCGTTCTCCATCAGGCTGCAATAACATAACAATAGTAATAATAATAATAATAATAATAATAATACCACACTTGATAAAGCACCCTCAGAGAACAAAGTCTTTTTCTAGATGCTTTACATTTGCTGCCAAGGAAACACGACCGAATGGTTAGTGGTAGCACGCTCGATAAACAACAAAAATAACATGATCAGGGGTGACATGCACAGGGTCAGCATGCAAGTGTGGTTAGTGGCAGCATGCACAGTGTCATGACGCATAAGCACATAAAGGAAGCATCACATAGACCCATTAAATGCTGTCATAAATAGATGCATTTTAGTTTATTTTTAAATGTGAACAAGTCAGGAGATGTCGTGACGCAAGTCGAGAGAAAGTTCCAGGCTTAATAAAAATAATAATAACAATACACTTGATAAAGCGCCCTCAGAGAACTCAATCTCTTTCTAGGTGCTTTAAATCTGCTGCAAAGAGACGCGATTGAATAGTGAAAATTATCATGCTTGATAAACAACATGAACAACATGGTTAAGAGTGACATGCACAGGGTTAGCATGCAAGTGTGGTTAGTGGCAGCATGCAGTGTCAGCATGCATAAGCACATAAAGAACGAATCACAGAGACCCACTAAATGCTGTCCTATATAGGTGCATTTTAAAGTTCTTTTTAAATGTGGTCAAGGTAGGGGATGTTGTGACGCAAGTTGGGAGTGAGCTCCAGGCTTTGAGAGCATACGAACTAAATGCACGGTCTCCAAAGGACTTGAGGTTTGTACGAGGTATTGATAAACTGTTGGATTCCGAAAAGCAGGTGGTACGATGACAACCATGGCATGGATGGTTAGGTGCGATTGGACTAAATCGGCAGCAGCCAAATGGCAAACAACAGCATGAAAAGACAGCACAATACCTATGCACTGCCGACTGTTGAGGCTTAGGCCACAGATCATCTCAGCTCACCTCGGTTGTCACTGGATTCACTAACCTCATCGTGAAAGCGATGATAGAGCTGGGCTCTTCCTCATAGATGATAAGAGGAGGCGGAGCAGTAGACAGGGAGTCCGAGGACAGTGAGTGCACAAGGAAATGCTGGTCCACTGGGCTGCAGCATGAGAGCAATCGGTGCTGGCTTTGCTCGTAGGAGCTTAATCATGCAGCAAATCACACAAATCAAGCAGGCCACAGCCAAAACCACTTACATCTGCAGAGCCACTTCAATCTGAGATATGTCAGACAAAAATATGGTGGTCAAAATCCTTTCAATGCCTAGCACACCCGACTTCGGCTTGACTTTGAAGTCATCATCTACAAAGTCCAAGGCATGAAATGAAAAGAATGCTAGCGACGTCTTCGTCAAGCTGCACAATTTCATACGGGTGCCCTCTACTACATAGAACACCTAATGTGCCATTGCTTGTTAAAGCGTTGAAAACTAGGATTCAGAGTCCTACAGAAACAACTATGAATACCAGAATTTAGCCAGTAGCAGAGGCCACAGTAGTAAGAAAAGTCGAACAAAATATGGTTACTGCCGATGTACACCTGAGCAACAGGAGAATTTCGGCTACAATAACCACTCAGCCAAGAGAGATTCCTAAAAAAATTAGCTGTCACTGTTCTCACTCATGCTTCGTTTGCAGCAAATGTAAAGTGCCTAGAAAGAGAATAAGTTCTGTGAGGGTTCTGTATAGATAAATTATTTTTATTATGTATTATTACTCACAGAATGAAAATGATTTATGCAATTCTGCAAATTCAGGCAATAGTTAGGCTACTTTATACCCTACACGGAGGCTGAATGCGATCTGCTGACCACTCTGGTTTTTTGGCAGTAGGGTGCTTACTAGTTGTTAGTTACTATTGCTCACGTCATACAATTTACCAATTAAAGAAGCTATCAGCTAGGCAGCACCAGAAGCCTAAACCGCACAGGGTTTGTTTAGTCAGTCCCATTTTCAGTTCACGACCAAGGGCGTCGCATAATTGAGCTAGAGTCGACATGCTGCTCATAGAGGTACTTCTGCTACAGACCACAAGAATGCTTGCTGCCGTCAGTAAAACTACCGTGATGCCTAGCAGCACATGCACACACCCGGAGTGCAGGAATGTAACCAGCATCAAGTTCCCCATTCAATTTGCCTGGAGTTTGAGCAGAAAGCAAAAATGGTCAAATGGCCAAATCTGGTTTTCCATAATGCTGGCCAGTATCAAACGTTGCAAGTCACTGCAATCAGGATGCTTCTGTTGAGAGCAAGTCAGGTTTTGTTCATAAATTGGCCTGCAACTCTCCTTCAAATTCGACGTGGCTGTGTGTTCCTGGTATGCCTAAGTATCTTTTACATATAGAGCAGTCATTCGGTGGTCTCTTGCACAATAACGATAGCTGATTGGCAGTGACATCCACGACATCAGCCGTCACAGGCTGAACCGGCTTGCAATTACCTTACGTTTTAGACGTAGTGAGACAAAAAACATTGGCAGCAAGCAAGCCCGTGACTAGAAAATAGTAACTGGTAATTTCCTAGTACTCCCATTAATGGAGATACTGAGAGCTTGAGGTATCGACAAGGGCAAGGAGAGCGATTTCTTTCATCTAGCATCGTGCAGTGCATTGCAGTGCTCTGTTAGAGCACGGCTTCACACAGTGCATGGTGGCTGCTCATGTGCTATCATAACCTAGGGCGTCATAGCTTCAGTGACTTCTCCATCTTAATCTGATAGGTATTCTAGGGATAGAATGCCCGTATGACCGCATATATAGCACGCCTAAAAAAATTAAAAAATCAAACATATATGCTATGGTTCGGAATTATATTAAATGACCATATAACAATAGCAATATTAGTAATATTACCAACAATATTAATAATACATTTGATATAGCACCATCAGAGAACTCAATCTCTTTCTAGGCACTTCATATTTGTTGCAAAGGAAGCACGATGGAATGGTGAGTGATAGCATGCTCAATAAACAACAGGAATAATTTGGTTAGGGGTGACATGTACAGGGTCAGCATGCAAGTATGGTTAGTGGCAGCATGCAGTGTCAGCATGCAGAAGCACATAAAGGAGGAGTCACAGGGACCCACTAAATGCTGTCACAAATAGATGCTTTTTTCTAGTTTTTTTTTATGTCGACAAGGCAGGAAATGTCGTGAAGCACGTCGGGAGTGAGTCCCAGGCTTTGAGAGCATACGAACTAAAGGCACACGTCTCCACAAAGGATTTGAGATTTGCACCTGGTATAAGTAAACTGTCAGATTCCAAAAAGCAGGTGGTACAATGCTTAGCCCGGTGGGGGAGTAGATCTGATAGGTATGCTGGAGCCAAAGAATGAAGGGACCTAAAAGTGAGTGACAAAACCTTCAAGTCGATGCATTGCATGACTGGGAGCCAGTGCAAGTCGGCAAAAGTGGTGAGATGTGGCAACTACTGGGAGCCAGTGCAGGTCAGCAAAAAGTGGTGAGATGTGGCAACTATGTCGCTCACGACAGACAAGCCTAGCTGCAGAGTTTTGCACCAGCTGTAAGCACCTGATTGCACAGGCCGGTAGACCAGCAAGCAATAAGTTACAGAAGTCAAAACGGGATGTCACAAATGCATGGACTAATTTAGATATCCATGCCTAAACAAGCTCGAATTTTAGCAATTTTATGTAGGCAGACTTGACTGTGGAGCTGATGTGGCCGTCTAATGAAAGGCTACTTTGGATCACGACACCAAGGTATCGGGCAGATTCAACAGGACATATGCTGGCAGAGTAGCAATAGGACTTTTGCATAGCTTTTGTATAGCTAAAGCTCAAAATCGGCTCTGCCAGAATATGTCCTGTTGAATCTGCACAAAATCTAGGTGCCATGATCCAGTGACCTTTAATACGAGAATTAAAAATCTCTGTCTAGGCACTTTATATGTGCAGGAAAGGAAGAATGCCTATTGCTTAGCAAGCACAGTGTGAGCATGAAAATGAATACAAAGAAAAATTCACACGACCAAGCAAAGGCCATGAGAACAGATGCATTTTTATTATTTTTCTATAGCTGCTGTCAAGTCAAGGGATGTGATGACGTCAGTCGGGAGTGTGTACCAGGTTTAGGGAGCACATGAACTAAAGGCACAGTCTCTTAGGGATTTGAGGTAGGATAGAGGCACATGTGGTGATGCTACCCACTAAGGCTCGACAGTATTAAAATGCACCGAGGAAAAGCCAGGTTAAAAGCATACGTGGACATCCTTGCTCCAGAGCTAGAGAGTTTGAAATCATCAGATAAAAACATTACAAGTCTAAGAGAGTTGTATTAGTCACAATGGCCTTCCATCTTAAGTGGGGCCGACAGTATGCCAGAATCAGGCACCGAGGACTGCCAATAACAGCCTGCCTTATGTACACCCCAACTTGACGGTAGGGGAGATCAGATCTGTGAACACAAGAGATAAACCGGAGGTAGAAGACAGCAGATCCACAGATCCACATCGGCCAGCTCTTAATCCATTGGTCCTTTGAGAAGCTCAGGCACACAGAGCAAACGAATGGGCATTTAAAAAACAAATTACAGCTGGATGGAATGACATTACTGGGTGACCCGTGTGGGTGGGGAGTACAACCACAATCAGCATGCTCATCCATAAAAAATGATTGGATGCCACAAGGGCAAGCGCATGGCAGCAGTAGAGCACAGCAAGGGAAAGTGGGCGACCGACACCATCCAGATGCTGTCGACAATTAGCACAAGTCTCTAGTGATCTACAAAAGGCAGCTCATCTGACAGTTTGCCACCACGGATAGAAGAAAGAGAAGAGCCATTACCAGGTGCTTTGGATGATCGCAGCCTCGTCTTTACGAGGCTGCTGGATGACTCTTCCCGAGCATGAAATGAGCTCTCATTCAGGCTGTCCTCGAGCAGCGGAGGCGTTGCTGTAGTGCCCCCTTTCTGGGTAGGAGTAACAGGACCAGGCATCGCAGCAGGTGACGAAATATCCGGAAGTGCTGCCTCGATATCTGTGTGCAGATATGACTCTTGGTAGTTGAAAAAGATTGTAGACAAAAGTACAGCAGCAGAACAGTAATAGCTTAGCCTCATGATGCCACAGTGAGCAGTGGCTCGAGTTAGAGTACAGCTGTATGATGGGAATGCACGAAAAGAAAAATACTTTGAGGCCAAACCTCTGATCATTAAACCCATCCTCACTACAGAAGAATGGCTTACTATTGAATGCACAAAGCATACGAAGTTGACCAAGTATACAGGTAAGCAGTACAGCAGCATAAACAAGTATAAGCAGCTGATGGCTAAGGCATAAGCATGAATGCTTCACTGAGGCTTACTTTGCTAAAGAGGTCCATGAACTATTTAAGAAAGGGCAGCAGCACGATTAAGTAATCACTACGATGCCTGGTCATATTGACTGACAAGCCAAGGCATAAAACCTGCAAAAGAATGGAAATCAATTTCAAATGAAGCCCAAAAGACGCAACTGCTAGTAACATCTCTGCAGGTAACATCTCTCTTGAAGCTGTTTCGTATTAGGAGAACACGGTTAAGCTCGTACATGCGGTTCAAGTCTTTTTGTCTGAGCTCTCTCTTTCTCTCTCTCTACATGCTGACTAATAATATTACTAATGCTATTATTACTAATATTATTACAGAGAATCCTAATAGAAATACAATATCTTTCAAGGAACTTTTAGATATGCTGGAAAAAAAGGAGATAAACCTATCAGTGACAGTAGCATGCTTCATTGTAGCATATTTAAATACATAATGGGCATTTAACATGGACCTAGCTAATCCTGTAAGTAACAGGCAAGTTTTCAGCTTTTTTAAGTCGCCAGGGGATTACTGAAATCCTGTGTTAAACTATGACACATGGCTGCTCATACATTGCCTGTTCTAGTTTTGGACTTCCACAAGGCATGACCTCAGAACTAAATCATCTGAACTGGCTGCTCTGCCTCTTCCTGTCTCTGCAGTATCTCACTATCTTGATCTTGTGTTGGCTTTCTGCCTGCTCTCTATCTGCTCTTGCTGCTTGTCTGTTTGTCTGTCTCATACTCCTTCTGTCACTCTCTAGAAGAACTATACAAAGAATCACAAGCAGCCAATTCCAAATAAAGTCGATGCTAATGTCAGCAGACCATTGCAAACCTTTTACACTTTTATAACCACGTGAATAAGACGATGACAAGAGCAATAGCAAGATTGAGGTTAACCAAGCTTAATGGTCCATACTCTAAACTCGAGCAGGCAAGCACAAGATTAAACTGGAAAGTAAGAAATTGTGCACGACCTAAGATGTCCGAAGGATTTAAACTAAAATACTGTGCAGACACTCACCATTCATCCGGTAGCTTTCGACGACAGATTAGTTTTCGATGCACACAATATATAAACGGCTTCTACTTCTAGTCGTCGTGCTTGCCTCCTTTCCCAAACCAATAGCTATGTACTTCAGTTGGTAGTCTATGTACCAATGCCAGAAGATATGTACCTCACGACTAGCTAAGGGTTGTGCCTGCTCCAGGCATTTACCAAACACACCATGGGTAGACTGTCACAGTTGGATTACAAGTTGGGCATCCAAGCCAGCACAATGAAGGCTTTCATTTCGACACAGATGACGCTCAGTTGTACCTTTGTTTCGATCCCTCCCAGCCCTCCAGCAAGTCGAATTCTGTAAACTCCTCGCTGCATGTATCGATGACATCAGCGCATGGATATGGAAAAGCTAAAGCTCAAAATCGGCTCTGCCAGAATATGTCCTATTGAATCTGTACGAAATCTAGGTGCCATGATCCAGTGACCTTTCATTAGACGACCACATCAGCTCCGCAGTCAAGTCTGTCTACTTTCGGCTACATAACATTGCTAAAATTGGGGCTTATTTAGGCATGGATACCACATCTAAATTGACCCATGCATTTGTGACATCCCAACTTGACTTCTGTAAGTTAGTGCTTGCTGGTCTACAGGCCTGTGCAATTAGGTGCTTACAGCTGGTGCAAAACTCTGCAGCTAGGTTTGTCTGTCGTGAGCGTCATAGTTGCCACATCTCACCACTTTTTGCCGACCTGCACTGGCTCCCAGTCAAGCAACGCATCGACTTCAAGGTTTAGTCACTCACTGTTAGGTCCTTTCATTTTTTGGCTCCAGCCTAGCTATCAGACCTACTTCCACCAGGCTAAGCATCGTACCACCCACTTTTCAAAATCTAACTGTTTACCTATACCATGTACAAACCTCAAATCCTTTGGAGAGCGTGCCTTTAGTTCGTATGCTCCCAAAGCCTGGAACTCACTCCCGATTTGCATCACGACATCTCCTGACTTGTCCACATTTAAAAAGAAGCTAAAAGGCATCTATTTATGACAGCATTTAGTAAGTCCATGTGATTCGTCCTTTATGTGCTTATGCATGCTGACACTGTGCATGCTGCCACTAACCATACTTGCATGCTTATCCTGTGCATGTCAGCCCCTAACTAAGTTGTTCTTGTTGTTTATTGAGCACGCTACCATTAACCATTCAACCGTGCTTCCATTGCAGCAAATGTAAAGCACCTGGGAAGAGATTGAGTTCTCTGAGGATGCTTTACTAAATTTATTATCGTTATTATTAAGCCATGATAAAAGCTAGCTATTGACCACAGGCAGCAACACATCAGGTGACCGAGCACACTACTACAGCTTTGAGCCAAGAAGTTTATATTGCTAAAAAAAATTCTTGTTGACGTTTAAGGACAATCCCAAAAAGGGGTCTCTACTGTCTAGCCCTGGGTCTTAGCTCAGGGTTATAGGCACTCGAATTTAACCGTCCAAAACGTGGGCTCGAGTCCAGCAGCGGGCAATCCTGTACTGCCGAATGCAAGTGGTGGTAATAGCCACTAAGGCCCCTGCAACAAGATAATGAGGCCTTTCCATTAGCTAACCTTCTTTTTACCGTAGCACTGGCAGCAGGAGCAGGCCAAGCAAATTCTGCTGGGGGCGGGGTGGGGCAGACCACCGTGTGAAAGAAAGAGCTGGCCAATCATAGGGGAAGCAGTAGGAACACCGGGCCAACCCCTTATGGATCACGGACCATGATGGTCAAGCACAGACTATGTAATAGACCCTCTGGACTGCAGAGGAAATCACTTTGGCAAACCATGCACGACTAAGCCAGCTCTGAATCTGCAATGTAAACTGAAGGCAGGTCGCGGTACCAGTCGCATCTTTAACAGAGTGTAAAAAGGCTCGGGGAGGTGTTCCTCTAGTGAGTGCCGATATTTGGACTTACCCAAAATGATGTACAACAATTTCTTTTTAGTTAACGAGACTGAAAAGATTAACTAATTGATGCTTCTTCGACGGGCAATCAGAATCTGCTTGCAGACGAGCTACCATTTCTCCTTAAAAGAAGAAGGCATTTTTACTAAGTAGAGGCTAGTTAGGCCAGTCGGTCGGATGGTCGTGTACCTTGGATGCATAGCTTCACGGTCTGCCTCGGTCTCAAGAGTGGGCCATGATCCCTACAAAGTTGCTAACAGGGCGATCTCCAGTGATGGCATATGCACCTTCGGAGACCTAGTACCATGCCGGTCGCTTGGAGGGACATCTCCCTCCCGGTTAAGGACTTGCCAGTAAATTTAAATTTAAAGTAAAGTAAGGCAAAGGTCGGCTGATCTAAAAGCCATATCCATATAGCGACAGAAGAGCACTAGCAGCTATCAACCTGCTTGCTGCAGGCAATAAAGGACCTGGGTCATGAAGCACCTTGGTCTATGGGCTAAGGCCGAGGGGATAAATCATCTCTGTAGGCTGCTAAACAGCGACAACCAAAAGGCATCACAGGTAGCAAATTACCTAATGATGTTAACACTCAGTCAGGCCATTCCTGGTAGCACCAGCACAAGATCCGAGAGAGGCCAAATAAGTAGCTTGATTCAGGGGTCAACCATGCTCAGCAAATACAATTACAAATCACGAAGCATATAGAGAGACATAGCAGCACCAGAGAATTGTCGGCCTTGCAGATTAAATATGTTTCACCAGAAGAGGCGACCATTTTTCTACAGGGGGCTAGGCAGATTGCATAACTGGAGCATTTCTAGGGGGCTATATTTTTTACAGGGATCACATCTCAAGAGTTTCTAAATAGCTTATTCAGTCAGTACACGTTTAAAAAGGCCTGCAACGAGGCAAGACTTTGGCATGCTGAATCAGGCTATTTAAGCACGAATGTTCTTTTAGTGACGAGAAAGAGGTTTCCTGGTGGCATCAATTCATCACGGAGCTTAAGTCTGCAGAATTATTTTTAGGAGCTTGACAAACAGCTAACGTGAACAGATAAATAACAATAAGAGCTAACAAATTAAGATTTTGGTGCTTTTTCTTAGCAGATTTTAAAGAACAATCTTTGAACTTGTGCCAGGAACCTCAAGGTAGAGATTTAGCCTCCATCATATAAAAATCCTAGCTACATTCTAGGTTGTAAACCAGGGCTTTAGGATAAGATCAAACATCACGTGCATCTTTTCGACATCAAGGTATATTTTTATCGCTCCAGCGTAACTGACTTACAAACATCCTATGTGGATCTGCTGCGAAGTGCACGCGCGCGTGCACACACACACACACACACACACACACACACACACACACACACACATACACACACACCCACTGTCACACACATACACACACACACACATACACACACACACACACACACACACACACACACACACACACACACACACACACACACACATATATATATATATATATATATATATATATATATATATATATATATATATATGTATACATATATATGTCTGTATTCCTACAAGCATAAGATGAATAAGTGGGTGCCGTGCTAGAGAATGTTCCAAAGCAAATTTGAAGCCACAGCGGCTTTCAGCGCACATTTGGTAGCGAACGACATTCATCTCAAGCAACAACATAGAGTTAGAAGCTTAGTAAGGTCAGGAGGAGAGGTAAGAAAGTAAATAGGCACATAATCAGCAGTGAAGCGTGGTTGAAAAATTGCTCGAGGCTACAGCATGACAAATATACCATTGGTGTACAAGAATTTTTAAATGACAAATATGAGAAGGCCCGATGGGAGTCTGTTAGATTAATCTGGCAGTTGGCTCAGGTTCACGAGACCTTAAGGTACCTGATTTAAAATTCTACTGTGGCTTAATCATTCGAGTGATGCATATAATACTAAACAGCCCTAAGTGACACCACAGTGATTGCCATAATCAGGATATACTTCCCTGTTCTTGGGAGTTGAGCTTACAGTAGTGTCTGATGGGGAAACTGCAGTCTTACAACTCGACCACTTTGAAAGTCCACTAAAACGTGAGCAACTTCTAGGGCGTCAAAACTACAATATTTGCTGATATTCTGAAGACATTGTTGAGCTAATAATATGGGGCCGGCAGAGTTCATACAACGGATGGGACACATATCATGACGGATGTCTGATTGGAGATGCACTGCATCTTTGGATTATGGTCTACGAGTTCGGGGCAACAGATGCAGCACCCGGGCATCCATCAAGCAATGTGCAACAAGTGTGTCCCACGTGAACCACGCACTGCACCTGCAGCACATGTACTTGCAGATCCAGGCAAACTGAAAATGGTTTGGGAAGTAGAAGTAACTTCGGTCAGCGGTTCTCCAGCAGGTGCTGCAGCTTCATTTCCTTTCCACAGCACGGCCGACGCAGGTATGGTCGGAGAGGACAGCGAATCGAATACGTCCGGCATGGTACCCACGTCGACCTCGTCCAATCCGGCTGCATCCACTACAATGCTCGCAGATCGTGTGCCCTGGTAGCCCTCCTCATCGGCACCTGCTAAGAACGGTCAGTGGCACTACGTGATGCAATTGTAGATAGTGTAGCAGACAGCAGCAGCAGCTAGCAGAGATGTCTCACCAGCAGCTGGGTCATCTTCCGGCAGGTGCTTGACAAAGTCAGAGGTCGAGGCCTGAAATACCACAGGTAGTGTTCCAGCAGACCAATCGACAACCTGTATGCTTTGCACACTCTTGAAATACTTCTGCTTTACTGAGGGTACCATTTAGATTTAGGGAAGGTAAGGTTACAATTTAAAATAACGATAGGCACCAACAAATTATCAGCACGAGTCGAGTGGTGGAAACCATTTGATGAGACATATTCTCAAAGCCACTTCTGTCTTTTATTGAACAAGGCCAAGAGCACCAATGCAGTAATGCTGGTGAGCTTGCTACAGCAAACACATAGCCAAAGTAGGTTTTGCTGTGCATAGGATAACCAACAGACAGACTCGTCATATCATGCAACAAAGAAAAAGAGGAAAGCCAACAGAGTAGCAAGCATGAAAGCATACGATGGCTGGAAAGCAAGCGCTGCCTGAGTGTAGCAGCGGGACAGAAGATAACTGCCACTGCACGAAAAATGCAGAAACACAGTTCCACAGCCTAGAGACTGATCGTGTGAAAGAAAGAGCCGGCCAATTTGTTGCCCCAAGAGGACGAGGTGGTGTAGCACTCGCCAAGCAGTTCGGCTACGCACGAAGGAGCCAAGTCTTGGCGAGCCTAGTGGATCAGATTTAAGGATTTTAACCTGTAACTACTGCTCATCAAAAGGGATCCATCACATCTCATTTTGCAAAGAGAGAAGCGACTGAGTTTTCTAGATTTAAAGACCAAAATAGCGGTTGCATCTAGCACTGGCCGTATGAATTAAATTGGTCCTGTTCTTGGGCATCGCTGCCAATACCAAGCTATGGTATTCAAGCCTTAGAAGAACAAAGGAGCCACTATGATCTTTAGCAAGCCACTGTTGGCAGTGGCCTCTAATCCCTCCCAGACAGGAATAAATCGAGAAGACTGATAGCTGAGGAAGTCTACAGAATGAAACTTTTGCAAAGGCAGGTGCTTGTCAAAGAGGATACCCCAACGAGCATAATATCCGAAGGTAGCACGATAGCGCTGACAATTAAAACTGGCAAGTCAGTGATTCCATCTGAAGTAGAGTACTTTGATTTTATCGCCATTTAGTTTATGAAAGTTGGCTGATGTCCAGGAGCTAATGTCTGCAAAGCAGAAGCTCAGCTTGTAAATCGCCGCAACTGATTCGGGTTTTAATGACAAGTATGGCCAAGTGTCTTCAGCACGAAATACTGTGGGGCATAACTGCCTTCCCGAAAGTTTTTGTTGGATAAGTGACAGCAAGGAATGAAGAAAAGACCACGCGGAGCATTCCAAATAGCTAGTTTAGTCACAAAGTCTGAGACAGAGTGCATTTATACTAAAGAAAGTACAGCAGTGATCTCCACAAGACATGCATGTAAACCTGACAATCTTGTTCTAAACACACACACACACACACACACACACACACACACACACACACACACACACACACACACACACACACACAGCATACACCGGCAAGCACAAACATACACATACGTGCATGCAAACACATGCACATGAGCGTGCGCCCACACACACACACATGCAAGGGTAACTCTGTATGCATAAATACAAGTACACAGACATTACCTTTTTAGACTTGCTTGAGGAGCTTAGTCTTTCAGATGCATCTCTAGAATGACCTTTGTCTTCCCTGAAGGTAGCCTTCTCTTCTTTCATATTTACTAGTCGTTGCAGCCTACGAACAGATAGCTCTGTTGCTTATTACAGCGAACGACAAGTTAAATATCAAGCAGTTTAAAAAAGCAGGATCAAAGCCAGGTCATAAGGAAAAAGAACTAGACATGCGACTTATGACCAGAACTAATTGATTTAGTATGGCACCAGTAAAACTCCTCATTCATCGCATGGGATCGTTAAAGTAGGTGTGCTATGCAGGAGGTGAGAGATGGGGCAGTCTGACAGTCTGAAAGCTGCGGTTGCTGCCTAGATATCATAGGCTTCAAACACAGATCGCTGAGTCGAGCGAGTAGAGCATATTGCAATTTCACACGGAAAACTCGCTTCTTGCATCAGCATCTGGGACGACTCTGTCCCTTATCGAGTGGATAGCAAAACTGTTAGATCATGGAACTGCCGGCAATATTAATCAGGAAAGACAAGGGTCGCGAAATTTTGCTGCTAGAAGAGATCGTGACATGATAGTGACACACATTAGGAGCATACGAACAGAAGGTAAAATCTCCAAAAGATTTAAGGTCGGTGCACCTATGCAAACGAGAATAAAGCATCACTCTAGAGTGGCACCCCTTAAAATATCAGAGCTGGGAAGACCATGAAAAAGGGATGTAAAGCTTAGATAGTAATAGTACTGGTAACAGGACTTTTTGTATAGCACATTAAAAGAACTGAACCTCTATTATGGTGCTTTACAACTTCCCGAAGAAGAAGCATTAACCAAGAACTAATGGCAGAGAGGGCAGGGGTGCACACACCCCCTACTATAGCAGGACACCGCACTGGACCGCCCCTATTTATACGCCCCAAACCGTTGCAAACAATGAAATTATGCTTAACGTCCACTCTCTGAGCAACCATCGAGTTCGTTTCGAAAAAACACTACGATTTTTTGTGCAATGTTTTATAAAATGCAGGCCGTGTACCCTACATACAAAATCTTTCAGGTCTTGCCTTCTACACATAAAATGTGTGCGTCTTGCCCCCCCCCCCAATTTGAAAACCCTGGCTCTGCCCTCTGCTCAAGGCTGATGGTCAGTGGTAACCCTGCTAAGTCACATGCACTGAATCTTTCACAGCTGAGCAATCAATGCACAGTGATCAACACAGAAGGTCATCGGGTGCTATACCGACATATTGGTCTTGCTCTTAGTCATGCCATGTGCACTGTCGTCATGTACCAGGCCACAAAGGAAAATTCAGTCAGACAGAACAAAGGCTGTGAGGAACAAGGATGCTTTCAGCATCTTTTTAATGCTCGGTTAGCAATAGACTTCCCTCACACACTCACACATATGTGCATGTAAAAGTGCACACACAGGCACGCTGGCTCACATGCACACACCCACAACGTACATTTAGGCAAGCAGGTTCATACAAACGTTCACATACTTGAGCACACGTGCACGCACACACACACACACACACACCTACACACACACACACACACACACACACACACACACACACACACACACACACACACACACACACACACACACACACACACACACACACACACACACACAACACACACACACACACACACACACACAACACACACACACACACAACACTTACACACAAACACGCACGCACACATAGACATTTGCACACACACACACACACACACACACACACACACACACACACACACACACACACACGCACACATACTCTGACACACACACACACACACACACACAGAGGCACGCACACACATGCACACACATTCACACCCACGAGGACGCAGGCATACTAACAAGCACACGCACACATTCACAATGTACATTTAGGCATGCACCCTCACGCAAGTATAAATGATGTGTTGCATTTACGTCGAAATAGAAAAACAGCTGATAAGAGGCAAGTAGGCAACGATACAGGCACACAGTGATAAATTATAATGATGCCGAGAAGAGCTGTCTCAGACAGATTCATACTTCTGATTCCACTCGTGGATCGAATTTGCAACATGTCTCTTCAGCCTGACCATTTCAGTAGACATCAGCAACAGCATCTTTGCATCTAAAAGAATAAGTTTCTATCAGACACGAGTAGTCGACGATGCAGCGCACAGCCACGACTCGTCTTTCCAACAGCAGGAAAAGCAGTGTAACGAGACAAACTAAGCGTTTCAGTACTCACCTAGCTTAGGCCCATTCGAAGATGGCATCTGCATCAGCACATTGTTAATCTGCTCCAGAAAACGGGAGCGCTCTTGCTGCAACCAGCAACAAAAGCTGCTCAGCTATGCGAACAGGTGACTCTAAAATAACTCTCAACACAATCCGCGACAAGTCGACAGGACAGACGACTGAGTCCCGGCAGAGGCGACACTTTTACACGACACACGCCTACACAGCAATTTAGCTAAACTTGTGTCTATCGACGTGGCCGACAACGCAAAGCAAAAGCCAATTTGTATGGTGTCCTAAGAGAACTTGATCTCAATTCAGGCGCTTCACATACATAGGCCATGCGACTCGAGCCCGTGACCTCGACCAGACCTTGGTCGGGAGAGCACTATAACCACTGGGCCAAACCAGCATAGTTCGTGCGGGCTCTAAATTGACAGTACAGTAGCAGCACATACAGATGCCAAGCAAAGGTACAGGGTGGGGTGAGGCACAGAAGAAGGAAACATGACTGGGCACTCACTGCCCAGCAGGAGCCCACGGCTGCCACCTGAATGCGCATATCGAATGAGACAACCATCAAGGCCGCTCAGGCATGCACACTGCGTGCGTGCCACGTGACCATCACTCGCCTCGTGCTCATCGCTTATCTCGGAGATGACGAGCTTCTTTGCCTCACCGGCCGAGTCGCGTATCTTACACAGGCCTTCGGTGATTGAGGTGTACATGCTGAAAGCCCTGCGTGCAAGAAAGTTGCAAAGCGACGTCAATCGGCCAGCCAATTGTGACAGGCGAAGTATTCGCGGCCAATGCCAGGCAGCGTGGACAAAGCCGGCACTGTTCACGCGAGCACCATTAGAGTGAAAAAGATCCAGCTGCTGGGCAAGCGCTGCCGCGCTGCTGCCTGGGCAGCGCAATTACTTGTGATGCAAGTTGTTCACGTTCTCCTTCAGCATAGCGAGAGGTTTGCTCAGGTCAAACGAAATCTCTAACGACGGTAGTCGAAGCTCTTTAGATGCAACAGGAGTGTACCTGCCAATCACAATTGCGAGCGCTCTGCCCGGTGCTGCCACAAAAAGATGTCGGGTAGAAGGCATGGGCGCACGTGATAGCATTACCGACATCAGGAATCTAGAGCCCTGGCATGCAGACGCCAGCTTCCAATCACGACTTCAAACGGGCATAAATTCAATAATTTCATTCCAGTGCCTGATAGTTTAGCATGCAAATCCAACATGTGACATAAGGAAAGCAACTAAGATGTATACAATAGACTCCAGACAAAAAAATTCCACCCCATCGGGGAGATGTGGTCATTTATAAGGAGCGAGTAAGCTCGGGTTCTAACCAGAGCTGTTCAGTCGTACAAACGTTCATATATTCCGAAGTGAGCTTATATGAAGTGGAATTAAAAGTAGAATCTGCTATAAAAACTAAAACATCTGGGCATAGCCGGGCTCATGCAATACACTTGCGATATTAGTTTCACAATCTTCTTCTGACTCGTGAAAAAACAGCCTAAGCTAAATCGATTTACTGAAGGTGCTAGCGTGAGTAATCTGCTGGACTCTCTCTCCAGACCAGGCGCACTGGACATTTGAATGAGTGTAAACAGTTAGCTCCAGTGTTTGCAATTGTGCCGACGATACGGGTACCCCAACGATAAGTGAAATGTGGGGCTTAAACATTAGTCCGTACCATAGTGATGATCGTTGAGGACTCCACCACTCCAGCCTCAGTTCGATAAAAGATGCTGATGAACAAACATCGAGCACAAGAAGTATGTAACTACCAAGGTCACGGGCAGTTCGATCTAGGTATTCCTATCATAATATTCCTGTCTAGTACGTTTCAGCCGGGGTTGTAGCCTTTGCATCATGCCGACCACTACCGGCCACCGCTTCGCTGCCTGGCAAAAGCAACGGAATGATTCACCATAACACGAAATGAAGAGCTCGAATGATGAGCAGACAGAGCATAGTAGTGCAGGTGGGACCTCTGATTTATCACGAAAAAACAAAGGCACTAAGACTTATAGTAGAGCGAGTGTCCTGCTTCGACTGAAGTAGTCAATGCAGTTCAATCCAAGCAGCACAAGTCATTTTAATGTGATGTCTCTCCATCCGTAAGTCCACAAAGCCAAAAAGACTATCTGGGTGATATGCAGGAGCGTTTTGCATAGTGCACTCAAAGCCTGGGTGGCTTTCGGGATGCATTAGGTAGCCAACAGACTTCATCTCATGCAACATAGAGAAAGTGAGAAGCACAGCTAAGTCAGGAGGGCACTTGCGGTAGTACGTAGCACGGAGGTAGCAGCTCAGGACAACTGTAAAGGATGTGCCATAATCAGCATCAGGCAGGAGAGTATATGTCTACATGCAAGTTGCAAAAGTGAGTTCCACAGTCTAGGACCGGCATAGCAAAAGCTTCTGTTGCCAACAGTCTTCAAGCAGAGGAATAGAACAGCTAATTTATTGTCCGTAGAGGACTTGATTGCACGAGGAGGCTGAAACTTGCACAGCAGTTCAGTTAAGTATGAAGGAGCCATGCCGTGATGGGCCTTGTGGGTCAGCGGGAGAACTTTATTCGGTATCCGTTGATCAACCGGAAGCTATCGCAGCTCCTCCAGCAAAGGAGACACATGGTCAAACCTCTGGGATTTGTAAACTAGCCTTGCAGACATATTCATCACCTGCTGCATTGCCTAATTGATTTTTTTTAGTAACCCAGCCAAAATAGAATTGCAATAATCTAGCCGGGACATAACCTGGAGCTAGCTTAATTTTTTAAAGCCACCGTGAAAGACAGTTCCTAGTCTTAGAAAGGAATCTGACGTGATGGCTAGCTATGGAAGCAGTCGGGTTGGACCAGTGGTTAAGATGCTAACCCCGATCAAGGTCTGGCCGAGGTCGTAAGCTTGAGCCCCATGGCATACGTGAAGCGCCTGAACAGAGATTAAGTTCTCTTAGGGCGCCTGAACAGAGATTAAGTTCTCTTAGGGCGCTGTACAGTTGAATTATATTTTCTTAACGAAGCTCTAAATTTATTCAGCTGTCAAAGTCAACAACTTAATTCCGAGCAGACTGTGACCGTTGCACAAGAGTATCACCTATAGAAGGAGTAAAGTCTTCTGGTCCAACCACATGATTGGGATGTCCTATGGACATATGTCCCATTTGATCGTCGTTTAGCTTAAGAAAATTTGCCGACATCCAGGATTGAATGATTGCAAGGCGAGCATTCAGTTTATCAGTCGTTGCAGCAGATTCTGACGGTTTAAATGGCAAAGTCTGCTAAGTATCGTCAGCATAAAAGTGATAACAGATTCCATGAACCCGAATCACTTTTCCCATTGGTTCAGTATATTTAGAGAGCAGCAAAAGGACCGAGGATGGGTCCTTGTGCGACTCCACAGGTGACTGGACTGGTGGATGAGACCTAACCCCACACGATACAGATTAACACGACCGGCAAGTACGACTTAAACCATGCCAGTGTCTCGTCTGCCAGACCGATCGTTGTTCTCAATAGTGCAAGTAGGACATCGCGATCAATTGTATCGAAGCCAGCTGATAGAACTAGCAGGTTTAGGGCAGTGACATTCGCGTCATGGCTGCTGCATAGCATGTCATTGTTACACGAGAAGAGCGGTTTCAGTGGAGTGGTGTCGCTTGAATCCCCACTGAAAATGTTTTTAAAATTCATTCTTTTCAAATTTGTGTGCTACAAGCTATTTAGCAAAACAATTTCAGGAACCGACAAAAAGAGAAGAAGGGAACTGAACGATAGTTTGCCTCTGCATCTAGTCCAGGCTTTTTAAGTGGCAATCTAACGATGGATGATTTGAAGGACTTGGGTACAACTACATTTCCCAGAGAAGCATTATAAATCTCAGTAATGGCAGGGTTAGTCAGCCAGTGAAGACTACAGATGGGATGGCACAGGGTCTTCAGGAGACGAGCTCTTTTTACTAGACTTTATTATGGTAGCAATGTCGCAAGCAGAAACCTCGGAAAATCTCTAAAGGAAGGTCACAGGTTGCAACTCAACAACTATTTTAATCGGAGGGGCATTTAGGGAGGCAAAATGATCACAATTTTATCAATGAAAAAGATTGAAAACTTGATGGCCACGCTGTTAATATCGGAAGAGTGAGACCTCTCAGAATTGGCTAGCAAATTGCTTGGGTCTTATAACTCATCTATTTTTGGTATGACTGGCAGAACTTCAGTTTTCGAATAAAAAAGAGAAGCCCTAGCTTTTCTACGCTTGTCCCGACTTTTCTAATTTGTCCCTGGATTTTCCAATTGTGCAAAGCATTCCTGAAAGGGAGCCGAGATGGCACACTATGTAAGGAAGTTGCTTTCACGACCCCGGTCCCGAGGTCGTGGGTTCGATTCCTGCGGTGGGCGATTCTTTATCGCCACTGCAAGCGGTAGTGATAGCCGTAAAGGCTCTTCTGTCGCTATACAAAAAGAGGCTGTTTAATCAGCTAGGATTTTTTCTTTTTTTTCTTAAATGAAACAGCAAAAGTAAAAGTCGAGGATTAGAGTTAAAAATGGCAGTCAAGAGGATCGGAGTTACCGAATAGCATCAAATACCTTTGCTTGCAAGATAAGAAAAAATGCATGAACAATTTTACGGTTCTGCTCGTTCACCTTTCACAGCACTGACAAATGCAAATTCATCCACTGGCCACTCTACAAAGCCACAATGACTAAGCAGTGCTACGCAGCAGTGGCAGTGCTACGCTCTCTGTGGCAGTGCTAGGCTCTCCGTGGCAGTGCTATGCTCTCCGTGGCGCACCCGAAACCGGAGTAGCTCTTAGTGCAGCACACTGCAGACATTATATCATGCAACAAAGAGGAGAAAAAAGTGAGACAGAAACACTGTCAAAACAGCAGCCAGCATTGAAATAGTGCAGCAGGCCGAGGACTTGAGAGGAAGAGCACTGAGAGATGGCGGATATTTGTGCTGCCCAGCACTGGTTTGGTTCAGCAGATAAGGTGCTCAACCCAACCAAGGTCTGGCTGAGGTCGTGGGCTCGAGCCCCAAGGCACGTGCGAAGCGCCTGGATAGAGATTAAGTTCTCATGGTGCACTATACAAATGAATTATATTATTATTATTATTATTATTATCTACAGACGAGATATCCGACAATCTGGGGGACTGCAAATCAAAAGTTTCCATTACAAACACAGTTGCCTAACAGCGTTTAGATATAAGAAATCTTTCGCCCAGAGAAAACCGGCATCAGGCAACTGAAAATGTCAGACGAGTTCAGCTAGCTATGCAGAGGCTAGGCCACTGCAGGACTAGAGGGTCAAAAGAAGGATGGCGCCTTGTATACATGGATAAACCGGGAGCCACTGCAGCTCTTTTTGCAGAGGAGATAAACGATTGAGGCTCTTGGATTTAACGACTAGCCTAGCAATCGTATTGGTCGCAACTGTATGAACTTCATGGCCTTTTTCAAGTGTCTGAATGTCTGAATGCCTGAGTCTGAATGCCAAGTATTAAAGCCCAATGCCAGCAGATCATTAGCCACTTTTGCTCGTCAAAATTAACAGGCAGACATTTATCGTCTTTAGTGTCAGGGGTCGTAAGTTAATTTCTCATCGACGACGATGCAAGGCCATCTTGTGTTTTATAGTAATCTCATTGTTGTATGACGGCATCAAACACATCAGTATGAGGTTTCAGCAAATTTACAGTAGACTACTGCAAGTATTATTCTGGCGAAAGATACACTTGAAATCATCATATGGTCTTTGCAAACACATGCTGGTCAAGACCAATGAGAAAACGGCCAAGCAATATCATGCATGGACGTGGACACATGCAAGTGTATGGATGCATGCTAACTTGAGTGAAGTATGCACGCGTGCACGATCTCTCTCACTGCAAATGCATGCACACTTGCTGGTGCACACACACACACACACACACACACACACACACACACACCACACACACACACACACACACACACACACACCCACACACACACACACACACACACGTGCACACACGTGCACACACGTACACGGGAAATAACACAGATACGAACACAGACACGTGCACACACACACACAGACACGTGCACACACATACACGGAGACAAACACAGAGACGAACACACACACACACACACACACACCCAGACACACACACACACACACCCAGACACACACACACATGCCCACCAAGCACCACCGCATGCATGCATGCACGACTGCTAGCTGTACGCATTTGTCGTGCGGCAGAGGCACTCACTTGAAAGAAGCCACGAGACGACCGCATCTGAAGTACTGGTTGTAATCACGGTGCAGCGAGTGCCTGCACTCGGGCAGTATGCGCGAGCCCACGGGCTGAGCTTGCAGGCGTAGCTCCAGGTACTTGGCAAACGACATGCTCCACGTTGAGTAAGACATCGACACCACGGCCGTGGCCTAAACGAACAGGGGGGGGGGCCCAAGCACTTCGAGGCATGCCACTGGTACCAGCCAGCAAGGCACGGGGCCGTTCTAAGGTGGCAACAAGTAGCAGCCTGACGTACTGCCTGACACGTCAGCAACGAGCCAAGAAGCAAACATGCACGTGTACTAACGGGTGCACGTGACACACACACACACCCATACACACGCGCACGCGCACACACACACACACACACACACACACACACACACACACACACACACACACACACACACACACACACACACACACACACACACACACACACACACACACACATGCTCACACACACGAGACACCTTCTCTAAGCCCTCTCGGCGGCGGCGGCAGCAGCAGCAGCAGATGCAGCAGATGCAACGGCCGCAGAAGGAGAGGCAGCAAGAGGCTTCACCTTTCTGCACTTGCGGCAGTAGCTCCACATGAGTATTGTGTGCGAGGAGTCGACGAGGGGCAGCTCCATGTCGAGCTGCTTCATGACCAGGTGCAGGCAGCCGGTATCGTGCACGAATCGCCGCACATGCTTCACCATGGGCGTCTCGCAGGTCACGCTCGGGCAGTAGTACGAATCCCTGTGGCGGCAGCGGCAGCAAGGCTGCCCGGTGTCAGGGGAGGCGGACCAACGACTACTGGGGTAACCAGCACCCGATGCTGCCGCGAGGCAAAATGCAGGCCTGTGGCAACGGCGCTAACGGCAAACGTGGACGCGGCCTGCCTGTCTGCGCACCTGAAGCAATAGCGTTCGAGAAAGGTGCCCAGTGGCATGTCGTTTCTTCCGAAGAAATGCATGTTCGCCACCCTTGAGGAAATCAAGAGCGGCCGTCTAATACAGCACTTGCATGACCTGCTGGCTGCGGTAGAAGCAAGTGACGGAGACGAGCAAGAGACGGCAATAACACAAAGCTAAGGTGCGCGAACGATCTGTCGACCGAGGCGTCGGTGGGAGGCATGGGCATCGGCAGTCGGACTAGGTCACCTTACCAGGGATTGACGCACAGTTCAGGAGCATTGGCAGACTCGGTTGCAAAGCTGCTGAAGAGCACGGAGATTCGCTGGTGGTGCCTGATGTCGAGGCAGTCGATCTGAAAGCAAATGAGGGAAGACACTGGGGCACGATGAATCAGACCGAGGCTCGGTCGTGCCTCCCCTTGCACGAACTGCCACGTGCCGATTGCTCACCTGCCATTGAGCCGGCAGAAGGTGCAGCAGCACACGGCAGTGCTGGACTGCCGACACGACACACGTCGAGCGGAGCACGGCTGATTGTGCATCAGAGCATCGAGCTGCACAAGCCCTTTAACCCGGCTTATTATATGCTTGAATAGGCAGGAGCCTGCGAGGGTGGGGGTATGGAGGAGGAAGAGGAGATGGGTTTAGGGGGGGGGGGGTCGGTGGAGGCCAGTTCGGCCTGCACAGTCATTACGAAGTGTCGTAAAAAATTGAGCTTAGCTGATTATGCAGCCTCATTTGCATAGCGGCAGAAGAGCCTTATCGGCTAAGCGGCTACCACCACTGCTTACAGTTAGCAACACGGGATAGCTCAACTGCAGGACTCGAACCCACGACGTCGGCCGTAAAGAACGAGCACCTTACAGTGCTAATCGATCAAAGAGCGGTAACATAAGACAACAGAGGATTACAAGAATAGCATACATAGGTGTGCTCACACGGAAAACTATGCTAGGCAACGCTAGGACAGTAAAAATGGGCCTACAGAGGGAAAAGAAATGGGAACTCTGACACGTAATGCTGAAAGCTGGTCACTTAACTCGATGTAGCTCATGCCAGAACTAAGCAGTCAGACATACGTGCACCCAAGTTCACTACGATTGGAATCAGCTGACTTCTTAATCCAAACGCTTGATGAATCTATGCCACGTTAAGAATAGCCCTTGATGACTTGCACCGTTAGCAATTGGATTTGTCATTGCCATCCACAAAATTACTAACACGAAATAAATGTATGCTCACTGCACTTGCAGGATTCTGCAACCAGTTGAATGGCATGCACTAGGAGAATGCTGAACACGGTCACCCTGTCAACGGTAATCACAGCTGTATGAGGTTCTACTCCCCCCCACAGACTCCACCGGCACCTGACTTTAATGGCAATGAGACCAGCAGTTACCAGATGTCAGCAGCAACGGTAATTAGATTGTACTTGATCTATCTTTCCATTATTCCATACTACTTGCTTGCTCAGTTTGCAAAGGGACTGTTTTAATAATAATAATAATAATAATAATAATACATTTGATATTGCACTCTCAGATAACTCTTCATCTAGTCTCTTTCTAGGCACTTCGCATTTTCTGCAAAGGAAGCACGATTGAAAGACCGGTACAGTCAGCCCCCTCGATCTACAATGGTTCAACTTCGGAAAATTTGTAACTCGGCCACGGCCATGCAAAAAATCTAAAGTAAAAATGCAGCCAAGAACAGAATTTCAAAATAAGCAGGGTCAGCAGATTTGACAACGTTGATGGTCCTCCGGAAAAATCGATTCATTCCTTGCCATCCTCCAAATAAATACTATTCAATGTAGAGTACTACAATTGCCAGCTTCTGTATGCTCAAATATACTCCACATTATGGTGTGTAAATATAGCCCTACTCATTTGTTTTTATTTATTTCTTATTTGTTATGTATTTGTATAAAAACTCAATTTGTTTACCTCTCTATGTCTTTATCAGAACGTATCGTAATAGAGCGTACCATATACCATTTTGGACTTGGGAAAATTCTACTTACGACAGGTTTTTCGGTCCCTATCCATTTCATAAGTCGGTGGGTTGGCTGTTTAAACATTAGGAACCAACTTTCGGAAGACATTCTTTACGGGTAAGCAAGCAGCAATTTGCATAGACAAAACTGCAATGCTATGCTACATTTGCTCAAACAAGCTTTGGCCGACTGAGCTTGTAGAATGCACTCAGTTCGATGTTGTCATCGAACCCACAGCACTTTCACCAATGATTGCATTATCACAAACTATTTTGCTACACCCACAAGGCTAATCCTGCTCTCATGCCTCCGCCTAGGTCCTTTTAACTCGATCTCGAAATCAGTGTTTAGTTAAGATAATCTATTTTGGCAATGCAGCCTTCAAAGCAATACAAACTGGGCTTAGCACTACTTTGCGCATCTTTCAATCTGAAAAAATTACAAGCACCGTTTGCCGGCTAGTCAGTAAAGCGTATCCTTTTAAATAATTGAGTGATTACAGTGCCCACTCTCATGCCAAGGGGAGATCTAAAATTCAACTCCACAAGCCAGAACACTATCTTTCCCTCCTTCGTGGCCATGGCTACCTATGTGCACACTGGAACATGTCTGGGGGGCAGCCAGACACATTAGGAGAGATCAAGGAAATAATATAATTAATTATATTAAGGAAATGGCAACAGGGAGGGGCTACTAATGGCTGCCCTACCCCCCCCCCCCACCAACCCGAAGAGGTGTGCCGGGTAGGCCCAGCTCGAACTGCTCGACACGGCTCAGCTTTCTTACGACTGGCTGGTTTTGGCAGGTCATTGTGGTCATCTCATTTGCCTAATCCTGGCCAAACACATGCTTACTCGAGGTTCTGGTTCGTTTCAAGTGAGCCGATGCACCCGTGCCGTGAGTGGACTATAAGTGCAGCAGGGCATCTTAGCAAACCGTGCGAGTCATGCCTTTAAGGCCACTTTCATTGTCGGTGTCCATTGTCACAGTATATTGCCAAAATGGGAAATTCTTATTAACACAGCGTTCTATTCGTATAGGAGAAAAAAAGAGCAATGTGACACAGGTAGGCTAATGCTAAACTCATCCGAAGAAATGCAGCCGATGGTTACCACAATGTCTTCACACTCGACCTCCCACAAAAAAAAATATGGGTCACCCAAAGCGTTTGTCAAACCGGTCTCTTAGAAACAGGCAGCCAGCTGTCTTGACTTCTCGATTCCATAGTAAAAATGAAACCAACAATGCTAAGCATGATCAGCAAATCTGGAAAACATATTTAGAGAGCAACTATTACATGAAATAGCCAATCACCATCTGCTTTACAAGATACTGTACTAGTCCTTAAAGCCAAATAGAGCAACGTTTTACTAATTAGCATCTCACTTCTTTCTTCAAGATCCTGACGGCTCATGCACAAAGATACCCACCTAGCAGACATCAGCCTCGGCAGTAATTTGCTTTGACCTTCTGCTCATGCCACTGAATCCTGGCTATCCACGAGAAGTACAAATCACACAAAAAAGGAAAGCAGCTTCAGTTCAAGCAGTGTAATGCTACTGCAACTGCTCAATTTGAAGCAATCAGTACCCTTGGTGCCATTTCGTGTTCACCGTCGTTAGCTACGTCGATGGCAATAGAGATGTTTGTCTCGAGGCGGGGAAGGCTGCTGCTGTCGTTGCATTTGTCACCACTTCTGGCTCTCAGCCGAGACCCAGCTGCACGGTAGCTAGCCAGCAGAGCCTGTGCATACAGAAGACAGCTCGGCATCCTCATTACACCGACACGGTCATGCACTCTCCATAGTTATGCAGATACAAAAATATTAGCTGATTCAACAGCCTCTTTTGCATAGCAACAGAAGAGCCCGTACGGCTATCACCACAGCTTGCACTGGCAATAAAGGATCGCCCGCTGGAGGATTCGAACCCACGACCTCGGGACAGAGGTCATGAATGACAACCACCTTACCTAGTGTGCCATCACCGCTCACCAACAGATAGATGACATCCCCAGGGAGCAACTGAGAATGTAGTGGGGTGATTGCAAATACCAGGTGGCGACACACACACCCACCCACCCACACATACCTACACACATGCGCGCACGCATGCATGCTAACGTGCGCGTACACACACACACACAATCCACGAACAGTCGAGACAATTGGCGGAGCCTGCTGCGCGACAACAGAACTCCCTCCCAGAAACCCACCTGTAAAGCCATCCTGGCTGGCGAATGCAGTAGCAATCATTTGTAAGAAATCCAGCCGAGCAAACAGAAGCAACCAGTTACAATAGGGCTTCGACTACTCCACAGCTCTAGACCTAAGCTATACTCAAGCTGGGCTTCAGTATCAGTCCGTGCACAAGTAAAAGACCTGCAATCATTGACGACCTGGTGGACACTACAAGTGAGATGGACCGCTCTCCTTCAGCTTTGCGAGCGATGGCTGGAACTATTTTCCCCACCAGTGGGCGTCGACCCAGCCGACTCCGGAACACTCCAGCCATAGATCGAGCTTCATGTGACAAACAGATTGGTAGAGCAAGCGCATCTGTCTCGACGGCTGTCAGTTCCACTGGGCATACCGTGGCTAGCAAAGAGAGCAGAGCAAGCCGGCCACTGCTCTCACAAGCTAGGTTGCTCAAAAGTAAATAATGCACCAATGTGGCCAGTCACCACTCTGCAGCTTAGCTTAGCTCGGTAGGTTTTGGCTTCTCTTGTGGACAGCCACACACTTACTTCACTAACAGGGGATCTTGAGTTATTTTTTGTCATGTTACGATTTATTTCCTAATAAATATACGATGAGTTTAGCTGATTCAACAGCATTTTTATAGCATGCAGAAGAACCATAACAGCTACCCCTAATACCTACATCAGACCGTAAAGTATTGCCCATTCCACGACTCGATCTCAAAACCTGGGTGGCGGAATGCAAGCACCTTACCCCCATGCTAAGACCCTCGGGCAAATGGCAGGGAGGCTGACAATGCACTAGTTTTATGGCATACAGTCGCATGCGTAACGGAACATCAAGCACAGACATGCTCAACCATGCATGCCATCATATATACCTGTAGTTGAAATCACGAGACACCCAACGACTGCTACATCCAGGTGTTTGCATATTCTTTGGATGGGTGGCCGATCCTACACTTACAAGTGTACCTGTTGCATCTTCTACTAGCAAATGATACCGCAAGAATGAAGACAGTAAATTTCACGCTGACAATAAACATGTGCTTGATTAAATTTATGATATGGCAATTTTTTCCGGTCACTATTCTCGAGGAATAACGACATTGCACCGGGCCAATGAGTTTTTTCCAGAGGATTTTAAAGAGGCTGCTCGGCCAAGTGCAATGAACCTCGACTAGGTCAAGGTTTTGCCCTCATGCCGAAATCCGGGCTGCTAACCAAGTGCCAACGACCCTTTGGACACACGAGTGGTGCTCAGCTCTCAAAACGAGCTACCTCGTCAGCGGAAGCTAAT
The DNA here is from genome assembly GCA_009760855.2 of Cristatella mucedo. Classification (NCBI taxonomy): domain Eukaryota; kingdom Metazoa; phylum Bryozoa; class Phylactolaemata; family Cristatellidae; genus Cristatella; species Cristatella mucedo. The sequence goes on from WPIO01000007.1 coordinate 6,912,041, forward strand.
TCAGCATGTCAGAATATCTGTTTCTCAGTGCATCTCGGCCATCAAATCATCTCACCTCGCCGGCTCCCTCCCCACCCCACCTAGGACCATTACAAGCAGATAAACACTAGCTGATTCAACAGCCTCTTTTGCATAGCGACAGAAGAGCCTTTACGGCTATCACCACCGGTTGCAGCGGCCATAAGGAATCGCCCACCGAAGGATTCGAACCCACGACCTCACGACCGAAGTCGCAAAAAGCAACCGCCTTACCTAGTGCGTGCCGCCGAGGCTCAACAGACCCACCCAAGCAAATAGAGGCGCTAACCTGAACGCTACGGTCATCGTCCGGCTTCTGCATCACGACGCTGATCAGCGGGTGCGGGGCAGCCACTTCCACTGCCGCCATCTCGAGCTGCTGCGCTTCGAGCCGATAGTCGAAGGTCTCGCTCTTCGGTGCGAAGGCCAGCTCTCCTCTGCCGTCGATGGAATTGGAAAACGACAGTCCGTCGGTCGCCTCCAGAGCGGGCGACCAGTAGAGGATCGCAGGGAAGAAGCCTCGCAGTGGACTGCACCGGCCTGCCGAAGTCTCGAAAAACGGCAGCTCCGCCTTGACCGCCGGCGACACGCTCAGGATGGTGTCGGCGAGGACGGCCTGCAGACGTCGCACCGGCTGCGGCCGAAGCTCGTCCCTTAGCTCCACCACGACGGACGTTGCCGCCGCTGTCGCCGAAGCCGGACCCCGGAGCGGAGCTCGTGCCGAGGAGGCGCCGAGCTCGTTATCGGCCGAGTCCGTGGACTCTGCCAGCGACAGGGGATCGACGACGACGTCCGGCCAGGGCTGCACTTCCGCTCGTGCAGCCGCAGCGCACGGCTCGGGCAGCGGTACAGCGGCGGCGGCAGCTGGCGCCGAGGCCGCCGCCGGTCGAGGCTCCTCCGAAGGCAGATGGACGCCGACGGACGCGACCGAGGAGCAGACGCCTGGGGCGACTGCTGCGGCAGGCGTCCGGCCGGTGCGCGCAGAGGTGGCAGCCACGTCACACGTGTCGCCATCCGCACAGCCGTTTGTCTGTGCGAGACTGGCCTTGGCTTTCAGCTGCGACAGATCTTCTGTCTTGATTTGACCGCTGGGCGTGCGCGAATGAGACTGCTGGCCTGGCACGGGTGGCCTGAGGATGGACTGCACGAAGCTGTCGTCTTTCTCCAGAGCGGCCACGGCGGTGTACTGGTCCATCAAGAAGGATATCTCCAGCGCAGACCCGTGGTAGGCGTACAGCAGGAAGCTCAGCACCGGCTTGACCTGCATAAGCACAAAGTTGCATAAGCGCACAGCGCCGACGGACGCGGCAGGGCTACAGCTGCCACTGGGCATGCGCGCGGCATGCCCGCGCACCTTGCACAGCTCGCTGTAGGACGAGCTGCGAACGAGGATGGTGCAGCCCAGGTTAGCCGGGCATCCGTCGAAGTACATGAGGGTCTTGAAGTAGCCTACAGACAGACACGTGAGAACGGTCGGAGGACGAACCGCTGTAGTCTGACACGTGAGGCCAGCGTCTGGCGGCAATGACAAGCTGCCGTAAGTTGCAAGCTGCTGCCGCCGCCGTTGCTGCTACTGCTGCTGCTGAGGGAATAGAAAGGCGATGCTGCTCAAGCAGACTCACCGTCGTCAAACTTAAACGTTCGTAGCTCAAAAAGGTGGCACTTGCCGAGCGTTGGGGCGTTGACAAGACTGTCGATGGATGCCACCAAATCTGCCATAGTGCAGCGTGCCACACGCTGCATGACCGACTATACATACAACGCAAAGGTCACTATGAAGCCCGACAACTGAAATTTTGGGATTCTCGGCAAGTGCCGAGATAGTCAGACCCTTAACATCAATCGGAAGTCTGTGAGATATCAATACAGCGAGTTGAATATTAACATATTGGAATATGGGAGCTCGAATCGCAAAAAACTTGGCTAGTCAAAGAGCGACTATCGGATGGAAAATTTTAATCAAGAGTAATGGATCCATGGCTCCTCCCCAACGGTTGAGAAATGGCAATAGAAATAAACTTTAGAACACGGTACCCCTTGGTTTAGCTCAGACCAAGGTATCATTAAAGTTAATAGAACAATAGCAAGCAAGTTTTCTCCTACACAATCTCCAGGGGCGACCACTACACCTGAAGCTTTCAAAAGATGATTCTAAATATTGCTACTACAAAATGTAAATTCTCTCCTTTGGTGAATCCACAAAACCACAAGAACTAAGTGGATGTTATGCAGGAGAGTTTTCTAGAGCCTATTAGAGCCTACTCAGAGCCTAAAGGTACCACCAAAAGTAAAGGAAATACACGACATTCTACCACAATGAACTCTAATTAACAAAAATCAATCATAGAATTGGGCTATGCAAAGATGGATTATACATTGTAATACACTGCTGTTATAATTTACCCAGCAAATTTCATATGGTTGCGTTTGAGTGGTCTCGTGCAAATGAGCTGCAACGATGCTGGTCACTACTACAAGCCACTTTAATCCACTGCAAATCTCCAAGAAATCGGCTGCTCGAATCTCCAACTTGGATTGCATATTATACTAGGCTTTCTATCAGATGCATACAATTTCCTGCCATTCCATTTCATTTCATTTTCATTCCGTTTCCATACAATTTCCTGCCATTGTGTGCCAATTCGCATGCCCTGCACCGTACGTATGGCATACAGATTTGGTGCATGGACTTGAACGAAAGTAATAGAAACCCAAGTTGAAGCTACGCACAGCCGATTTCTGGCCTGCACTTCGCTGAAGCCCATTTTCATGGGAACACAATGATATATATATATATATATATATATGTGTGTGTGTGTGTGTGTGTGTGTGTGTGTGTGTGTGTGTGTGTGTGTGTGTGTGTGTGTGTGTGTGTGTGTGTGTGTGTGTGTGTGTGTGTGTGTGTGTGTGTGTGTGTGTGTGTGTGTGTGTGTGTGTGTGTGTGTGAGTGTGTGTGAGTGTGTGTGAGTGTGTGCATACTATTTATATAATTGATTTGTATAGTGCCTTAAAAGAACCTAATCTCTATTCAAGCGCTTCATATATGCCATAGCTCGAGCCCATGACCAGTCATCAAATGCATTAACCCTGACCTTGACCATCTAAGGCAAGCACTTTCATCCTTGCGCCAAACCACTTGAGCAACACGAGAGCCATCGCTGCTCCTTCCGCAAAGGAGACACATGCTGAACCACCTGAATTTGTTGACCAACCATGTAGTCATATTCATCACCAGCTGAAGAGGCTTAATGGCCTTTTCGGTAGCCCAGCCACAATCAAATTAAAGCAGTCTAGCATAGAGGAGAACCAGGGGGAGCTGGTAAGATAATTAGTCACTGGCAGACAGTTCTTGATCTTAGACTAGGATCAAACTCGATGGCTAGCCTTAGAAGTAGTCTTCTTAATGAAGCTTTCAAACGTTAAGCAGCTATCCAAGTAGACCCCACAATTCGAAGCACACGAATACGGTCGACCACATAACCTCTGATAAGAAGAGCAAAGTCTAGTCCAGATGTATGCTTTAGAGTGTACTATAAATAGCAGTTTTTTAAATAATCTTTTAGTTTAGGAATATTGGCAACATCCACAATCGAATGTCAGCAAGGCAAGCATTCAGCTTCTTAGTGGCTGGTACTGACTCTGATGATTAAAATGCTAAGTACAGTTCAGTATCGTCAGCTTAGAACTTAAGGCTGATCATAATAAGCTTTCTCATAGGCTCTGTGTAAATGTAGAGGACTAAAAACGATCAGAAAAACAAAATTCGAGCTATGCCACAGCCTCATCAATCACATCAGTTGCTGTTCTCAAATGCTCCAGTAGGATTTTGTGATCAATAGTGTCAAACACAGCTGACAGATCGAGCAGAGCCAGGGCAGTGACTTTCCCATCATCTTTGTTGCTCAGAATCACTACAGGCAGTCGCGAAAACCTGGCATAGCACTAGGCATAACAGCATAGCTATTGCTCAGTCAAATCATTGCCTTTATAAGAGCTAGACATCCCAACTGGAAAAATTAACATTTGTTGATCAAGACATGCGCCTAAGTTTTTCACACCCAAATTTTAAGTCACAACAAGCATTTCGAAAACAGCCATCTGCTGTTGAGTGCAAGTGACAACATCAGGTAGTCACTTGAGGAATGTACACTGCATGGTGCATCAACACCAGGCTTCATATTCCCAGACATTTAGTGGCTGAGGGGGAGCCAAGGGGCCAAGGTAGGAGAGGGCACCACTGTTTGCTTTCTAGTATCACTCCCTCTAAGCTGTCACCTTAAGGTGGCTGATTCGCAGCCACTTTAACACAGCCAGGCAGCCACGCGGCCAGTGGTGACATTCTTGGTAACTGGCTTAGGCACACAAAAGCAGCGTTCTGAACAGCTGATTCACGCTACTAAGAGTCCATACATACTGCTCCCAAGTCGTTAAGCTGCCAAAGCAGCCATCTGACCCCACCCACCCCTGCCGTGTGCCTGCCCACCACGTCGTCCTCAGCTAACGAGCAGATTCTGCCCATTCTCGCCAGAGGCCGTTTAGCTTTAAGCCGTTTAGCATTTCCAGGGGTCGGAGAGATTTCTCCATGCCGTAGATCAAGATTCTCAATGCATAGGAATGAGCTCGCATTTGCGCGCGCGCACACACACACACACACACACACACACACACACACACACATACGTTCGCACACACACACACACACACACACACTTTACGACGAGTGTATCTAGCCCAAATATTGCTGCCTAGTTTACTTTAAACTTCCACCAGCATGCTACGACTGCTACGTTTGCACCTAAATGCTCTAAGATACCATTTTATACTATTACAAAGATATTTTCTTTGCAACCAACCTCTCCTAAGTTTACGGCTCTTGCATTGGGTATATCTCAAAGCCCCAAGGATTATGCGAGTGTTACACACGAGTTTTCTCGACTGCATTGAAAGCCTACTTCATCTCCCATAACAAAGAGAAAGTGAGAAGCATAGCTGAGTCGGGAGAGCAGTTGAGATAGTAAGTGGCATGGAAGTAGCAGCTCAGGACGACTGAAAAGGATGAGCCATATTCGGCAGATGAAGAGAAGGTTGCAAAAATTTAGGAAGTGAGGTCCATAGCCTAGGACGAGCAGAGCCAAAGCTCCTGTACTTTCAATGCCTTCGTTGATCCATTGCCTCCAACGTGTCGAGTCTTCATCGGCATTCTTATTGGCATTCTTACAGAATAGGTAATCGGCACACTAGTTCGGATCACATTGGTGGATTTTATTCTAACTCACCGCATTTTAACTGGCCTGCCAATTTGGTCTGGGCACACCGACTTCACGTCCGATTTCTGCCTAAGAGTAGGGTCCATACTCCATAGTGGCTTGCTGAAAATTGAATTAGCTTCCTGGCTATATCTAGGCTAAACTACTGCGATTCTGCTTTGGCTGGACTACCAAATAAAACTGTTTAGCCTCTGCAGCTAGGGATGAACAGGGTTGCAAGATTAGTCAACAAATCGCAGAGGTTCTGCCATGTGTCTCCTTTGCTGAAAGAGCAGCAAAGGCTTCCAATTGATCAACGAATAGTGGAAGTCTTACTCAGACCCATTGAAAATAATGGAATGTCAGAAACGTTTCAATCAGGGTTCATGAGGCAGCACTCTACTGAAACTGCTCTCCTCCGTGTTAACAATGACATTCTACGTGGCAACGACGACGGGAATGTCACTGCTCTAGCTCTGCTAGATCTGTCTGCTGCCTTCGACACCATTGATCACGAAGTTCTGCTTGAACGATTGAGAACAACGATCGGTCTGGCAGACGAAGCACTGGCGTGGTTTTAAATCATACTTGTCTGATCGTGTTCAATCCGTGTCGTGTGGGGGTCAGGTCTCAGACATGAAAAGGGTCACCTGTGGAGTCCCTCGAGGGTCTGTACTCGGTTCCTTGGTGTTCTCCATTTATACACAACCTCTGGGAAAAGTGATTAAGGCCCATGGAATATGATATCACTTCTATGCTGACGATACTCAGCTGTATTTGTCATTTAAACCGTCGGAATCTGCTGCAGCAACTGAGAAACTGAATGCTTGCCTTGCCGATATTCGATCCTGGATGTCGGAAAACTTCCTGAAATTAAATGACGATAAAACCGAACTGCTGCTCATAGGACACCCTAAGCGTGTGGCTGGATTAAAAGGCGTTGCAGTTCTAATAGGTGATGCTATTGTGCGACCTTCACCACGTGCTCGTAATCTAGGTGTCGTGTTCGACAGCTGCCTCAATTTCAAAAGCTTCATTCAGAAGACTGCCTCTACAGCTAGCCATCACATCCGATCCCTATCCAAGATTAGAAGCTGTCTCCCACAGTGGCTTGTAAACAATTTAACTAGCTCTTTAGTTCTGTCTCGGCTTGATTATTGTAATTCCCTTTTGGCTGGGCTGCCAAAGAAAGCTATTATGCCACTACAGCGGACTATGAATATGGCTGCAAGGCTGGACTTCAAGTCCCAGCGGTTTGAGCATGTGTCACCTCTGCTGAAAGAGCTAGGATGATTGCCGGTTGAGCAAAGGATACAGAGCAAAGTTCTTACGCTGACCCACAAGGCCCGCCATGGCTTGGCTCCTTCATACCTAGCTGAACTGCTGCATCAGTTTCAGCCTGTTCGTGCCCTCAGGTCCTGTGTGGACAATAAATTAGCTGTCCCATTCCTTCGCTTAAAGACAGTTGGCGACAGAAGGTTTCGCTCTGCAGGTCCTAGACTGTGGAACTCGCTTCCACAATTCTTATGCAACGACAACTACTCTCCAACTGCCGACTAGGGCACATCTTTTTCAGCGGTCCCGAACTGCTACTTCTATGCTACTCACTACCTCAACTGCTCTCCTGACTCTGCTATGCTTCCCACTTTCTCTTTGTTGTGTGAGACGAAGTCTGTTGGCTACCGAATGCGTCCCGAAAGCCGCTTAGGCTGTGAGTGGGCTATACAAAACTCTCCTGCGTAACACCCACATGGTCTTTATGACTTTGTGGAGTTACTGACGGAGATAAATTACAATACATTACAAGCCCCTGCATACCTACCTGAGCCGAAGCACCAGTTTGGCTAATGGCATACAGTACAAAAAGTTTTGCTCTTCAGGTCCTAGACTGGTGTGAGATTCACTCCCACAATTCTTAGGCAACGACATCTGTTCTCCACCTGCCGACCGTGGCACCTACTTTATAGCCGCCCTGAGCTTCTACCTCATCGTTACTCATGTCCTCAACTGCACTGCTGACTCAGCTATACTTCTCATGCTCTCTTTGTTGCATGAGATGAAGTCTGCTGGCTACCATATTCGCACCGAAAGCTGCGTAGGCTCTGAGCATGCTACCAACGATCATGTTAAACGATCTATAACACCCACATAATCCTTGTGGCTTTGTGGAGGTACAGACGGATATACATTAAATTACATGCGAGCCGAACGGTGCAACTTCCCAGCAACTGCACTGAAAGCGCGGGCTTCCCACGCTGCAGCCACTAAGATGAGAACATGCATGCAAGTATAGAACGGCCCCTCACTTTTAGATCAACGCCAAGGCCCAGGCTGAACTGCAGCGTTTCTTAACAGTATCGCTAGCACCTACACCTGTGCGCTTCTGTGTGTTCAAACCAACAGGCCACGCAAGACGGTCAAATGCAAACGAACGACCTTGCCCGAGCAGCAGTGACCAATAGAAGCAGAAGCATCTCACAGCAGCAGACCACCGACCGGTTGGCACGGTGCATGGTGGCCGCCTCGCCAGAACGCTGCGGCTGGCCGCTGCAGCGTAGCTATGCTACCTCCTTGACGTTGATCACGAGAGTGATGCCTGCCTCGAGCAGGAGCTCCTGCGCAACCCTCGACACTGTCTTCTCCACGAGCAGCACGTCCGGCTTGTACTTGCAGATCTTGGCCACACAGTTGCGAAGGTATTCTTGCTCCTATGCTCATGAACGGGCATGTGCACGAGTGCACGAATGCAAGAATGCGAGCACTCACACTCGAGCAGTGGGTGCAACGAATTACTGCAATTCACAATAATTAAGCCAAAATCGACCGAAACCGGTGGCATGATGGCCAAATATCCAGTAGCTGCAGGAATACTCAGTCGTTAACATTGAAACCATTAAATTTCATGCCATTACACTTGCACGTTATCATGAAAATGGCCCACAAAGACGCTGACTAGTACTGCAATCCACTTGAATCCACCAGACACTGACTGCACAAAGCTGCAACTTAAATGGCATATTACAATGCACTATCTTTCAAGTGAACCCCCAAAATTTCGAATTGCTTTCACACTTTCTCATGCAATCCACAGCAATCGGCGGCAAAGGCCCAGGCAAATACCGCAGCTCACCCACATTTGCAGCGGATTGCATGAGAACGTGCTCGTAATGGTTCAAAATTGTATGAGTATACTTGAAAGACTTCAACAAGTACTATGCAATCAAAATCGGAGCTTCAGCGGCCGATTTGCGGCAGATTCAAGTGGATTACGGTAGTGGCTAGCATCTGGGCAGCCTACTTGCATGAGAACGAGAAAGTACAATGGTGTGAATAACGACTGAGCACTACAATAAACGATTGAGCTTTGAGCTAGCGACTTCAGGTGGATCTGTGCTTAATCAGAGTGGACAAAGGTAATTCGTTGCACCCAGAGCAGGCAGCCAGAGCAGGCAGAGGCAGTGCAGGCAGAAGCTAGGTGTGCCTGCCTCAATCGTCAAACCAGGCTAGGCCGGGCCGGGGACAGGCCTGGACCGCTTGGAGTGCCACGCCCCCACCCTAATCGGCAGAGCCCTGCCTCTGCTCAGGTCTCCTCTGGTCAGGTCTCCCTCCTCTGCTCAGGTCTGCTCGCTCCTCCGTGTGGGTTAAGGGCTCCTCCAAGCTGCACCCGACACATACTTGTAGTATTTGTGGGTCTAACGACGAGAACTTGTTTGCCACCCTCTGATATTCGATCGACGACTGCAGCAGCATGATGGTTGCATTCGTTATGCTGGTGCGCATTCGCTTGTGCACGACCTGCTTGGTAAAGATCGTCCCGTACACGACGTCGATATCCAAGCGCTGACCACTGCGGAGCTGCAAGAGAAATGCAAGAGGAGGACGTTAGAGAAAAGCAGCAGCCCGTCTTCAGAGACAGCCAACTCTTGATCTAAAATACACATAAACTAACTTGATTGCACAGCTACTGCCTCCAAAAAACCGGCATACCGCGTGCCCACGCCTCGGACGGACAAGCAGGAATCATGCCACCGCCGCTAGCAGCGGGAGATGCATGCCACGGCCTCGAGATGCGCCGCCACTGCATCGAAGCAGCGTGAGGAGCCAACGAAAAATCGCCGTCCGCCTTCGATTAGCGCGAGACACGCGGACTGGGTGACATTATGGGGCCAAAGAATGGCTCCATTTAACGGACGCTCATATGATACGAAAGATCGTAGATCGAAAGATCGCAGCACGCGGCTTTCGGCAGCACTAGGAAGTGGCCGATTGTGACGACAAACGGCAAGCTTGCGACCGACCAGGTACCACACGATCGCGGTGCATCACAAAGAGCAGGGAGCTCGCGCCTGCGGGTACACATCGACAACCGCTGCAACACCGGCACGGAGCGCCGCCGCCACAGTCTACCTTCTTGATGTGAACGTAGCTGCGCAAGTCCATCCTGTCGCCGCTGTACCTGACGTCGGTCTTGACAAAGTGCGTGACCGACTTGGCCAGCTCGATGAGTGGCTCGGTCCAGCTCAGCGACAGCCCGGCGCGGCTAAGCAGCTGCCTGGCGAGTGCCATCAAGTGGGCGTCGTGCATGTCCCTGCGGCAGCCGACCGGAGGTGGCAGGCAGAGGCGGGCGACTGTTAGTACCACGCTGACTGACTGCTCCGAGCAGAGAGAGGGGGCAGCAGGGCGGCCATCGACAGCTCGTCGTTGCCACTGCCCAAAACCGAGCGACAATGTGCCGGGGCGGTGGAAGGAAAATAGCCGGCCGCAGCAGCAGATGAAGTTCACGTGCCCAGCAGCGAAGGACGCGCAAAGCACCACAAAACCCTTGCTTAATTAGAGAAGCCACAGATCACCACCGCCAATACTGGCGGCTCTGCCCTGCCATGCCACGATGCGAGAACAAAGGTTTCGGTGCATCCGTCGCCATGCTTGCCTCCTCTTAGAAATTACCTGAGCCTGTCTCTCATCAGGATTTCGGAGTTGGCTGCGCTGTCTGGATCGAACGTCGGCAGACACACGTCTCCGAGCTCACACAGCTGCTCAGCAGCTCCGGCCACGAGGCCGCTGCTGTCGGCAGTCCAGGCTGCAGCGGCAACATCGGCAAGGACGATCGGCAAGGACGATCGGCAAGGACGGCAAGGACGACAGACGAGGGATCGAAGAGAAAAATCTTTGGGTCAAGGCTGTGATCACCTTAGCGCTCTCCTGCCTAATAGTCAAGATGGCTGCACAGGGGTGTGGCGCTAGGGGGCAAGGGAGCGCAGCCCACGTGCTTGCTTGCCGACCGACACTCTTGCTTAGCGAGCAGCAGCTGCTGCGGCTTCCAAGTGTGAGCACGTACTTTCGGTGTGCGCCGCCGCGGCAGTGGTGGCGCCCGAGTGGCTGGCTGAGCTCTCTGGCCAGCTCTGACCGGACAAAGACTCCTTCGACGTCATGTCATCCGTGCCGACCGAGCTGGTGGTATTGCCGAACTTATCAAGCGACCCTGCAGCTGACCATGCACAACAGGAGTCAATGGCGAGCACTGCACAAGAATGCCACGCTCAGCAGCAACTTCGGGATCGCACCCATCCGAGAGACGTCGTTGCGGCACGGACAAGAGATAGATGCGGCACGGAGAAGAGACCGTCGATCCGACGCAGGCGGCGGTTTAAGCGCCGTCTGCTATTGCAGCCGTGGGCGCCCGTGAACGCCCACTGCTGCTGCTGCGCGCTAAAGCAAGGCGAGCAGCAAACCGAGCGACGGCACGAGCATAGCGAAAGCGGCACACCAAGAAAGCAATTAGCCGGCAAGTGATTTCAAGTGCCTCGGGAAACAGCTACGGTGCGCGCACGCACAGTGACGACACGGGGGAAACAGGGGAGGAAGGAGGAGGAAGACGGCACTGGCAGCAGCATCGGCATGGCGCCGGTGACGGGCCTCAGCACGGTCAGCAGTTCAGCGATGGTGGATGGGGGACGACTTCGTGAACGCAAAAAGGAAGTCGGTCTAGGCAGTGGAGACACTTGAGCATGCCGTTGCAGCACACCAGCCCTCACTACGTACATACCAACGACGGCGGCCGGTCGGCCGATGCCTGCGTGCTTTCCTGGCAAGACACATGAGCAGCAGCATGCACGCAGGCACAGCTTGCCTGCATGCTGCAGCCGCCAAGCCCGCAGCGCACGCAAGGCCACAGGCGCCACGTCGGCAAAAGCACTGGCTGCCGGGTTCAGATTGCACGCTCAGACCGAGCCTCGCCTGCGCCACGAGTAACCCTGTGACGTCACAGAGGTAGGCCACATCGATGCAAATACAGCTAAGCCAAGAGGATCGCCATCCGAGCAAGAAGCAGACTCTGCCGTAGGAAATGCTCGGCAGCAGTGCACTGGGATCGGGTGTGCTGGCTGGCAGAACTAGCGCAAGAAAAGCCAATCGGAGAGTGGAACGGTGGGCACTAGGTACTAACGGGGCAGAGGCGGTGGCACCAACGGGAGCATGGCTAGCTAGAGCTAGAACACTGCGCCGATCGCAGCAGCCGACAGTTGTGGCTTTCGTTCCGGCACCTTGCTCGGCTGGTCAATTCAGCACAGACTGTCCCAGCGGCTTCTAGAGGCTCCGCGATTATGCCGGACACCGCATCACCTGCTATTCTGATGAAGTCATTCAGCTTTGCCTCGAACTAACGTCAAATCCATAGAAGACCATCCTCCCAAAGCCTAGAACTCACTGCCGACTGAAGTCAAGGCATCCAGTTAATGGATGACATGTAAATGGAATCCAAACACTCTTCTCTTCCTCACAGAATTCGCTGGGTTCCTGTGAACTGTCCATCTTGTGCTTACAAGTGAGGACAATTTTCAGAGGCTTCGGAGGCTTGTCGAGGCTTCAGCACAGAGCATCGGCTACAGGCTGCAGAGTGCCGAAAGCCCAGCATGTCGGCCACGCATCGGCAAACCGCAGCTACTTGCTCCGGGCCGAACGGATGTGACCGCCCACCGTGCACAGCAGCGGAGCCGTGCTTACCGGTCTCGTCTTGTCGCTCCAGTTCCTGCAGCCATTTAGGTTCCTGCTCCGCCACCGCAGCAGCTACTGACTCCATGTCCAGTGCCAAAGAGCAGGATACGCTCGAGCTCATGTCACCGACCTGCAGAAAAGCAGCAGCCAAGTCAAGGGCGCCAGCATGGTCAGTGATTCTGCACTTGTGCAATCCCACCCCACCCCCCTATAACCGGGAGAGTGGATCATGAAGCAGAAAACCTATTTGGACCCTAAAAGCTGCCACTCTGAGCAATCAATCACAGCTCTGCATAACCGAGGAGACGTCTGCCCGAAACGAGCAAACATGCTTTGATGGTTAGCATTCAAAAACTGAATGAACCCGTTGTTTGCTACGTAGGACCAACATGGAAGACTTCCCTGGCGACCTGTCATTACGCTCAATATGCGACCACAACTCGAAATCTGGCATACAAAATAAGCAATACTAGGTCAGACGGCCACACCCTTGCAAAGTGCTTTCGGCAGCTCTAGTTCTACTACTGAAATAGCGGCGCCCCCATGCAGCTAGAAGTCATTTGCTAGAAGTCATCTGCCCGAAGTTATCCCCGACTACCTCAAGCCCTTCCAGAGTGCAAAAGTACACACTTCGAAAAAGTGCGGACGATCGCTGGAGGAAGCGGCTTGGGTTCGGGGTATGCGGCTTTGAAAACCACTTCCTTTAACGGGAGACTCTGAAAAAAACGTGTCGACAGGGAGAAAAAAGCAAGCGCTCACTGTTACCCACTGACGGCAAACCGGCAGTAGAGAGCCACGAGGCGTCCACTCACGGCACACGGCCTGTACAGAACCAAGCCCTCGTGGAAAATGCCGTCGGCAACCGTTGGGCTCATGATGAGGCGAGCGTCCACCAGCGCCTGCCCGACAGCAGCGGCCTGTTCGTGGTTGGCCACTCGGTCCGTGGCTATGAGCCACTGGACCAGCTCGTGGCCTGTGAAGCAGCCCGTGTAAGTGCGCAGCCGATGGCGGTGATTTTGCAACGGTATGCCACCATCTTCGCTGGTCAGAGAGGCGAAGAGCAGCCTCAGCTGATGAGACTCCTGCAGAGCGAATCGGCATTCGAGCTACCGCAGGCCTGCAGCCAGCAAGGGGCTGCTGCCATCACGGGACAGTATCGCCAAGCGTTGTCGATGCGCTCTACCTTGGTCAGCAGATTCCGTTCCTCAGTGCTGATATCCTCCAAGGATCTGTACACCTCTGTGGCGGGCAGGAAATCGAAAATGTTCTTCGATGGAATCGACCCGGAGTCGACCGCCGACGACGAGATCACGACCGATGGCCTGAGCAACAATGGCCGATGCAAGTTTCCGGCCTCAGAGTGTTGTTTAACCAGCAACACGGGCAAAGCGGTGAATAGCATCGCGTAGACATTGCTGTGGCAACTGGGCACGAAAGGCAAAAGAGCGACTCACTTCCTGGAACCTGCCGGTGAATTAGTCATCTCTGAGTCGGCCATCTTCCTCAGCTTCTCCTTCAGCTCACCAAAATCGCCGCTTACATCCAGGACATACTCTGATATGACTTTGCAGCAGTAAGTGCAGGCCCTTAAGCTGCCTATGTAGAAACAAGCAAAATGGATGAGCCATTTTATGTTTGAATGAGCACAAAGCCGACGACGTTTTGGTTCCAAAAATACAGCATATGTACAGTGCCTAGAAAGAGGGTATGCCCTCTGAAGGAGCTATAAAAACATCTTATGATTATATACTTGCTATGCAAACACTTGCCTGAGTACCGGCACTTCGAACACAATTTATTTTCCACTACACTATTGCACCACTCGAGGTATTTGGTTTAGCTAATATTGCAATACCTAAAATTCCGATGACTCTCCCTGGAACCTCCTGGTTGCAGCAACTGCTGCAAAATATCTGACCACATATTCTGCAGTGATGACGTCGCCGAAACGTGGTAAATTTGTCTCCACAGTCATAGCACTCTTTGCAGCTACTGTCCGGCATCCAGTACTGACGGAAGTCGCCTTCCTTGTATGGTTTCAAGCCCTACAGAATACAGCATTGCATGGGACTGCTCGGTCGTGACAACTAACCTTGCACCGTCCAACAGGATTCGCACAACGATTGCAAGCAAAGGAGCATAAGCACACGCACAAACAAAGGGTCGGCGGCAAACTGCGGTAGCAAGGCTCGGCATCCACGCTACGGCACACTGTGGCTGCAAAGAAGTGCAGCTCCTTCCTAGTGCATTGGCACTAGCTGGCGATCGCAGATGTAAGGTGTAGCACCTAATCTCTGCAGCTGCACCAGTCATTTTATGGAGCCATGATCAAAGGAAACTGAATTCAAAAACGAAACAGCATAATCCAAGTGCCACTTGCTACCGGAGTAGGGAGAGAGTGGTGGATCCCAAACGCACGCACGTAAACACACACACACACACACACACACACACACACACACGTTTTCGAAGCTTGACCTAGGCAAACTGCAAGCGGCAATTGGAGACGGTAAAACTGAATGACAGTCGAGCTCATCTTTGTACCAGAAGCTTTACTCCTTCCCCAAACAGGCCCACGACATAGCCATGGCTACATCCAGCTCCCGAAAGGAGGTGTGAGCACACTAGCATTGACATTGGTGCACTACGGATAAGCTTCCCTATTTTGGCTATCAAGCAGTGGCGAAAGTACTAAATACAGTGCCTAGTCTTTCAGAATAACTCTTGTAAACAGAACAGATCACTAGAGAGGATATAAAGAAATTTGAGAGCACTCAGTGAGAACCATAAGTGGGATCTGCAGGTTTTGCATATTTAGCTAATTTAGCTCATTATTACCCATTTAATATGGTGCACCAGCAGCAACAAAGGAAGACACAGTAGAACATGTAAGTTACTTAAGCAAGGACCCGTATGCGACTTGATGAGGCACAGCTAACAAATACAAGAAGCCTATAGTTTTGGACAGTCAATAAGTGCAGTCCTTTTCGGAATCTGAAACTAACTTTCATCAAACCGGTACATTGACTAAACTAACGTTTATCATTGGAAAACCTTGAGGACTGATAGTCGGCAGAAATTACTGTGTTCACCTCAGAGGCATAGCTAAAACGTGACAGCTTATCCGAGCCCATTGACCAAAGACTTCGTCCAGCCTTTCCTCAATACAGGATGAAATACAGCCACTGCACCATTATAGGCCT